>VXBN01001822.1:84657-211449 GCA_013397395.1 Sinosuthora webbiana
TTTGTTTGTTTGTTTGTTTTTTGGCAATTCCATTGTATTGTTGACATTTTACTTGCGATCCAATATCCCCTCGGGGTTGTTTTCTCCTGTCCATCAGCCCAGCTGGGAATTCTCCACCTGCACAGTGCACGCTGCTCTTGCACTTGTCTTTATTTGGTTTCCCCAAGCTGTTTTGGTTTGACACAGTTTTTGGTCTTGACCCGTCCATGTTGTTTCATTTTGGCTGTGTCCTGTAATTGCTTTTATAGAAAATTGTTAAATAATCTTTCTGGTGTCTTCCCACTGATTGTGAGGGGAGTTCAGTCTCTGATTTGCCCCAGAAGCTTTTTCAAACTTCACTCTGGAGCCGTTTCCTTTTTGATCCCAAAAGCCCTTTGAAACTTGCCGAGTGGATCATCTATATGCAAATTCCCTAATTTTTCCTCTGTGGCATTGTGTTTGTGGAAAATCAAGTGACGCCAATTTTCATTACGGTTGGACTCAGAATCTTAAAGGTCTTTCCCAGCCCAAATGATTCTGTGAGCCCGTGATTATGTTGATATTTCGTTAAGATGATAACTAAAAAAGCACAAATGTCATACAGCTTAAAATCAATTATTGAAATGAAGACATTTTGCAATCTTGATTGAATTACTGAACTGAGATGTATTTAAATACGAGTCTGTCCTTTTTCTGCTCTGTCAAGGCTTCCAGTCCAGTGATTTCTGCAGCTTTATTGCTTGTAACGAGGCCCAGATCAGTTACTCGGTGTTACAAATTGTCACCTAGGATTTGGGGCAGCTAATCTCTTGTAATTACTTGCAGGATGAGAGTTTCTGTATCCCTCCTGTCTCCTCCCTAACCCCACATGGGTTTTTTTCCCAGTGTGGAGACTCACCTACTTGTCTTGCTGCTTCCCAGAGCCTCCTCCTGGCTTCACCCATTAAAACACACCAACTTTCTGCCCTGGAAATTCAGTTTTCCTGCAGTGTTGATAGCTGTCAGAGAGGTGAGCCTTCCCACCTCTTTTTTTAGGGATACATTGCAGCCATCTCTTCCTTTCATATCCGAACACCGTGGGACTAATGGTTTTCAAGTCCAGTCACATGCTCAGTTTTTTCTTACTGCTGGCCAGGATTTCATTTGTTCCTGCTTGTTATCCAGACTCCCTGCATCCATATATAGCAGCAGAAAATTCCCTTTTTTTTTTTTTTTTATGAACGCTCTTGTCTGACTTTGTGCCTCATTTCCCCTTCTAAGTGTCCTTCTCCTGTGTTCGGCTTGTGCCTTTTCCTGGATGCATCAGCAGTTTCATCTGGGAAGGTGTCTTATTAGTTGGAAAGGTGCTGGCTCTGCAATTCGTGACCTCTCCCTTCCCTCCAATATTGCTCCGTCGCTCAAATCCAGATATTCTCTGATCAGCCTTCCAGCCTCGTTCAGTTCCATGATTTTTGGGGGGGCCTTCTCTTGGATCTGGTACTGGGTGCATCTTTTAGCTCAGGGGGTCGACAGCCTGTGGATGTGCAAGGAGCCTGTGGATGCAGCGTGGAGCGTTGGCATTTTGAGGCACTGCTCTGCAAAGAGGGATTTGCAGCTTGCAGTTCCTGCCTCTCCCTGAGCTCCAGGCTCGGCAAAAGCCGCTGTCCTGCTTGGAAGCAGCTTCCTGCTGGTCTGGGAGGCAGCTCCTACCAGCTCCTCCTCGGCTTCTCTTGGCACCCTCGAGCCAGGGGGAAGGAAAAGCCTGGCGTGGCACCGTGTGAAGATTGCCAGCCCTTGACACAGGCTTTCCTTTGGAGTTCTTCTCCAGGATCCCTGAGATCTTTCCTCACCTGCTTGGTTCCAGCTGACGCCGTGGCTGCTCCCAGCAGTCACTTCTTGTGGCCACAGTGGTTAGCCAGCATTGGGAAATCCATGGCATCCAGCTATTTCTTGGAGGCCATCGTGCTGATCCACAAAGCAGAGGCTGGTTTTTCTGCACACAGGCTGGAGAAAGCAGCAGGAAACCATTTTTCTCCATAATCCAAGGTTGTTTTTTCTTGCCAGCACTAAACACACACGTAGAGTTTAGTGTGACTTTCACTGTGGGTGTTTCCCTGGATGTCCTTGACTTTCTCCTGCTTTCCTGGTGCTCTTCACTGACGTTCCTGGCACTTGACTGTGCGTGTTCCATCCCATTCCCTACAGTTTGTGTATTTTCCCTTTCTCCCAACACAAAGCCTGACATTCTGTGTTGGTGTTCAGCCCCTGGGAATCTTTTTCTCCTCTGTTTGTGGTTAGTGTTGCTGGCTTTAATCAAATTCCACGTAAGAGAATTGTCTTCAGTGGAGATTTTTTTGGGATGAATTGTCCCTGCCAGAGAACCCAAATCTCCAAAGTTCCCAAACTTCGTCAGCAGTGCCTCAGTTTCCCATTTGGAATGGGGCAAAAAGGGTTGGTAATGTCTGCACTTGCTGAGACAGATAAATGAAACATTGGAAGATGCTCCAGTGGCAACTTCCCCCCTTTCTGTGCCACATGAAGGAATGGGAAGGTTGTGGACTCTCTGTGCTTGGGGTCCTTTATTGTGCCCTTTATTTGAAGTCTTAGACAGGTTTCAGAGCCACTTGACTCCTGCCACGTGGAAATGTCCCTGCTGTGACATCAGGGCTGTGGGGGCTGCTCTGGTGTCACCCTGGCTCAGGTTTGCAGTTCAGGCTGCTGCCTCTGATCTGTGAAAATCTTGATTTGAATCTTCTCTCCGGGTGAGACCTCTCTCCCCAGGACTGTGCTGGCAGCCAGGATTAGCTGGGCTTTACTTCGTGGGCAATCTTGTTTTTAAATCTGAAAGGACCTCAGCAGAGTTTTCTCCTGGGGCAGGGAGGGCATTGATTCTGGAATATGTTTTTCTTGGTGTTATCAGGATTTTCTGGCTATCAGGATAAGCCACGGGGCTTATGGATCATGGAGTTTTCCTCCTGCAGGAAGTTGTGTCTTCAGTTTAGGTTTTACCTGACCTTCCTATGATTTTTACCTTTTTGTGTTTGTTTTTTTTTTTTTCATATTTCTTGCTTTCTGTGGGTGTTTATATTTACCCAAATACAGTGGGAAGAGCATTGGGTAAAACAATCTCTTATTTTTTGGCTTTTGGTTTCCACCTGCCCCCTGGAGATACTGCCAGGGTTCCAAGAGCATGGGCTGCCCTGAGGCAGGAGAAAACTGGGCAGTGTCTCTTTTCCTGCCTCAAGGTAGACACTAGGAGCTGTTGTACTTTTAGGGATATTGCCATTAAGTAAAGAGAGACCAGGAAAAAAAAAAAAACAGATATTAAATTTACCTGAGATGCGTTCTCATGAAGATGCTTAGTTGGATATCAGCACTGTCTGCAAATCTTTTTATACTGAAATAATTCAATGGGAGTATCCATTTTAAAGTTACTGGGGAGTATCCAGAGTCTATTCCTGGTAGGGAGAGCGGAAATCTGTTTTAATTGGAGCAGTTTTCTGGGAGTCGTGTTTCCTGCCGGAGCGCTAACAGGAGGAAGGATCAGCAGCATGAGAGGTTACAAAACCCCTGGGCATTTTACATTCGTTTCAAATAGCTGGATGGAGTCAGAAACCACCAAAATTGGGCAAACAGAGACTCTGCGCTGAGGATTCAGAGACTCTGTTTTAAACCTTCCCAAAAAGCACCTGAATCCACAGGGACACAGCTCCTGAGTTCCCTTCTGTGTTTGTTTTACCGGGCGGATGAAAATCCACCGCTGCCACAAACAGCACTCGAGATTTTGGTGCTGATTGTAATTAACCCCGATGGTTTCTGCCTGGTTTGGTTAATTTTTGTGTTTGTAGGCAACACGCAGGAGTGCAGGAACAAACCCAATTAACACTGGGAAGTGAAGCCAGAGTGTGATCAGATAACTCAGGCGAGTTAGAGAGCTGGAAGCCGTTAAAAATAGTTGTTTCAAGATAACTGTGTCACTCTAATTTCAGGAGGAAAAAAGTGTGGAGGTACATTCTTTTTAAAGCCAGTTTTGTTTCCCAAAATGCCTTGAAAATCGAGCTGATCCATTAAAATTGCTGTTCCTTCAGTGTTTCATCTTAGAGGGATTCTGCTACACGGGGATAATTTATTCCTGCTTGGCAGCGTGTCCGTAATACACGTTATTAGCAAGCTCTCACAATTTTGTTCTCACATGCAAAAATAAAGTGGAAAATCAAAAGATTTCGTTGCATGTCCATCATCCCAGATCATCTGAGATTTATTTCTGAATACAGTCTTTACAGAATGGGTGAGAAGCCATCATTAGAGGTTACAGACATGGTTGTGTTCTTGCGTGGATTTTCACTTTGGGTTATTTAGTTTCTCAAAACTTGTGTTCCTTTGAATTCATAGATCAGGAAAGTTGTGAAAATCCATTTTTCAAAGGTTATTGGTCTCAATTTACCCATTCAGGATTCTGCCCTGTCTACAACAAACATCTTTAAAAAATAGTTTTATGTAAGAACACCCAGAGACAGCCAAACCCCAATGAATAAAGGGGTGCTTAAAGATTGGAACTCAGTCCTGTTAGAGCAGATCTGCTTTTTACTGGAGGAGCAGTGATGCTCAAAGGGATTACAGAGCAGGCAGGTGTAAACACCAGCAAAAAAGGCAATTTTAATTTATTAATTTATTTCTTTATTTTGTAAGTTTTTAGGTGCATGAGCAAGAAAATATTTCGAAGAGAACAGATTTCATTTCTGTATTTGGTGCTTGTGACTTTCCTGTGTGCGATTTCCATTTCAACGTCCAGAAATAGCTCCTGGATAAATTGTAGGGGAATGGAAGAAATGCAGAAATAGTCTGAGGAGTAGAAAAAACACACACAGAGATGCACAGAGATAAGTCTGGTTGGCTTATCAGAGGGAGAGTCTGACTGCAGGAGCATCCCAGAGAAACTTCCAGGCATCCAAGGAAGTTGGTGTTTTAAAGGGAGAACCCTTTAAAGGTGAGCTGCCTTTTGGGATGAATGATGCAAGGAAAAGAGCACTGCTCATCTCTAAAACTGATCACTTTTCCTTTAAAACCACAGAGACCAAGGCAGGGCATGTTCTGGTCAGGGATTAGGTTGGTTGTGGGTGAGGTTTAAATGGATGAAACCATGAACAGTGTTTTCTACACAGGCAGGAAGAATTGCAGGAAACCCCTGGCTGTGACACAGGGCTCGTGTGAGGGGCTGGTGGAGTTTGCTGATTGAAACGTTGGTTTTTGGTTAATGGGCCAACCTTCACATTGAAATTACCGCCTGGTGCCAGTTAAAAATTGCTGCGGAGGATGGCACAGTGGGAAGGGTGGGCTTGGGACACAGCTCAAATTAACTGGAGCTGGAGACAGGCCCGAAAATGTTGTGGAGCACATGGTGAATATGGGAATGGAATTGGATTGCTGAGAGTGAAGGTTAAAAAGGTTTATATTTAGGTTTCTGTAATAAATGTGTTCCCCTATATAGAATCATAGGATTGTTAAGGTTGGAAAAGCCCTCCAAGACCACAAAGTCCAAGCATTCCTCACCACTGCCAAGGCCTCCACTGATCCATGTCCCCACATGCCACATCCACACAGCTTTGAAATCCCTCCAGGGATGGGGACTCTCCGCTGCCCTGGGCAGCTGTGCCAGGGCTGGACAGACCCTTTCCAAGAAGGAATTTTCACAATATCCAATCTAAACCTCCCCTGGCTCAGCTTGGGGGTGTTTCCTCTTGTCTTGTCCCTGTTCCTTGGGAGCAGAGCCCGACCCCACCTGGCTGCACTCCCCTGTCAGGGAGTTGTGCAGAGGCAGAAGGTCCCCCCTGAGCCTCCTGTTCTCCCCAGCTTCCTCAGGATATGAGAGGACCTCTCAAAGGTGTAAAATACCCGTGGAAACCTGGGCTGGTTGGGAATGTGATGATGTGATGGGTCTCCACACAGGACCAGTTAAGGGAGTGATTTATGCAGTGCACCATCGCTATAATTCCTGTCTGCAAACCATATATAAACTTCCTTTCTCCCCCAATCAATCCCATCCCAAGTGTTCACCTCTGGCTACTGTGTCCTGGGAAAACATCTTAGGGAACTGTGCAAAATGGAGTTTGAGGTGTGTGCCAGCGCCAGGTAAAATGATGCAGCAAGAGTCCTGTGAGCAGCAGGACAAAGCCTCTATTGAAATCCTCTGGCTCCAGGTGATGTATTGTGGTACCTGGATGTCTCCAGGTGATCCCTTGTGCTCCTTGAAGCCAGACTTCACCGAGGGGCAGCTGGACACTATTCATGGCATCCCCAGAAGTGCCACGGGCATTGATCAGTCTTTGTCTGCGGCTAAAACTCATCCCTGCCAGTTCTGCCTCGCCATCAGAGCTCCTGGCCTGACTGATGTTTGAAGTGATCTAAGAATACCTCAGATGTATTGTCAAGGGACTCGGTGCTAAATAAATTACAGGAGAGACGAGATCCCAGCAAGCGTTTGGATAACATAAGCAAGATTAATGGTTTGGAGCCTGTTTTCTGAACAGTGGGACGTGATTGATCAAAGAGGAAAAATCGTCTCCGTGGCTCCTTTGTACCGAAACTTTCAAGAGCTGAAAATGAGCAGCTGAAGTAAGAAATGCGGAGCTTAGGGAAGAACCTTGTGATGAAAAACTAGGGTGGGAGGTTATGAAAGTACAGGTTGACAGCTCTGTCCTCTTTATCAACCTTTCCCCATAGGGATCTGCTGGAGAAGATTTTGGGCAGGCTGCCGTAGCCTGGATAGGTACTTTGAAATTTTTTTACAGTATTTTTTTAAAAATCAAAGACTTTTATTGTGCTGTGAGTAAGATTTGAGTTTCTAGAAAGCTGGTTTCTTCTGCTGTCTGGGGAAAAAAAAGAGCTAAAGAGGTGGAAGGCTGATCTCCCAGGGAAGGTGACTGTGCCTGAGGATGTGGGAAGAAAGGCAAAGGCAGATTTTCATGTGCCTCACTCCCTGCAAATAACGTTCCTTGCAATTCCTGCTCCTAAAGTCAGAATTTAGGACTTGGTTTCAGTACTTGATTCTCACCAAAGGTAGAAAACTTGTTTAATTCCAGCTGATTCAGGTTGGAATGTCACTGAAACCAAGCAGTGGGAAATGGGAGATGAAGGTTATCCAAGCTGTCCATACATCACGACATGATTTTCCATACAGTTCTCTGAAACAGCCCTGTGTGTTTGATGCATTGAAGGACACACGTCCACTTGGCTTAGCTGGAGAAATTGGGGCACAAAACTGCTGCATTTGATGGAAATGTCGTTTTTTGCAGTTAAATTTTGCCATTCCATTCACTGAAGCACGTAAGGATAAGACTTAGGATGCTATTCTGCCTTTTTCCAGTGTCTTCCTTTAAAAGACGTTGCCCTGACTAATCTACCAGTGGGGATGGGCTTTCATTTAGCTCAACCCAAACAGCAGAGCTGCTATAAGAACAAAAACGAATGTGCTCGTTCAGTATCAATAGAGGAGATTGATTTTGTGAAAACATTGCAAGGAGAAAGATGGTTTAAAGCAAATTTGTTCCGTCCCCGGAATAACGACGTGTAAATTGTGATCATTCTTGCACTCCAAGTGTCAGTTTTAATTTGAGTCTTCTATAAACCACTTGATTGTTGAATATTGCGAAGAAATTTAACCCCCTTGGAAGAAATCAGAAAGATTCCTGCTATTGAGGTAATTAGACACAAATTTGAGTGGGGATTTTTTTAATAAAGATTAAATGATCTGTTCAACTGTTTCAGGCCCTACTTGAGATACACACACCTGTGTCTAGCTTGTAGAGCATTTTCCTCATTAATTAAGAGCGCTTTCCTCGTGTTATTACTTAATTGGGTATCACAGGGAACCTGATGAGACAATGAAATGGTCTTAATTGCATACAGGCTAAATGCATGATACTCCACATGCTGGAGTGTTCCACGACATGACCCCGGCTTGTCATGATGTGCTAATGGCCACGGTGCCTGCTGCGGGGAGAGGGAGCCCTCCTGGAATTCCCACAGCCTGAACCACAAACCCAGGCTGGGCAGGGGATGCCTGGAGAGCAGCCCTGGGGATGAGGATTTGGGGGTGCTGAGGGATGAAAAGCTGGACATGCCCTGGCACCCAGAAACCTCCCTGCCCTGGGCTCAGCGGGGATTCTGCCCATCCAGGGATGGATGGGAGATTGGGAAGGAATTGTTCCCTGGGAGGGTGGGCAGGCCCTGGCACAGGGTGCCCAGAGCAGCTGTGGCTGCCCCTGGATCCCTGGCAGTGCCCAAGGCCAGGTTGGATGGGGCTTGGGACAGCCTGACCTGGTGGAAGGTGTCCCTGCCATGGAACTGGGTGATCTTTAAGGTCCCTTCCCACCCAAGCCATTCTGGGATTGTATAAATTAAGCACTTTCCTATTGTCAATTTTGCCCACTTACCAGAACTTCAGAAGTTTTCCATGTTTGACAACATTCAGTTTTGAACCATCTAAACACTCTTGGCTGTTTAGGTTTCACAGGGAGGTATCCCGTTTCTCAGGGATGTCTGTTTCCCTGCAGTTTCAAAGTGATAATTACAAAGGTAAATTACCATGTTTACCTGTTAAAAATAATATGTAACACTTGCTTTCTGTGAGTGTACACATGTGCTTCTGGACAGCCAGGGGGCTTGCGTGGGAGCAATAAATTTATTCTTCTGGGATTAATCCCTACTCTGCTTCTTCTGCCTATTCCTTTTTTTTTTTTTTTTTTTTTTTTTTTTTTTTTTTTTTTTTTCTTCTGTTTGGAGAGTGGAAATGAGAGTGAAAGAAGGAAAAAGCTCTTCCCCATGTCATGTTTGTCTGTGCTCATCTTTCCCAAGCAGCAGGTAGATGTGTCAACACCATGAATTATGAATGGAGCTGCTGGGGCTCACGGAATGCTGCGGATCCACAGTGGAATCGACCTTTTTTATTCTTCCCTCAGCAGCAGGACTCCCTGTGAGACTGGGAAAAGCCAAAACCTTCCCTTTTTCCGTGCTTGGGAAGTTAGTCCTGGATCATACTGATTAAAACTTGGCAAGGAGAAGCTGGAGAGCTTTCACACCTTTTCCAGGATGGAAAATTCTCTTGTTCAAGAGGATATTTCAATGTAAAAAACAGTTGTCAAAGGCAAAGTTTTGTTTTTCTCTCTTGGAAGTGAGCTCTTTTGCAATGTGCCAAGGTATTTTTTTAGGTTTAAGGGGAAGAGATAGCAAGAGATGCCTTGCCATCAAGGGCAGGGAAAGAAAAAAGCAGGGACTCAAGATGGCCTGTGCATGACACTGGAGCTGAGTTCTTGTGTGACCCGGAGCAAGACCTGTCGTCTGTCTGGATTTTTGTTTTCCATATCCCTGGAAAGGAATTATTGATATTTCCCTTGCAAGGCTGTTTTCAGGCTTCTTGGATAAAAACTTTGCAGGGATTAGTTGCATGGCACAGAAGCCCTGGTAGCTCTGGGGTTTGTGCCAGTCCAAAGTAATGGTGAGAGCCGAAGAAAAAGCTGGTTTTTATCATGCCCTGAAGTCCTCGAGTGCCTTGCACAGCCCTAGCAAAGGTGGAGTGGCAGTGAACCGACATCTTTTATCTTCTGGGTTTTTGTAGTTTGAATTTCTGCCCGTTCCAACAGTCATCATCCAAGGAATTCGATAGTGGGAGGATCTGAATGGGTTCCATTCTGTTTGTTGTTGTTACACCCGGGTTAATTTTTCCTGTTGTATTCCTGTGTATAGACACAGCCTGTGTGTGACTGCATTCCTGGTGGGGAAGGGTGGGAGAGCTGCATTTTACCATCTATTTAAGGTAGTTTTTACTTTCCTTTTATTCTTTTCCTTAAACAATATCTTGGATCATTATTGCATTTTATATCAAGAAGGGCTGCAATAGGTGCAATTTATTTAAAATACTCAATTTCTCTTGAAATTTCCTATTTTCTTGGCAAAGGGGATTCTGGAACTTTGTCAGCCAGGAGAGGAAAAGGTTATTTCATTCACCTGCTCCTGTGTTTAAATCTATTTTTAAAATCTATTGCTGATTTTAACTGTAGTCAAGTCAAGAATGCCAGCTTGCTGATTTAAAACATTTGATGGTAAACTTGTTTGTTTGTTTGTTTTTAAATTGTGCTTTTGTTCTCCTAAAAGAAATTTCTACTCCGTGTTTGGTCAAATACCAGTTGTACACTGCTGTCCTTTCATTAAAATTAGAACTCCTTTATTTTGGCCACTGCTTCTGTGCACACTTATTTAAGCAATGGCATCTAATTAGTAATTTGAGAGTCTTTGTTTAATTTTTTATCATGTAGGAAACAAAGGATGATACATTTCAGTGCTGATGTGTGCTAGGAACTGATGTCAAACTTCCCTTGGAAACTGAAATTCAGATTAATACAGAGTGGGGTGTGCAAGTGTTTGTGTTCATAGAACAACTTTCCACTTGATGAATTCCTGAGAAAAGCAACAGCCTTCTCCCAAAGCAGGCTGGGATGTCAGCAGCAGGATTGACCTGACAGGTGTTTTCACAGAATCCAGAATGGTTTGAATTGGAAGGGACCTTAAGGATCATCCATTCCCACCCCTGCCATGGGCAGGGTCACCTTCCTCTGTCCCAGGCTGCTCCAAGCCTCATCCAGCCTGGCCTTGGACACTGCCAGGGATCCAGGGGCAGCCACAGCTGCTCTGGGCACCCTGTGCCAGGGACTCACCATCCTCCCAGCCAGGAATTCCTTCCCAATCTCCCATCCATCCCTGCCCTCTGGCAGTGGGAAGCCATTCCCCCTGTCCTGTCCCTCCAGGCCCTTGTGCAAAGTCCCTCTTTTGTGCTGTTGCAGAAAGTTTAAGGTGTGAAACTGTCTCAGCTTGTTTGGTGTGGAAGATAAACATCAAATCACTCGCATGTACGATGCTGCTTTTTCCCCCCTTTTTCTACCCAGACACTGAAGTTCTCTCTTGGCGCTTGGATTCTGTCACAAGCGTTTTGCACCCCCAAATTGTGGGTACCCACCTGAAGGGGCTTTTCCCAGGCTGTGTGAGCGGAGCAGGGCAGAGTAGGGCTGAGGTCAGGGCTAGCCGGCCTTGTAAAACAATTTCAGCATCTCTTTGTGCGGATCTGTTTGTCTTGTGATCCATCAAAACCCACCAGCTGGGGAATTCGTCCGGGCTGATGGCTCGTTTCCTCCTTGGAGAGACCTTCAAAGGCTGCCATACAAGCAGTTGACATTCTTCTTCACAGACACATGGTTGTTCCAGGAGGTTCATTAATGCAACGCTGCCTTCAAGCTCTTTGGAAATTTAAGGGTCTCATTCTCTCGTTTACACCAGCGTGGAACCGGGTAGGAATTGTAATGACTCGAGCTTTTGTAGTCTGTGTACAAAAAAAAAGGGAGATTGAATTTGATGGGTTTGGTGGGAATTAAGATCAGAAAGGAATATTAGATCATCTATGCTAATTGCGAGTAAATTAGACGGTGCAAATTCTGGGCAGGAAGCGAAATGCACGCTGTGATTCCTTACGGGATGAATTCTGTCACAAGGAACTGATGGGTGAGAAGAGGGTGTTAATTGCTGAGGCTGCTCTGGTGGGGCATAGCTGATGCTCACTTGGGCATAGTCCATGCAGCACACAAAGAGGGAACGGCATCCCTTCCTCCCTGGACTAAATCTGATCCTTGGGCTGATCCTGAGCACAGTGGGCAAGATGCTCTGGGCTGCCTGAGAAGAGGCTCCTTCAGAGCTCACAGTGCTGCTGCTCTGTCACCTTTGGAGCTGCAGGCTGGGCTTAGGTTGGCTTGGGTCTCCTCCTTGCCAGATCAAAGAAATCCAGCTTCCTCACCTGGTTTTCCTAAGTCCTGTGCTGTGTGCACTTTGGGGCATTGAGGACTTCTCTTGACTGGCCAGCCAGAGCCTTCCACTGCCCAGAGGGGCTCCAGGAGAGCTGGAGAGACTTGGGACGAGGGATGGAGGGACAGGACAGGGGGAATGGCTTCCCACTGCCAGAGGGCAGGGATGGATGGGATATTGGGGAGGAATTCTTGGCTGTGAGAGTGGGCAGGCTCTGGCACAGGGTGCCCAGAGAAGCTGTGGCTGCCCCTGGATCCCTGGCAGTGTCCAAGGCCAAGCTGGAGTTCTAACAGTCTTTATGGTCCCTTCTAACCCAAACCATCCTGTGATTCCTCTTCACATCAGCCTCTGTTGTTACTCAAGTAATCCATGGTGGTTTTGGACAAGGCAAGCCCAAGTACCAGTTTTGTTTTCCTTGTTTCTGGCTTCCAGCAGGATGTGGAGCCATTGATTGCTGACCTTTGAGCACAGTGGTCCATATTGCTTTAAACCCATTTAGACACATATGCTTGATTGTAATTATTGCCTTAATATGTAACTGAAAGGTTTTGATAGACTCTTTCAGAGCCTCCAAAAAGGAAAGTAATGTAACATGGATCTACATGTTCCAAGATCAGGAGGGACTGACATAATCCTCTGTTTGGATGAAAGACCCTCCTGAAGCTTGGAACTGAGCATTTGTTTTTGGTCTTTTGGAAATAATTAATATTCAAGTCAAGATACCGAGTCCAAGATTTTTTAAATCCTGATGGATCCTTCTGATGTGTGCTTGGAAAGCTCTTCTATATTGGCCTGGCCTTTTAACTGCTCAGTCTTCAGATGCTTCTGTTTTATCTATTTCTGAACTTCCAGAACTCCAGAAAGCCTTTCAGCCCAATTTAATATGGAATAAGGCAAAAAAAGCGTGGTTTGATTCCAGACCAAGTCGGTCAGGCAACAGTTAGATAAGTATAATTAGACTTGTAATTGGAATGCGTTGTAGACAATTAGTTTTTGTAAATGTGCGTAATTTAATCCCAAGTGAAGGGTCAGGAGGACCTTGCTGTGAAAGAGGTTAAGGAGTAACGTGTATAATTTCCAGGCCTTCTGCTGCTCATGTCTGACACAGCTGGAGAGGAGCATGTCCATCTTCCCAATGGCAGCAAAATATCCGCCCTCCGCAAGGTGAGTCAGGGCTTCTGTTCTGCCTTTGTCTCCCCGTATCCATTCCAAGAACAGCCTTAATAAATCCATGGCATGGCAGGTGCTATGGCAGCAGTGATTTATAGAACCCCCCTTAAAAACCAAAGCCTGTGAGATAACGAGACCCACTCTGTGGGAGCCCACTCAGCTTTTTTTAGGGAAGCTCCTGAGAAATGGGATCCGAGCTCATCCCAAACTCGACTCGTGCTCTCTGTGGCAAAGGGCAGCAGGATCTCACCCTCGTGGTTACACGGTGGCACTCGGGATGTTTTCCTTCCTGCAATCCTTTTGTCAGGAAAGAGGCAGCCCTTCAGCCTCCAAGGTCAGCCCAGGAAAAGGGCCTGCTTCCCAGACATGTGGTACTCATTTGCTTGGAATTTTTGACACGACTTATTACAAGCCGGTGCAGCTGCAAGTTCCTTCCCAGGCTCTTGGTTTTGGGGTGGGATTGAGTGGTAAGGGAGAAATGCCCCAGCTTCTCCCTGGGATCTCACAGCACAGCTTGCATGCAGTGAGGTGCTCAGGGAATACATTCCCAGGCTTTAACAGCTCCTGCATCATTATGGTTGGCCTTCATAGCTTTAGGAAAACAACCTCAGTGTGTTGGAGTCCTGAGAATGAGTCGGTGGTGCTGGGGACCGGCTGCACCTGGGCTTTGCCAGAGTTCTCCGGTTTATTTATGGCTCAGGGGCTGCACTGTGCATGACCTGGGTTCTGTCAGCTCACATGTTGGGGCTGGGGGTGGATTCCAGGGAAGGAGTGGGCAAAGGGGACTCACAGCTCAGGGCCAATTGGCTACAACAAATGCAAGGCCTGGAAGAGCAGGTTCTGCTTTCTTGCCTTCTGCTGGAATAGCAGGAGCAGTGTAACCATGTGATTAACAGCGAGAGTCCACAAGTAGCAGCAGAATAAATACTGGGAATTCAAAGGAAACCTCAGCTTCTGGCAATTACAGAGTTTGTGCAGCAGAGAGATGGAGCTTCTGACTCCGGTGTTATTTGTGACCTACTTGGAACTGAAATGTTGCAAGAGACTGTTTGTTTAATACTCAGTTGCTGGTTTTTTTAAAGTCACACCATATTCAGGTTAAATACAATCCTTTGAACAGGGACTGATAGATAAACATTCTCCTCAGAAAATTCCATCAGTTCTTGTTGTCTTAATTCTTACTGCCAGCCAAGTGCTCAGTGTGTTCCTTCTTTTTCCATTGCAAAAACCCCCACCCCGAACCTCCATAACCTTTCCTATCATGTATCCAATATTTTATAGAGCAATCACAAAGGGTAGTAAATTGAGTAAAACATACTATCCTTGGCAGGATTTCCCTTATGACTAAATCCAATATGAACAAAGAGGACAAGGGCAAATAACTTCACTTATTCAGGTCATTTTTCATAAGAATCATAAAAATTAGATAGAAAAGGCCTATTAGATTATCTCTCCTCTCTTCCATTTTGCCACTTCTGGGTTGTTCTCTTCAGTAACCTTGTGAAATTTTACTTGTCCGCATGGAAGAAAGATAATTTTCCTGCTGATATTTTTTTTTTTGAGTGGAAGATGGATGGATGGTTTTTTCCCATCTGGGCTAGAAAATACTTCTTGTGCTTCTACAAGGCTCATTTTTAATTTCCACAACTGTCTCTCCTCTTCAACAGTTTTACGTTCCTCTTTTTGGGCGCCGTGATCTTATCGTGAGGCGTTTCCTAAGCTTGGGCCCATGTTTTTAATTCCACCCCATTATTCCAGTTGTTCAAGTATTGGAATAACCCTGAGGCCATCTGTAACAATTTCACCCCATTGTGTTTCTGCCCTTCAAGTGCTCGCCAGGATTAATGTACCAACAACAACAGATTGTTCTTGCTGTATGGTGGGAAATGCTTATAAATGCTCTTCAGATTAAAATAATTTAAAATACTCTTAAAAAGATGTTCCCTCCCCAAGAGAACTGCCAGGGAAGTATGTATGAGATGACTTAAACCACCCAAAACAATAAAAACAAAACCCCTCACAATGGTAAAGGACCATGAAGAGCTGGAGAGAAGCTGTCAGTGCAGCAGCTCTAGAGCTTGTGTTTAACCCCACACGTGTGGTTTAGTTGCTGTGCTGAGCTTCTCACAGGTTGAAGAAAGCAGTGGAATGTTTTTTGACATTTGTTGCTCTAAATTAAAGTTGTATCAGTGTCCAAAAAATGCTAAAATGAATAAGGGTTTGGAAGGAGTTAATGTTTAAGGCGTGTGTGTGCTAACCTGCCAAGCTTGTGTAGGTCCCTCCGGATGTCCCTGCCCTTCCGGAGTGTCCCCTGCGCTGCTCAGCTCTCAGGAGCACTGGTCTGATGGAGTTAAAATGGTTTGGCACCGTGTTGGAGCACCGCACTGTGGGGTATCCTGTGGATGCTGTGCCAGCAGCCCTGGGACCACACACGTGTGTCATCTTCACCTCTTCAGCACCTCAGGAGTAAACTGCTAGGAGTGGAATTTTGGAGGGAAAATAAGGGAAAGGAATGTGGCCAGCTCAGTCAGGGGGGAATTATGTGCCTTAGTCTGTTCTCATCCTGAAGGAGGACTTGGATCTCCCCAGCGTCTGCCGGGTTCCTGAATTACTGTAGACTCCTGGGTGACGTTAGGGAAATCAGGCAAGTCTATAATTCATGAACAGGAGATATATTGAATGTGACAGGGAAAACAAAGAGAAATTAGGATCCACAGAATGAACATTTGTGACAGCAGCAGAGGGTTCTTGGAAGCTGGTTGTGGATCTTAGTGGAACCGATGTGCTGCTATAATAAAGGGAAATAAACCTTTAATATGTAGTAAGGTGGCTTTTTTTTGAGAATTGGTTTTTGATTCGTGTATTTGGTTATATTTTAGTCTGAAAAATAGGGTCTCCTGATCAGGTGTATAAGAAAAGAAGGTTTTATCCTTAACAACATCCATAATAGCCCTTCTCTGTCTCTATGGCCACACCTTATGTGTTGATGCCACTCCTGGGCATACTGCATCCTGATCCCTGTGTGGGCACACAGATCTGAGGGATGCTGTCCCTGTTCTCTGTAGCTCTTGCGTTGTGAAGTTTGTCTGTCTTTTAAAGTGGAAGAGGGGACTATGGTCCGTGGTGACACACAGGGATTTTACTTAAAAATGCTCCTGTTTCGGGAGAGTGGTTTCACTGTGAAATAGAACTGGCTTCCTTTTGCTCTGTTCTCCATAAAATCCATGGATGGGAGGGTGGCCATGTACAGGCTTGCTGTACATTAATTTTGTTTGTAAAAGCGCTGTAATTATCCAGCTCTCCTGCCAGTTTGGCACGGGAAGACAAGTAAAATCCCGAGCGGAATGCTCTCCCCATGAAAAGTCTTTCTGTGGGGTTTTTTCCTCCCTTAGCTCGAACATAATAACCTGATTGGCAAACCGTTTGAAAAATGAATTGCAGGGCTTCCAGTGTGAAATGATTGGCTCCACAGGAGTTACGGCTTTTGCATACGTGGGGGAAAAATCCAACTGTGCTGCCGAGATCCGCTGGGATGTCCTCTTGGAGAGCCTGCCAGGCTGCAG
This sequence comes from Sinosuthora webbiana, assembly GCA_013397395.1. Taxonomy (NCBI): domain Eukaryota; kingdom Metazoa; phylum Chordata; class Aves; order Passeriformes; family Sylviidae; genus Sinosuthora; species Sinosuthora webbiana. The sequence goes on from VXBN01001822.1 coordinate 101,193, forward strand.
TGACCTGGAATGCGTCCAGCTGGTGCGTCACCTCTGCTACCAGCGCTGCATTTCTTCAGCTTTTAACTCAATTCCTGCTCTCAGTGGCAGCTGCTTCATTCTTCTGCCAGAGATAGCTTCGGGAGGGGGAAAAAAAAAACCAGAGAACTGCAAATAGAGGGGTAGTTTGGAATATTGGGTCTAAACATAGATGATGGTGATGGCTGGTTCCATTTGTGGCTTCTGAAAGAAGCGAGGCTTCTCCAGCAGTGACATCTGCTAGTCGGCTGCTTCCCCACAGGTTGTGAGTGCAGGGGGCAGCTTCGGCCGAATTTTGATTAAAAACCAAGTTTTGCTCCAGGTTTTGGTGTTTGGTGGATGGGGGACGTTTGACTTTGGAGCTCAGTGATTTCTTTTTGGCCACTGACTGCAGGGCAGGGGAGGGAAAGGGGGCCATGCAGAGCATGGGAGCGGGAGAGGTGGAGAAGTGGGTGCTTTGCTGGTGTGTGAGCTCTGGTGTAAGGGCAGAGAACAAAAATCGTGTCAAAACCAGGCTGCAGGGGCTCCCCGCCTCAGAGAGAGGCCTACCTTGTGTCACCGGGCAGGCTCCCGCCGGGGGAATGTCTTCTCCTGCTCTGTTCCCACCTCTCCTTGTGCTGCCACCACCATTTGTGGATCGCTGCGGCTCAGGGAACGTTTGTGGCCGTGTTATTTGGAGCTTAGATGGGCTTAAGGCGGCCGTGAGGGCGAAGGCCGGCGCGGAGCCCGCCTGAGGCGCGAGCGGCTCCGGCGGCCCACAAAGCCGCTTTGCCTTAAGGAGCCTGGCTCCGGGCAGGATTATCCCCCTGCCCGGGAGAGCCAGGAGAGCCAAGTGGGCATGGAAGTGTCTCTGGGAGGAGGATCAGCACCTCAGGGTCACCCTCAGCGCCTGAGCAAAGGTGAGACACTCACCTCGAGTCCTCAGGGTTTCTCTCATGCCTTAGAACCAAACGGGTCCGGGTGGAAGGGACCCTCAGGGATCATCCCGGCCACTCGGCTCACCTGATCCACACTGTGTTCCTAAGGACATTGTCCAAGGGCCGCTGACAGGATTGAGGCACTGACCACCCCTGCGGGAAGCCACTTCCAGCATCTGACCACCCTCTTGGCAAAGAAATACCTCCAAATGTCCAGCCTGAAGTGGCCAGTGGTACAGCCCTCCCTTGCCTGGCTCTTTGACTTTGCCCCATTTGGGATCTGGCAGGAACATTTTAGGGTTTAGTGATGGGGAAATGCTGCAGAGCTCTTTAAGACGCCCTCCCAGGGTCTGTGGGGAGCTCTCGGCCGAGGGAAGTAAACTGGTGACCTGGAAAAAGAAAATGAAGGGAACCAGATTAGTCTGCTCGACAGGGAACGCCATCCTGGGATTTATTTTGATTCCTGTCAAAGTAGCAGCCTGAAAGACTTGATGCAGAGAAAATCTGTGTTTTTTAATTGGAGAGAAAAAAAGACATACTTTTGAGACATATATGTGTATATATATATATATATATATGTGTCAAGAATATAGAGATTGGTTCCTGGGTGGAGCTCTGGGAGTGCTTTGGAGAGGCCACTCTGCATGATATCCTTTATTTAGCAACTGTCACGCCCGATTGTGGGATCTGTAGTGATAGAACCTGTCCTGGGAAACGTCTGAAATCCAGAATCATGAAATATTTAGTGGACCGTTCACCGCTAATGGGCTCCAGCCCTGCGCCAGCACCACAGGATCAGTAACAAAAGGCTCTGTGTACCGGTGCCAAGCTGCCTGAGACTGCTCTGGGTTTGTTCAAGTCTTATTTCAGGTTTTATCAAAAGCAAAATCTGAGTCCAGCAAGGCAGGGTTTGGTTGGCTGAAACCAGCAAAAGCTTGTTTTATTTTCCTTGCTCAGAGGAAACCTGGGATATGTCATGTGTGGCATACACAGAAGTGAGTTATTTTTTTTTTTTTTTTCAGCAGCAGATAAATTGATGTGATAAAAAATACACAGTATTGATTTTCCTTTTCCTGTGGCTTTTGAGAGGTTGTTAATGCAGCAAGTACACAAGAGCACTCATATGTCTGTCTGCACAGTAATCGCTAATAAATTGACTTTCTTAAAAACAATTTTTAGTCTGTAGTTTCAGTGACTTGATTTGTGGAGTAGATGATATCTCCTGGCACATAATTACTCATTTTTGGGCCGTGTAAAAGGGGGGAGGATAAATTTTCCTGCATTATCTGTAGCACTGAACATCTCTCCTATTACTCATACAAGTTTTTCCTCTGTGTCTTCTTCCTTACTGTAGCTGAGCAAGGAGGTTTTTAAGGATCTGAGGCTTTTTTCAGTGTTGAAATTTACAGCACAGACACTTTCTAGAGCCAATTCTTGTGCATTCTGACACAGCAGTGGTCATGATTGTGACAAGGACAATGATTTATACTCAGGGGACCAACAATTCGTTTCTCTCAGTGCCTCCAGAGTGACTGCAGGGAACTTGTTTTCCTTTGGGAAAAAAAAACCAAACAACCAAACCTGCAGTAGGACCCATGGTGATAATCACGTTAACAATGAGAGCAGTTTGATGACATGTGACTGGATGTGACAATCAAGGCCCGGTCAGTCTGCTGGTGGTGATGATCTGAGGATGCTGAGGAAGGCAGTGGGTCGGAGCTGACCCATGGAGTGGGATGAGGTGTTGATCCGTGCTGGGGGAATTGCAGTGGATGTCCAATGGAAGCACTTCTGGTCCAGAGGTGGGCACATGGTGATTCTTAGGAATCACTGGTGTTCATGGACACTTCTGTGTTGCTCTTTGTTCGTGCTGTTCTGGGCTTGCAGTCAAAATTTGGTGGCCATTAATATTTTCTTCCCATTATTCCGTGCAAGATTGCATGGTGTCCAGTTTCTCTTGGATGTGGTCTACGCAGTCAGTGTTATCTGGGATCTGTTGTCCCAGAGGTTTTGTTCTAAAGCCTTGTAGGTTGCCATGGTGGCACAGGGACCATGTTGAGAAGAGACAGACATTGATTATGTTGCTTTGAGGTGATTTATTCCCAATGGCTCCTTGTCTTGGCAGTCATCTGGTGATCTCAGTTCTCACGGCAGTGATCCTTCTTCGGTATCGTTCCTGACAGGATTTTCCTGATTATTCCTTTGGTCTTTGCTGTTGTTCTGATTTCCCACCTATTTTTAGCCACTCCTCTGGTTTTTGGTCTCTCTTCCCATGGTGGCTCTCAAAGTCCTGCCAAATCACAGATCTCCACTCAGAAACCTTTCTGTGGAGGAGCAGTGAGTCTGTGAAGGAACAGTGACTGCATTGTGAGGTACGAAGTGAATTTTAGGACTTGTAATTCTTGCACATTCACAGCATTGCTTTCCCCCCCCACTTTATGTCCTGTTTACAGTGCAAATGGTTTCTGCAGGAGGGCCGTGGACATCTGTGTGTTTGGCTGTTTATTACAGGAGGCTTTTAGTGGGTCAAGGAAGCACATGGAGGGGAGCTTTTGGAGTGGCCTGTGAGATGATTTTGCTTAGCTTTGTTTTAGCACTTCTTGCACAAACCTCTGCTCCCTCCCCTTGGGTGACAGCTTTCCAAGCTGTGCCAGCAAAAGCAGAGTCAGGCTCTGCTGTACTCAAATAAAGCACATTTAATTTGCATTTCTGCAGAGGTGCTTAATTACAAACACCTCTCCCCCTGGTAGTTCCTTGATTCCTCCCAGTAGGGAGCTGAGCACCTCAGAGGGTGGATGTTGTTCCCTTGGATTTAGGAATCATCCCTAGGAGTGGTGTGCTGTGAGATGGATGAGTGAAGGTCAGTGGTTTGATGTTCCCAGAGGGCTGGTCATTACAGGATATAATCATGAAATCACAGAATATCCAGAGTTGGGACTCACAAGGATCATTGTGTCCAAATCCTGGCCATGCTCAGGACAACCCCAAGGGTCCCACCATGAATCCCACCCCAAGGATGTGTGTGAACCCTCCCTGAGGGCTCACAGTGGGAACAACACTTGTGAACTCCATCTCTCAAGGATTTGGTAGGTGGGGTAGCATGCACCATCTATAAACCCATGGGTGAATTGGAAGGAAAGCTTGTGGTGAGACAGGAAAAACAACCCCAAACTTGAGCTATTGCCTGAGGAAACATGGGAATCCCCACTAGAAAGATTTAGATTAGAAAACACATCTGCCAGGAGTTCGGCTCTTGGAACTCCATCAGGGAAGTCCCACCTTATTTTCTTCTAAAGATTAAAGAAAACCCTACCACCAAAAAACCCACCAAAACCTACCCTGAAAACACATTGCATGTCTGTATTATTTATATGCCTAGAACTGGACATCCTCTTGCATTGCATCCGTATCCTCTCAAGAGATGGTCCCAGGATATTCCAGGTCCTACTTTGGACAGGCAAACCTTAGATCCAACTTGGAAATAGTCAGGGGAAGCATTTTCTGCTGCAATACAAATATCCCCTCCTCACCCCCTCAAGAAACATTCAAGCCTGTTTGGAGGAGTGAAAGTGCAGTACAACATTTAGTTCTAAATTGAAGATTTCCAAGCTATGTTGACTTAGAGCATCTGTTAGTGAAACATGTCTGCTCTGCAGACAGTTTCTGTGCTTGTGCTGTGCAAGCACATTTCACACAAGCACAGCAAATGTGCTGCTGAGAACAATCCAGCGGTGCTGCTTGGGTCATTTAGATGACTTAATGGGTCTGTTCTTTTTCCTTGCTATCTGTATTAAATCAATGATTCATATAAATTATGCCAAAGGGAGTTAATTGTTACTGCGTGGTATAAAAAGCTGCCAAACTGAGGGCAAAACTCTGATTGCAGTGCACGAAATAAAATGGAGCTGTGCTCTGATTGCTGAAAGCATAAAATGGCTGAAACCTGTCACCCCTACCAAAACAGCCTGGACTGGAATTCCCGTGGAAACAGCGGCAGCAGAGGAGTTGTAGAAGCAAAGGTTTGGTGACTGTGGCGTGTTTGGAGGCTTTGGTACATTTGGATATTCTCCAGAACGTGCAACAGACATTAAATGTGAAGTAGCCAGCTCAAAGGACTGCGCTTCTCTGGTGCCCGGATCTGCAGGGGAATTTAGGAATTTAACTTTGTTGGTTCAGTGGGAGTTGAGCTCCGAAATATCTTCGTGAGATTAGGCTGTGGTCTGCATCATATGGTTGATTTCTTCTCTCTGCAAGAGGGGCACTGCTGCCATTCTCTCCTGTGGTTCCCCCAGCACATTTTCAGGGTTGTTTGAAGAGGAATTGCTGCTTCTCAGGCTCTGGAGCTTGATTGTAGCTTTTCTAGCTTTTCAAGGTTGGGCCTGATGATCTTGGCTGTCTGTTCCAGCCTTAATGATTCCGTGGTTCTCAGAGGGAGGGTACAGCAAGGACACTTGAAGACAAGCTCAGGTGCTGCCCTTTGCTTTGGAGTATTTCTCACTGTAGCCAGTGGAGAGGCAAAAGAGGATCTGTCATGTGTTCCTGAATTTTGATGTGCATTCTGCACTAAATCTGACATGGCCCTTTCCCAGGGAAGCTGCATTTTACATGGACCAAGGTAATACGATGAGAAGTTCATGGAATCATGGAATGGCTTGGGTTGGAAAGGACCTTAAAGCTCATCCAGTTCTCACCCCCTTCCATGGTCAGGGACACATTCCACTATCCCAGGGTGCTCCATGCCCCGTCCAGCCTGGCCTTGGACACTGTCAGGGATCCAGGGGCAGCCACAACTTCTCTGGGCACCCTGTGCCAGGGCCTCCCCACCCTCACAAGGAAGAATTTGTTCCCAATATCCCATCCAACCCTGCCCTCTGGCAGTTCAAAGCCATTCCCCCTTGTTGAATAATGTGAGAGTTGAAACCCTGCCTGCTGTATGAAGGAGAATGGAAAAAGATAAACTTTTAGGAATTGTTTTAGGAGCTAAGTCCGGGGGGTTTTTTGTGCAAGGAAAAGTACTTTTCAAACAGGAGTCAGCACTGGGAAATAAAATAGAGGAACGTGTGGAATATGTAGGTCTAGAGTAGGGTGGAGAAGGACAACACTGGGGAGATGTTGGCAGAGAGAAGTGTTTGGAATGAGAAGGTGGATTTGTTGGAGCCAGTGGGAAAGTTCAGGAGCACCACGACACACCAGAAACTTGGGCAGTGGCCATGCCGGAAATGAGGAAATCCACACTCTGCAGTGACTAAATAATTAATGAGGGCCCATTTCTGGCCTGCTTGGTGACCTGACCCGCCTGCAGGAACTGAATGTGTGGGGCAGGGATTAACGTGCCTTAGGCAAGGCCCGTGCTGGGATTGGAACAGGAAATGATTAAAGTCCTTTGCAAAAGCTGGAGGAAAGCTCGTTATTTGGCTCTAGTATCATCAGGAATTTTTATAATCCACGTGCAGCGTTCAGGAAGGTGAAGCAGCTGAGTGTTGGGGGGCTCCCCCCTATGATCTGTTTAAAAATTGGGGAACATTACTCTACATTTTGGTGAGTTTTCCACCAGCACTGTGCTACCTGTCCCTGTGTGGCATGGGGAATTAAATGAACAAAAATTAAGTCTGCAGTGACAGAAATTGCCAATGACTTCAAAAAGGAAGGAGAGATTGGGACTGCTTCAAACAAGTGCTTAATAAACCCCAGTGAAAGAAATGTTGACTTAACTCATTTTTAATTGCTTTTAAGCTCTTAAGTGAGTTTGTTATTGAAAGTAATTAAAGGCCTTGAAAGATTGTGGGGAACTTTGGGAACACCTCTATGGAAAGGCAGTTACTCACCTCAGAATAATTTTTATTGCTACCTAATCTGTCTGAATCGCTCAATTAATTACTTAATGAAGTGTGGTTCAGCACAGGGATGCTGCTCAGGTATGGCAGAAATGTGTGTGCTTTGGGTGTAATGGAAGGCAAAACACCTGATAAACAGTCAATTGTCGCTTTGAGAAACTTTATGGGTAAATAAAAAAAGACCAATCAGTTTTGTGAAGCCCCTTTTTTAACCAGAACTCCTTTTCCCAAGACATACATGAGAACTGGAGTGGGTGAATTTTCTAGAGCTGAAAGGTTTCCTTGCAGAAACACAGATTAAACAATGTTTTCATCAGGGTGGCTCAGCTGGTTTTTCAGATGGAAATAACTCCAGCAGGAAGTGTCTCTGTCAATATAACAATCTCCAAATTGATTTTGTTGTCATGTTTCCATTGAGGACGGCGGAGGAAAGATTTCAACGCTGCCTTGTGTGGCTGCAGTGGAAAAACATCCTGAGGGGATCAAGGGCTGTTCTTAACCTGGAATTCAGGTGGAGAGAGAGGACTCTGCCCCTCTGCCCCTGAGCTCAGGTGAGACCCCACCTGCAGAGCTGCCCCAGCCCTGGGCCAGCAGCACAAGGACCTGGAGCTGCTGGAGAGAGCCCAGAGGAGGCCCCGGAGCTGCTGCAGGGCTGGGGACAGGCTGGGAGAGCTGGGGGTGCTCACCTGGAGAGGAGAAGGCTCCAGGGAGAGACCCTTTAGGTACTGGAAGGGGCTCTCAGTGCGTATTTCCTGTGCTCTGTTGGCAGTAGGATCTGTCTCCCCAAGCTCTGCTACTCAGCAATGCACTGAGCTGAATGGTTCTGATATTCCAATTATTCTGAGTTTGGAGATTGAAGGAAAGCCCTTCTCAAAAGATGGCTCATGTAAATTGAAGTAGATTATTAAACCAGACTAAAATTTACTGCCCTTTGCTTTTCTAAACACAGTGAACTGAAAATCAAGAATGAGGGCATTTATCTCCAGCGTGTATTTTTCTGGCTTACAAACTTTGGCAGATGCGGTGCAGAGCGATATTTCTTGGCAAACTGGCATGTTTGAAAGACTGGCCTTAGAGAAATGAGTCTCTTTTAAATAAAGCTAAATATATGAGCAAACCAGCTCTCACTCTGCTTGAGTCTCTCTTATCAGCTGGTGGGAGTTCAGATTAGAGTGTCTGACTTCAATATCTCAAATCCACCCATCCTGTTGCTGCAGCAACTCCCAGCTCGGCACCTGAAATCCAGGGCTCCACAGGGGCAGGGAGCCCAGTGCTGATATTTCAGTAGCACTTGTCCTTTTCCTGCTCTTTGGCTCCAAAAGCAACCCCTCCAGTTTTCCAGGAGATTAGACTCCTTTTTTTTGTTGTTTTTTTTTAATCAGTAACTGTGAGTAAGTAAAAATGCGGATGGGATTTGCTGCTTTTCCTAAGCTCGCTCTGCCCTTCTGCTGGCCTGCTCCAAGTGGGAAAGTCATTCTAAGGATACAGGAGAAGTGATGTCAAAGGGAGGTGTGGTCAGGGGTGACCTTCAGAATCCTGATGTGTGTCACTTTTCTTTCTTGGGGGCCCAACACGATGTTCCTGGAGAAAGGACGATGCCCAACTTTGCCAGTTTAATGATTTCCTCACTTTTCCTGCCTCTTGAGTTCTCACTTGGATCCTGCATGTACAAAAAAATGAAGGAGGATCTTGGGATATTTAGTACTCTGGAGTTTCAAGAACAATCTAATTCTAGAAGCTCATTGCACACCTGGAGATGTTGAGTCACTGTGTGTTGTTCCATGGAGTTTTCCTGGAGGGATGTTTTTCCCATGGACGTGTGCAAAGTGCCGGGCTCCCCGGGCTGTGCCGGTCCAGCTCACCCAGGGCCATCTGGTGAACCAGATCAGGGAACAGCAAACCCAGGTCGTTTTTAACCTGGATCCCTTCCCTAATCCAGGTCTGGGTACGGCTCTGGGCCAGTCCTGGTGGCACAAAGGCAACTGCCAGGTTTTAAGGAGAGGAAAGATGGGAAGGCCCTTCCAGCCAGGAACAACCCTGTGGTTTCCTGCAATGTTCTCTGCCTTCCAAAATGATTTCTTTCCATGCCTTTATTTCCTGCTAAGTATTCATGCCTTTGTTTCCTGCTAGCTATTTGCACAGATGTTTTTGCTTCCAGCTGCTCCAGGTGGATCTTTAATTTGTTTTGTTTTTTTTTAATGTGCCCTGAGCAGAATGGAATTCGGATCCATTCTGGATAATCTGTACATATTCATTAACATTTTGCCCTATTATTTCAGAATTCAGCTCCTAAGTGCATTAGGCTCCATGAGAAATGTCCCTGGTATCTATCCTCTCTGTGGTGTCTCTTTGCTCGGAGCTTGACACCACACCCTTCATTATTGCCTTTAAATTCTGTTCCTTTAATTCCATTCCCTGTATGAGGAAAGGGCTCTGAATTAACATTCACAATGAACCTGCCAGGGCTTTTCCCAGTGTCCAAATAGATTCTCATTAATCCCTCTTTTGTACTGCAGGGAGGGGTTGTGCTGGAGTGTTTTGCTTCGATTTATTTATTTATTTATTTATTTTAAATAGAGGAAAGGGTCTCACTGAGGCTGCTCTCACTGAAAGGTTTATTTTTATTTCTGAGACAATGGCTGCATATAATTTTTAATGCTGCGCTTTCTGGAGGTGGACTGTTGTCTGTAGTACAGTAAATATTTCCTTCAATTAACAATAACCTTAGATAATTAAATTGTTCCCTTTTCATTACAAAGTCGTTTGTGACTTGGAAACCCCAAGGTGCCTTACAACTTGCACAAGTGAAAATATTTATTCCAGAATCAATTCTAGAAGAAGTTTGGGAATATTGTTGTTGGAAAGAGGCAGTAAAGAAAGTGAACTTTGACTTTTGGGGAAGTTTCTCCTTTCCATTTGGTGGGGTTTGGTTACTCAGAGGGCCAAACCCAAAATGTTGTGGAATAGGATTTAAACCCTGCAGAATATCAGGCATTTGCTGAATGTTTTTTATCTTCATTTGATAAGCAGTTGTGGAGCATATTTTTATGCTACCACTATTTTATCAGAACCCTCTGCAATCTACCAAAGCACCACATCCTAATTAACTCAATCTATTTTATAGTACATCTACCCAGCTCCCACCACTGGAGTCCAATTCTGTGCAAAGAAGAAGGAAAATAATGGATTAAAAGAGAAATGTAGAAGAATAATTGTAATAAGATCATCACTGAAGTGTAGCTACTAAAGCAAAAAAAGAAAACTAAATTTGGGGCAGAGGGGGGAGGACAGAATTAAAAATCTTGTTTTGCTGCTTGAAATAGCACATGGAGTTGATGAAGATTTTGGGGAATGAGCTTCCCTACTTTGTAGCTGCAGTAGTCTTGGGAAATATTACGGGATTTAATCTCTTTCATAGCAATGGTGTCTTTGCTTAACTCGGGAAGAAAGATGGAGAGGGACTTTTTGTGGGAGNCTGAGCTTCCCTACTTAGTAGCTGCTGTAATCTTGGGAAATATTATGGGATTTAATCTCTTTCGTAGCAAGAAGAAAGTGGGAAGGGAAGGAGGAATTCTTGGCTGCAGGAACCTCCTTTGGTGTCTTTGCTTAACTCGATAAGAAAGATGGAGAGGGACTTTTTGTGGGAGCTTGTGGTGACAGGATGCAGGGAACTGTCAGGACTGGTTTTTTCTGTATTCCTGAAGTTTTCCCTGACTCAATCCCAGATCATGCTCTTAAGGAACAAGGTTTTGCCAACAGGGCTTCTCAACGTTGTGCTGTTTCCCTACATTCTCCAAACACCTTCTCACAAATCCATTGGGTTTTTCTCGTTCTTTCATGGATGTCTTCGCACTTCCACTCAAAGACGCTGATTGGGACTGATTGTTTTCCTGCAAATACGTCCAAATTTGGTCAATCCCGACTGTTCCCTGCCGGTTTCTGAGCGGTGGCAGAGGGCAGGGATGCGTGCTGGCAGCTGGACACCCTCCTTCTCTGCAGCTTATCGCAGCTCCTCTCTGCAGCAGCAGCATCCACTCGCTCTGCACTGAATCAGTTTGACTTCTGGTCAGGAAAAAAACAGAAAAGGAGCCAAAAAAAAAATAAAAATCCCCAAAGGGTTAATCTGCTGAGTGGCAGCACAATGCAAGCAGGTATTGATGCTGTTGCAGCTAAAGAAAGATCCAGCAGCAAGGTTAATGAGAGGTGGGGACTGTTCTTCTCCCTCTCTGTAGCAGCCAGAGCCGAACAAAAGGGGGAACGTTTGGAGAATCCCTCAGCAGTAAAGGCTGTGGCAGTGCTGTGCTCCTGCCAAATCCTGGGAACCCTCCAGACATTCAGCACCATTGGTCATCCACCTTTAGCATTTGTAAGCAAGAGCCTGTGGACTTCCTTGGTTCATACAAACACAAGGATGTGAAAATATTCCAGAATGGAGACTTGGAGCAAACGGAGCTCTCAAAGCAGCTCTGAAATGAAATAATAACGCCGAAGGTGTGGGGATTGAGGCGTGAAAGCAGCAGAAGGAGAGGTTGGTGATCCCGTGCTTGATGCTGAGCCTGGTGCAGCAGGCAAGGCTTGCTTTCCCGAAATCCAAGGGGGAAGGAAGATGTGAGGGAGGTGGTTTTCTCCCCCATTTGCTCGAGCACTTATTTTCAGCTTCTCTCTCGCCACAAAAGGAGTAATTTGTTTAATTTTACAAAATGTTACCGAAGCTGTTGCAAGTGGAGCTGCAGCCCACGTCTTCTTGATAAATGAGTGTGTGTATTCCTGGAAGGAAGTTAAAATGGGGCTGTGTTATATTTGGTACCTCCTGAAGCACTGAGGCTACTTTGAGTACAGAATGTGCTCAGAGAAAGACTAATTTGCCACTGCAGAGCTTGATGGGATGAGATTTGTCAAGTCCTTGTCTCTGCTGAAATTCACTTACGCTTTCCTCTTCTCTCCTGGAGATATTTTAGGGTTCTGTCTTTGAATTGAAGGGCCATAAAAACCAGTCAAAAAGCCTGAAACCAGAATTAAATTCCAAGCAATGAATATGCTTTTAATAATGTAGAAATACAGAAGTCAAGCACCCGTGGAAGCAACAGGTGGGGATGTTCCTGACCTGTTTCCCTGAGTGTGCTCGTGCTCCTCCCAGCACCAGTGGGATGTTGGAGCATCAGCAGGGCGGGTTTTGACTTCTCTCCAAGGATGCCATCTCTGATGGCAGGTGGTGGCTTCCTGCAGGAGGCAGGGAAAAGAAAGATTCAGTGAAAATGAAGAATTTACTGTTTTCTGTTCATTTACAAATCCGTGCTGTCTCATTAGCTGGCTTGAAGGGTCTGGTGGTGTAATTCTGCAGGGAAAGGGTGGGATGTACCAGCACTCCCAAAGAAAAACCTCAGTTGTTTTACTGGATTCAGTGTTTTCTGCCTCCTGCTTTCTCCCCCAGAGTGTTTTTTGAGTGAATGTAAACTAATACAGGATCAGTGGTTAGAAAGCATGAAAAAATATTTAATGTAAACCTTTTGGTACTGGGTTGATTAAAATAAACAACTGTTCCGAGGAGCTGGTCCTGCTTTGGGAACAGTGGGGTTTCTGTTCCTCCCTATAATGCATAAAGCATGTGGAGTGCCTTGAGAGCTTTTTTTGGGTGCTGCACTTCATTTTGAGGGATTTCATTTTCAGTGCTCTGAGCTTTTGTGTCAGCTGGGGAAGGGAGGGTGTAGGAGTAACATGTAAAACTCAGGCTGAAACCTGTTTAGTCCCAAATCCTGACAAATAGCTGGTAAACAAGTATTTAAATGAAAGCTTGGACTTTGTTTTCTCCCTCTGGAAAGCTGGGAAGGCCCTGCTCATATTGCCAGCTCTGGTATCCCTTCCCTTTCCTCTCATCCTGCGTCTCCAGCGCTCCTCCTTTTTTTTTTGCCTGCGTTTCTTCCATGTCCCATTTCTCCTTCTGCTCCAGTGGAGGTGAAGACCACTCGGAGCTGGGAAGAGCCGTGTTTTCTTCTGGCAGGTTTTCCACAGAGCCTCACGGGTGTTTCTCTCTCTCTCTCTCTCTGCCCTCGCTGCTGCAGAGCCCTGGAATGCTGTGAAGACTCCCTGCCCAGGCACACTCCTCTCCGGATTATCTCCATCCCAAGGAAGCTCGTATCCAAGAGGTACCAATTCATCCTGTCTTTGTGCCCTTCAGTTGTAGCATTTGGGTTTGGCTGCTCCTCCCAAAACCTTTTCCCTGCTCCCTGCAGACAGGAAAGCCTTGGATGCCGTGGAGATTGCAGCTGCTGCTGTTTGATATGATTTGGACTCTTCTTTCTATTAAATGAACTTTGCTACAGAAGCACTTGACAGTTTAAAATGAGAAGTGATTTCTGGGTCAAGAAATGCATAAGCTGAAGCTCCAGCAGCACCCTGTGCCTGGTGTATTTTATTGTGTTGATTTAGAAAGTTAATAAACATCAGGTCTTCAGCAGCCTGAGTAAAACACACAGTACTTATGTGCTGCTCCTATAAAGAACTGTGAGAGGGGTTCTTTCTTTAGTGTTTATTAGTCTTAATATCTCCCTTGTAAATAATACATTTTTGTTTTATGTTAAAAAGGAGAGTTGTGTTCATTAGCTGGGTCAAAATCCCCGGGGTTGGCAAAGACACGATTCCTGATATAAACTTCTGTCATTTGCCTGGAGACCAGCAAATTGTTTTCTAATAGTTGCTATTTCTTGGGAGAAGAAAGCTGGAAACACTCTTTTCAAATACAAACTTTGCAGTGTAATTTGGCTGGACCAGTTTCTATCTTAACTCCTTATTTTGGTTTATAGTGCCCAGCATGATGAGAGCTGGGCAGGTCAAGCCCTTTGAGCATGTACATATATATAAAATATATATATAAATATATGTAAGAGAATTTAATATGTTAAAACAGTGGGAGAACATGATCTCAAGGAGCAGTGAAACAGGAACATACCCCCTCAGGAAATCCCTCTGGAAAATATGCTGGGAAAATATCCCTGTGTGTCCGCCCTTCAATTTTCCCTCAGGGATTCACACTTCCCTGTTGGGCAGGGGTGGCTGAAGTGTCTGCCTGACCCCATCCAGCTGCTCTTGTGCAGGAATATGGAAAAATTGGGGTTGACTCTTAAGTTGTTTTTCCATTTTATATGTTCTGCTGCTCACTTAATGACATGAACTTTAAATGTCAGCTGCACTGCATTGGGATCAAACCTTTGGGCACACTCTGACCCTTTTCCTCACAATAATTCAGCACTCCACCCCTGCTTTGGGAAAAGCTGCCCTAAATCAATGCCTCCTCTTTGGGTACAGACAAAATCCAGGTATTTCTTCCACCCCAGCTTAAGTGGGATGGGACAGAAAATGCCAAGGATTTCAGAAAAGCTTTTTCCTCCCTGTGCCAGCCTTGAGGCAACAACAGTGATCTCCTGCTTCCCCTTTTCCCCCTCTTCATGCTAGAAAAAGGCTACATTAAGAAAAAAAAGATGCTGCTTCTATCTCTTTTTTTCATGGTTTTTCCCTTTGGGCTCTGCAGCTTTTTTGGGGTCTGAGAAGCAGAAATCCAAGGCTGTGGAAGGGGAGAGGCAAAGCCAAGGCTGGGTTTGAGGGGTGGTGAGGTGGGAGAAGGGACACAGAGTAACACTGGAAATGATGGGAGATCACAGAACAAGATTGTGTTTCAAGTGGGAATATGTGCAGTGTTGGCTTTGCAGAAGAAAGCTCCTGCTCCAAGGGCTCCTGGTCCAATCCAGCTCCAGATTAAGAAATTTCAGGCTCAGGAGTGGAATTGATGGAGCCTGTGGAGACTTGGCTGACCAAGCAGATCAGGGTTGCTCTCCAGGCTGTGACTGCCCTGCTGGGGATCTCCAGCAGCCACTTCAGATATTTACTTTTGAGTGGCTTTATCTTGAGTTGAAACCCTCCCTGCAAGACTCAGTGCTCATTCAGAAATCAAAAGGTGCAGGAGATTGAGTTAAACTTGAATTGTGTGAGTGCTCCATGTCTTAGCTGACTTAGGTTGTTTCCTGCTTGGGAAATACCCCACTCCCCCACATCCTAATCCAAGTTCCAGCAATTAAATAGTTAAACGTGGTGTGTGTATAAAATCCATGTGTTTCTATAAATACCTCTCTTATCTCTGTAATGGTTTGGTTTGATGTAAATATTTTTTAAATGTGCCTTTTACATTAGGCTGGTTTTTATCCAGTGTGTGTGTGAGTGGAATTTGGAACTGGGCCTGGGCTTTATACTTCTGCTCCTCAACGTTTCTGAAGTCATGTGGAAAATTTCTGGACTTTAAGTCTCCTGAGCATTTCTGCCAGTTTGGTGGGGTCTTCACAGGGCTGGGAATGCACTGAATCCAGAGCTGAAGTGGAGCATTTTGCCAACAGCTCTTGGACACTTCGAGGCTGTTGGGAACATCATTTAGGGAATTTTTTTAGTGCAGGAGCAAATCCTTTGTTCATAGATCTGAAGTTTTCCTGCGCTGCCAGCTCTGTTTTGGAGAACAAAATTCCTTTCGGAGAACATGTGATATGGAAAATGATTTCTGTCAAGCCAAGTTATGTGCTGCATCCAGCTCTGGGGCCCCCAACAGCAGCAGGACCTGGAGCTGCTGGAGCCAGTCCAGAGGAGGCCACGGAACTGCTCTGAGGGCTGGAGCCAGGCTGGGAGAGCTGGGGGTGCTCACCTGGAGAGGAGAAGCTCCAGGGAGAGCTCAGAGCCCTTCCAGGGCCTAAGGGGGCTCCAGGAGAGCTGGAGAGGGACTGGGGACAAGGGATGGAGGGACAGGACAAAGGAAATGGCTTCCCACTGCCAGAGGGCAGGGATGAATGGGATATTGGGAAGAAACTGTGGCAAAAACATTTTAAAAGAGGATTAATTTAGAGGTGTGGATCTGACTCAGAAAGGTATTTCCAAGAGTGTCACATAGGATGAAATGCTGGGTCATTAATCTTTATAAATTCATCACCTTCTACAAGGAAGAAGTTTCCCTGTGTGATATATTACAGCGTATTTTAGGTCCATCATAAAATCCCCAAGTGGTTTGGGTTGGAATGGACCTCAAAGGCCATGCAGTGCCACTCCCACAAGGGCAGGGACACCTTCCACAAGCCCAGGCTGCTCCAACCTGGCCTTGGACACTGCCAGGGATCCAGGGGCAGCCACAGCTTCTCTGGGCACCCTGTGCCAGGGCTTCTCCATCCTCACAGGGAAGGATTTCTTCCTAAGATTCAGTCTAAACCTCTCTGTCAGTTTGAGAATAGGCTTCATTCCCCCTTGTCCTGTCACTCCAGGCCCTTGTGAAGAGCCTCTCTCCATCTTTCCTGTAGGTTCCCTGCAGGTCCCGGAAGGTCACAATTAGGTCACCCCAAAGCTTTTCTTTTTCCAGGCTGAACCATCCCAATTCTCTCAGCCCTTCCTCACAGCAGAGCTGCTCCATCCCCTCTGATCAGCTTGGTGCCTTGTCTGGAACTGCTCCAACAGCTCAGCAGCAGCAGCAGCGTGCTCTGTTCAAGGACTCTGTGCCTGAGGTGAGCTGATGGGAAACATCCTCCCTGTTCCCTCCACCTTTCCACGGCGCCTTCCCGCAGCGTGCTGCACATTCCTGCCCTCACAAAAGCCGTGCTGGAGGCAGGGGCCCTTCTCTCAGATGTATAATTCAGCCCCTCTTCCCGGTGTGCCAGCCTTGTTTGTGTTGATGAATGAATGTGCCCTGTGTACAACCTGCAGATTACTCTGCCCCTGCACTACAGTCCTGCTCAATGTACCTGGTTCTGATTAAGTGCATTTGAATTTGGGAGTGTGCTTAATGAGCTACACCTTTCACAGATTCTTTTGTTAATTCAGAAAAGCTGCCTGCCCTGATTTATGGCGCCAAAAGGGGTAAACTGCCATTAAAAGCATTAATTAGTCTTGGTTGACTGCACAAAGAATAGACTTGGTGTGAGCCAGTTTTTGATTTAGCCCTTTGATTTTTGCCTAAGCTTGTTAGAGGGTCTGTATCTCTGGCTGTCTCATGCTGGATTGTATAATTGGAATTTTGTGTGAAATTCTTGGGCTGAAGGAGCAAGAGCCAATTATAATCAATAAAGTTGTAAAGCAATTGGGCAGAACTTTGCAGATATTTTAGCACAGAAATGTTCCTTTTTAACATGTGGAAGTGATAAGTTGGGATTGTCAGTTTGGCAGGAACGATATCCCGAGGGTTTGCTGGGAGCCCTGGGCAGTGTTGGTAAACCTCAGGAAGGAAAATATTCTCAGGAGCCTCGGATTTGCCCATTGTGCAGTGCTTCAGCTGTGTGTGAATCCCAGGATCCTGGAATGGCTGGGGTTGGAAGGGACACAAAGGTCATCTAGTCCAACCTCACTGCTCAAGCAGGATCTCCAAGAGCAGGTACACCCAGGATTGTGTCCGCAGTCCTTGGGATTGAGGGATTTGACTATCCCCAGGGAAGGAGACTCCACACCCCCTCTGGGCAGCCTGTTCCAGTGCTTGGTCATCTCACAGTAAAGTTCTTCCTCTCGTTCAGGTGGAACTTCCTTCATTCCGGTTCCTTCCCTTTTCCTCTGGTCCTGTTGTACCACCCAGCAGATCCAGGTGATAGCACTGGTAGTTTTTTCTTTTCCTGTACAACTTTATCCATTTTCTAATCCAGAAAAAATCCAAACCCCCCTAAATCTTGGAACACTGTGTTGTATCCTTGGAAATCCTATATTATAACATTGATGAGTGTATTCCAGTGTATGGCAGTTCCTGTACTTCCCAATTCTGGCCATCAATTCTCCACACAAAAGTTTGAAAATTAATTGACATGCAAATCATAGCCTAAGCTTTCTTTCCAATAGACTTTCCATAATTATGCTTGACTGCAAAAAAACAATTCCATTGCTATAATTTTGGTAATTGCCTCTGGTCTGTTTGAGAATTAAGATTTCCCTCTGTCTGTATAAAGTTTCCGTCTCTCTTAGATATTATCACATTAAGTGCTCCATAAAAAGAGGGTTGGATTGGGTTTCCATCCCAACTTGTCCTTAAGGAGCCAGCAGTTGGATCCTCCAGCTCTGCCTTAATTTCCTGGCAGAACTAGAAGGTTCCTTCTTCCTGCACGCCTGGAGAGATGATGGTGGTACTGTAGGACTTTGAAGTATTGCACTGGAAACATCCTCTGGATATTCAGGGAGATGGGAACTGCCTTTAAAACGCATTTTTAGCAAAAATTGGTTCCTAACAGCAGCACGGATCTGAAATGACAAATGCCTTTAAAGGCACTGAGGTGTTTAAGGGCTGTATTCCCTCCTGCCTTCCCTGAACACATCCAAGTCCTTGGGGCAGTGAGTTTCCAGCGTCTGCTGTGTTTGGCAGATGGATTTTTGGGTAAGAGTGAAAGCCTTTGAGCTTCTGTTCAGTGTTTCACTCTCAGTCAGCACATCCTTGGAGGGAAGTCCATCATGTTGGAAGCTCTGGAACAGCCAGGGAAGTGTGAGCTCCCCGTCTCTTCACGGCCACAGCCTGGGCTTGGTTATTCCCAGCTCCCACAAACGTTCCCAGCTTTGTCTCTCCATTATTTGTTTTCCTTTCCCACTGAAGGAAGCGGTCCTTTCCAGTATGAGAAGCATTAAATTGACTTAAATGCTTTGTTTGCCAAAGTAGCTCTTTGAAGTGGATCTTTCAAGTTTCTTATGTGATCTGGGATTTGATGAGACACATTTTAGCCCAGCAGTCTCATCGTGAGGAAGGAAGGAAGGGAGAAAGGGAGGGTGGGAGCAAGAGAAGGAACCTTCTAGTTCTGCCGGTTTCGATCCGAACTCACACGGTTTTCCACGTTCCCTTTTAACACTTGACTTGTGCTGGAGCATCCAGACGTTACGGGGTCATCCGTGGGATCAGCAGGATCTCACTGGTCAGCTTTTCCAAGCGTGTCTCCAGCATTAAGTCTCAAGCTGGAAAGGTAATCCCCTCGGGAGGCTTGACCTACTCTTCGAATTACTTTCTCCTGCTCTTTTGAGGCTTTGGGTTTTATTCGGACGGTTTTTTCCTCCTCATCAAGGCAGCTCGTTTAATTGCTGTGACTGCCAGGCAGAAACCTCACTCTCACTCTTACAGACCTCTTTTTCTTCTTTTTCTTCAGCTCCTTCATAATGAAGTGGTTTTTGGAACAGGGCCAGGCCTTTAGCCCCAAGTGTCTTCTGGTTTCATATCAAACAAGGGACAGCACAGCCAGATTGCTTCCCTAATCCCTCTTCCCGAAGACAAAGGTGTCAGCACTGTCTAGACATTGGTGTTCCACGTGCTCATTCAAGGCTGAGGGTTCCCCCTCTCTCCTTTTCATCCCACATAATTGTTCTCAAAGCCTCCTAATCTGCCGTGGCTCAGGGGGTGAAATCCCCCATACAATTTGGGATGGGTGTGTCCAATTTGGGAGTAGGTGGTCTGTGCCCCTTTGGAGCAGAGTCAATGAAACAGGGTGAGCGAGTTCCTCCTGCTGTACAGACCAAGCATTTAAAATCTCTTTTTTTCCCCCCCATATTCATGCTGTATCCAGTCAGGAGATATTACACAGCAGCTGTTCTTAAACTTTTATTTTTCTTTTATGGTTATGGTTATTTAATGCCTTTCCTTGGGTCCACGTTTTGCAGCTTTTCTATGGGGGACTGGGTCCTTACAAGCTCCAGGTTTGGAGTAGGAAAAGTAACAATTTAGCTGGTTTCCTGGTCCTTTGAAATGTTCCTTTTGCTGATGGCAGGTTTTGACCTCTTCTTTCTTTGGAAGCGTTCTGCTGGGAAGTTTAGCTAATGGGAGATCATTAGGATCCTGTTTAGCCTTGGATGTGATCTGGTTGTGTAATGGAGAGTTTAGGTACAAAAAAAAAATGGGAAAACTGAAGACAAATTGATAGCAGAGCAAAAAATCACAAATTCTTTCCGCCCAAAGTTCTCTCTCATTTTGGAGTTCCTCACACACATTTATTGTCCATTTTTAGTATTAAAGTGTGAAAATAGTGTTCTCCACTTCAAGGATTCTCTCACAGGTGTAAAATGCTTTTCCCAGTTTGTCAACATCCACAAGGAATTGATGTCAGATCCACGAAGGTGCTGGCTGTGCTCAGCCCCCACACTGAGTCCCGTGGCTGGCGTGGATCTGCAGGTAGGTGAGATGCTGCTCAGAGCCACATCCACGTGGCCTTTAAATCCCTCCAGGGATGGGGACTCCACCCCTGGCCTGGGCAGCTGTGCCAGGGCTGGTCAACCCTTTTGGGGAAGAAATTCTCCCTGGGAGCAGAGCCCACTCCCCCAGCTGCCCCCTCCTGTCAGGACACTGATAATTCCTTGGCCCTTCAGCGTGCTCCTCGTGCCTGTCTGTCAGTCTTTCTGGCTGTCACAGCTGGGGACAAGGAGAATCGCTGTGTTTTGTGTGTTCTGTACAGCCGAGTGTGTCATTTCAAGTTAAAAATAAGACATCTTTAATGTCAAGATTGCAAAGTTCAGAAAGCAGAACGGGGCTGGAAGTCAGTAACTGCACTTTCAGTTTGTTCTATATTTATGTGAGGCCTTATCAGCAGGATTTCAGTCCAGGGTTCTCTCCCTAAAAAGTCATTCATCCATGAAAGGTGTCTTGGTCTGAAGGCTATTGCAAATGGGGGATAATTAATTACTAATAATTTGTGAGGCCACCTTAAAATGAAGCTCCTTGTTTCTTCTCTAGGCTCTTCTCAGAGTTCAGCCTGGTCTAGTGGAAGGTGCTCATGGAAGGAGATGGGAATGAGATGGGCTTTAAGGCCCCTTTCAATGCAAACCACTCTGGGATTCTATGGAAACAAGCAGCACTCTACATTTTTGGAGCTGCTGTTGCCTTGTCTCTGTGTAGGTCAGGTCTGAAAGGTGTTTCTTCAACAAAAGTGCCTGGGAAAGAGCTGATTATTCATCAGAAGTTACCAATAAAGGGCTTTGCTGTTGTTCCCAGGTGCTGCTCGAGGATTATTTTGCCAGTTCATTAAAGGCTTGGATAGGGATTTACAAGCTGATAGCTTTGGTTCCTCTGCTGGACTCGGGCTGGAGCCCCTCAATATTTTGCATTTAATGTTGAAATAACTTGGGATTTCAGAGTGAGAAGCCTTGTTAGTTTAAAAAGGATTACAGGCAGAGAGTTTGCAGGCTGGGGACAGTAATTGGGTGTGACTGTGCTGTATGGGAAGGCCACTGCAGCTCATTCCCCTCCATTTATGCTCCTCTCGGGGTGGAACAATGACCCCGCAATGTCACCAGCACACCCTTGGGCTCCCTTCCCCCAGCTGCCAGAGTGCAGGGATGGCAAATTCCCATCCCCACGGTGCTGGTGGCCTGCCAGAGCACCTGGGTGCAGTTCAGTTGTGGATCATGGCAGTGTTTGTCCCGTGCAGCTGGAGAGCCTTCAGTGGGAATTGGCGGTGCTCTGCCAAGGCGCTGCATTGCTGTGGGAGCCCCCGAGCTGCTGAAACACGTCCTGACTGCACATTATTGCATCCATGGCACTGCATTCCTGCATGGGAGCTTGCTAACAAGCCTAGGGATTTGTTGGGTTTAGCCCTGGGGATTGCAGAGTGGGCGTGGGTGTTCTAAACTGTTAATCCATATATTCTACTGTTTGAAAAATTCATTTTCCTGAGGGTTATTTGGCACTGTAAGAGCATCAGCAGGACCTCTGTAATGCAATCAGAACATCTTCTACACAAGGGGAAACGTGTATTCTTTTTCCTCAAACAAAAAGACAACTTGCTTTACGAGGAAAAAAAAAAAAATTCCTTTCACGACCTTAAAATAATTCATTGGGGAAAAAGAAAGCTTTTTGTTTTATGAAGGTTTTGTGTCTGCAGGATCCCAGCTGAATGCCATGTAGGAATTGACTGGTGCTAATGTTGATTTAAAAAAAAAAAAACAACCAGAATTGCTTGGACATGGGAGGTTATCAGTCAAATGCTGCTTAGAGAAATTGCTGTGACGTGCTGCCTTCGGTGCCTCGCTGAGGAGCGGGGATGGGCACTAATGTGACCAGGGTGGGCAGCGGAAGATCATCACTTTTCTCCTGCTAATTTAACCAAATCAGTTTATAACAGGAATATCTGGTGGTGAAATGAGAGGAGAAAATCTTCCTCACACGTACATTGTCCTTGTTCTCATCCCCCTGCTCCAGAGCTTGCTGCCAGTGCAGGGAGAGCATTGCAGGATTCCCTGTGGCTCTGCCTTCCACTGTGTGTGTGTTTTTTATAGAGGTCCTCCTCTTGTCTGCTCCTTTGATTCTGCTTTTTCCTCAGAAGGCCACACACAGAGCTGAACCTTCAGTTCTTGTCACCATTGTCATCCTTTGTGCCATTTTCTTTATCCTTTTCCAGTCCCACCTGTGCAATAGGTGTGGTTTAAAAAAAGAA
Source organism: Sinosuthora webbiana (assembly GCA_013397395.1). Classification (NCBI taxonomy): domain Eukaryota; kingdom Metazoa; phylum Chordata; class Aves; order Passeriformes; family Sylviidae; genus Sinosuthora; species Sinosuthora webbiana. The sequence goes on from VXBN01001822.1 coordinate 123,357, forward strand.
AACCCAAATGCTGGGTTTGTGATACGGTTTTTTGTATTGCTCTGCCGTGGCTCACAAATGAGGGTCGGCCTCAGAACAGACACAAATGAGTTTTTCTGGCTCTTCAATGTTTTTGCAGGCTGATGAATTTAAAGCAGAGGGAATTCAAATGTAAAGGTGCGTCTGGGAAAGGGTGTCCCACATCTGCTCCGTGGGGCCCAGCAATGGCACCAGAGGAATGAGCAGGAACTGGAGTTTAGGAAGTTCCACCTGCATATGAGGCAGAACTTTGGCCCTGGGCAGTGGCCACACATGGACAGATCACCCAGAGAGGAGTGGAGGCTCCTCACTGGGGATATTCCAGAGCCACCTGGACACAATCCTGTGCTCTGGGATGGCCCTGCTGGAGCAGGGAGGTGGCACCAGATGAGACGCTGTGGTCCCTTCCAGCCTCACCCACCTGGGAATTCTGTGATCTGGGAGATTCCAGAGCTGAGCTCCAGGTGATTTTTAAGAACCAAACCAGTTGCAAATGTCGTTCTTCCCTCAGATTGTTTTGTTCCAGTGATGCCACCTCATGGAAGTAACACTCTGAACCACCTTTGGATTTTAGAGAGTCCCAGGAGGGTTTGGGTTGGAAGGGACTTGAAAACCCATCCAGTGCCACCCCTGCCATGGGCAGGGACAGATTCCACTAGCCCAGGGTTCTCCAAGCCCCATCCAACTTGGCCTTGGGCACTGCCAGGGATCCAGGGGCAGCCACAGCTTCTCTGGGCACCCTGTACCAGGGCCTGCCCACCCTCCCAGCCAGGAATTCCTTCCCAATATCCCATCCATCCCTGCCCCCTGGCAGTGGGAAGCCATTCCCCCTGTCCTGTCCCTCCATCCCTTGTCCCAAGTCCCTCTCCAGCTCTCCTGGAGCCCCTTTAGGAACTGGAATTTAACTCAGAAATGCTGTTAATTTAAAAAAAAAAAATAAGTGCAGTGCTTAATGCATTTTTAAATCATCTGGTCGTTTCATTTTCATTGCATGGATACAAATATTACAGCATTCAATCAAGCATTTCAGAAGCTCCATCATAAGTGATTTTTGGATAGCCAAAAATTGCTTCCAGGGGATCTTTCTCAAACATCAGCCACCGCAATAGGAGCAGGATTTATTATTTTATTCAGCACACACGTGTTACCTCGCGTCTCTCAGCAGATGATTTCACTCTCTGCACTTCTCTCAGGCCTCTCTGAATCTTCCAACTTTAATTATGACTATTATGAATAATTTATTCCCCACAAACATCGCTTTGTCTCTTCTGTCTCTTTCCCAGTTTCCACCGCTGGTCCCTGTAAAGGCTCTGGGAGCACCTTGCTGTCACCCTTTTGGGAGTCTGAAAATCCCATGTTTAATGCAGGCTGTTTCCTATTGCTTAACTGCTCCCTAATCCGTAACATTCCCTTTTCCTGTTGTCCTGTAACTTTAATTTTTTAATAGTGTCTCGCTGGGGCTTTCGTAAGTAGCTTTTTGTGGTGGTTTACTCCCCAGTTCTGGACTCTTTAGCCACAATTGAAGGATTTGGGTTGAGTTATTTTGCTTCCCATGCTGTGTCTGTTTATCTGAGTGAGGGCACTGCAGCGTTCCAGCCACTTTGCTTCACGGGAGAGGGGACATTGGCTAATTCCATGGTAATCCTTAGGACACTTGTTAAAGATAAGGACGAATCTTGTGCTGTTACACAGTGAGTGATTTGAATGTGATAAAGGATTTTCAAACACATCATGGACCGGGTATTCTGACTTTTAAAGTAAACAATATTTGGTTTTATTGACTTCAGTATATATTTGCTTTCTCTTCCCTCATGAAGTTCTCTGGAAATGTCCAGTCTTTCCATACTTGGGATAAACATGGAGCAGCTCTGGATTTGCTATTTTTACTTTCTAGCTTGTTTAAGGTGTTCTGTAGTTTCGTTTAAGCTCTTCTTGGTTTGGATTTTGACTCATTTGCTTCCTATTATTTTGTTTTCCACTGAGCATCCTCCTCCCTGCTCTCTCGTTCTCCCATTTTTGGAGGTTCTCTCACATTCCTCAGGCAGACCACAAGCAGAGTCTGTTGCCTTTAAGTTTTTGGAACTCCTCTTACATGAAATGATCCATATTTCAAATCCTCCTGTGAACAGATGCAAATTTCTATGTCACCCTACTCATTTTTAGAGAACATTGGCTTTTTCCCTGTCCCAAATAAGATTTTATTCTTGGCAGGGAAGAGCTGAAGTGCTGTTTGTTTGCAGAATTTCCGGATGACTGACGGGCATGCTCAGCCCTCAGAGTCCTCAACGGTAAACACAGCTCTTGCTATTGGAAAAATACATCAGAAACCCCAAAATAAAGCCGGGAATGTACAGTATTCCCAAGTTAGGAACACCATGTGTGGATTTTGATGGCAGTTTGTTTGATTCTGAGATGTAGGAGAAGTGATATCTTTCAGATGCGTTTCAGGGAGAGCCAGAACATCTTTTTTTTTTTTTCCTTTTCCTACTCATCCGGAAACACTTAGGAATGAGCAGTTCCACCTATTTGTCTCATTGATGGCTGTTTTCTCCTGGTCTAAGGAAATACTTTCCACTTGTATTAGACCATTATCTCACACGGATGTGGAGCAAATTTCCATTTGCTGTTCTTGGCTGGGAAGGACATCAATGAGAGAAATCTGCGGGAAGCTGGGGAAAGAAAAAAAGAGAATTTGAAGTGCCTTAAGCTGCTGACTTAGCCTGAAAATTCCTCTTTTTTTGGGGTGAGAATAACTAGGGAGGACACTGTGCCACTGATGGGGGTGCTGCTGTGTTATTATTTTTATTTGGGGCTGGCAAAGCCTCTTGGTGCCAATGGGATGCTGAGCCCCGGGATGTTGGGATGCCTTTTGTAACTCTACCAGTGCTAAATCTCTCTCCCAGAATAATCCCCAGCTCTTTCACCTGTGCTTCAGGAAGCCTTTGAAAAGGGAGCTGTCGGGTCAGATTGTCTTTCTTTAATAACTAGAAATCCCCTGGAATTTCTTGGTAAATACCCTGTAGGATACGCTCCTGGTATAGGTACCCAGCAAACTCTGGCCTTGGAATAGCTCAAAAGCCGTAAGTAAATATATTCTTGGAATTACATTTTAAAATTGGTTTTCATCTTTAACTCGTTTTGAAGTTAAAACCTAATTATGAATATTAAGTTCAGGTTAAAGAATCCCAATTTTCTTCTGGTCCTGCATTAAATGAGCTGCCAGAACTCACCTGGTGGTGACAGCTTGGGAAGGAACGTTCTCAGAGGTGGCATCACTAAACTGCAGACTCTAGCCTAAAACTGTATTTTAAACATTAATTTGCATAGACTGCAGGTCCTGTCTTTCAGAAAAAAAAAAGATTTAATTACCTCTCCCCCAGCTGGCCCTATCTATGACGAGACTGCAGTGGAAAAGCAGGATTCACGCCTTGGAAAAAGGGGTGTTTGCCAGATTCTCATCTGAACTGTAAAGAGCAGCTTTGGCTTTGAAATCAGCCGGGAGTCCATGGTGCCCTTCCATGGATGAGTGAGTGAAGGGTGGATTTGGGCAGTGCTGCTGTTTCTCTGGTAGTCTGTGTGACGTGGGCCAGTGCTGAACATAAAATCCAGTGGAAAATTCCCCCATGTGTTTCGTGTTGCTGGGAGTTCAGGTTGTGCTGGTCGATTCAGAAGGGGACATGGAAACACGTGTTGGCAGCAGTTAAAAAGGGCAGTGTTTGCTGGTCATCCCAGCTGATCTCATCCCAGGAAACATCAACTGTTTACGCTGCTCAAACCACTGGAACACTTCTGGAACAGGGGAGCTCTTGCAGCTGTCCCAAACTGGCATCTCAGTGGAGCACAAAGAGGCTTCACCCTGTCCAAGGTGCCTTGGATGTGATGTGGAAATCTGAGGGATCAGGCAGAGTGAATTCCAACGAAGCCATGACAGCCTTTTCTCGAATTGTTGCTGATTTCAGGGCCAGGCAATTCCTAAGTGGTGCAGTTGGCTGATTTAGTGTGTTTTGGTCTTGTTTTGCTGCTCTGAACCAAGATCACTAAGAGAGAATTAATTGAGAATTAATTGTAGCACCATTGGATTAATTGTACACTGGAGTTCCTGCCCTCAGAGTGGCTAAAAGTTTGTCTGGATCAGCTCAGGAGCAGTGCAACAGTCCAGTAGCATCCCTGTGGTCCCAGAGGCTCATATGTGGAAAAACTTGGGGATTTTGAATAAAAAATGAACAGGAAATAGACACACTCAGCATATAAATACTTCACTCAGCGTGCATCTTTTCTGCAGTCATTAAATACCTTGAAAAGGTCCTTCCAGCCCAAATCTGTGGATGATTCTGTGATGCTGATAGTGAGGGATGGTCAGCTCTGCTGTTAATTACAAAATCCAGTGGAAGCTGAATTGGTGCAATCTGGTTGACCATCTTGGACTCTGCTGCCCGAAAAGTTTCATCCCTTTATTCCAAGGCTCCTGAAAGCAGTAACTCTGGAGTCACTTAGTTGTAACATGACCTGGCTTGTCTCAAAATGACAAGAAGTTTGGACTTTGCAAGAAGTTGCCAGATAGAGCCATCTGTTTTCTCATGCTCTTAATTGCTCATTCAGCCCAAACAGCTCCGTGGATCCAAGGAAAGCAGGGAGCAGAGGGGCTCCAGCCCTCAGAGTAGTTCCATGGCCTCTTCCTATCATTTAGGAATAGCCACATTTCTTTGTTCTTCAGGGTAGATCTCTGTAATTTCTTTTGAGTTTTGCTTTAAATTTATGGATATGTTTTAATATGGTTCCAATGCTGTGAGCAAGAACTTTGAACTTGCACTGAATTTGCACTGATTATTGACAGAGGTGTGAAAAAGAAAGCAAATCACACTTATCCTAATAAAGCGTGGATTCTGACCAGATACTGGGAAAAAATTCTTACCTGTGAGGGTGGGCAGGCCCTGGCACAGGGTGCCCAGAGAAGCTGTGGCTGCCCCTGGATCCCTGGAAATGTCCAAGGCCAGGTTGGATGAGATTTGGAGCACCCTGAGCTAGTGGAAGGTGTCTCTGCCCATGGCAGGGGGTGGCACTGGATGATCTTGAAGGTCCTTTCCAACCCAAATCAGTCTGGGATTCTGTGTCTTTCCTTGTCCTCTTGCTGTGTCCAAACCTGGCAACGTTTCTGTAGCATCTTTGGCTGAAATACCTGCTCTTGGCATGGTACTGCTGATCCAGCCAGCCAAAAGATGTGGAAGACTGGAGCTGGAAAAATGATCCCTCGTTCTGCAAGTTCAGGGATCCATCATGATTCATCTCCAGGCTGTTTGCAGCCGAGGGAGCAGAGCAAGACCCAGCAGCTGCTGACGGTGAGAGGTGGGGAGCTGCCAAGGCACAGGCAGTGGCATTCCCTGGATTCCCTGGCTGGAAGGCTTTCCTCAGCCTCCCTGCTGAAGGGAGAATAAGTCTTTGGATGCTTAAAGTGCCTTTTCAGTGCATCTCTCCCGATTTCCTCTCAGCCAGATGTGGGACTTCATGTGTAATGTCACCTTCAGGTCTGTAGCTGCCAGTCAAACCTGTGCTTGTGCTTCACAGGGATCCATATTCCTGATTTAATGCATCAGTTTTCTCCAATAAATGAGTCGTGAAATCATTTAGAAATCTGGACAAGTTTAATTCTATGGAGCAGCTTTGGGTTAACCTGAAACCTCTGCTAGTGGATGTTTTTGGATTGATTGGTGATGGCTCTGCCAGGAGATACACAGACCCGTATGAAGCCTCTAACTTGTCAGGAATATGTAGGATATACGGGATATGGACCAGCAGATCACCTCATTAACCCGGTCACCCCAAAATCCTGGTCAGGAGGGAGCCAAGCCCATCCCAGGTGCAGCACAACTTCCAGCCCTCTCCTGGGAAGCGGGACGTGGGCACAGCCATCGGGTCACACCAAACCAGAGCAGGGCACCACGTGTGATTGCCCCAAGGCTGATGCTGAGACAAGAAGGGATGTGCAGACATAATGAACAGCCACTCAACCGAGTGATTTGCCCAGGTTGTGTGGGATACAAAGCAGGATGTGTGAACACCCAGCCAAGGAGCTCTGCAGGAAATGAGCCGAGGTCGTGGGCAGAAGCTGCTGGAGCAGCTGTGAGCCTCTTTTTTTTTTTTTTGGGGAGAATGTTGAAAGTTCCCAAACCTTTCCAGGGCTGCACATACTCACTGTTCTCATCACCCCTGGGAAAGTAAACCCCGGAGTTCCTGCTGCTCATCTGAAGCCCTACTTTGTTTTTTGAGCAAACACTGCACAGCCTTGAAAAGCCCAACAGAACAGGATGCTTTTTCTTTGCTGGTGAAAGCAAGTGTTAAAGACTGGATTACAAGATGGGAAATGGAGTTGTATTTTTATGTGGCTCTTTTGTAATTGCAGGATTATGTTGAACAAAGATCCTCTTCAGCTACACCAGTATTTCATTCCCTTTGGATGCTGGTGACCCCAGGGCTTTCCTTACCACGTTAAACTCTCTGAGATGAAGTTTTTCACTCCATAGTCAAGATGGAATTTCCTTTTTCTGCTTCTTAGTATTTTGTTAACCTATTTTAGGAGTGATTTCTCTGGATTTATACCAAATATAGCAGCCATGACTCAGCCTCTGTTCCTGGTTTTGGACTCAGAGATGCACTTGCTGCTTTTGTATTCCCTCTGCCTCTGTAATTTCCCCCTCTAAGTTTCTAATCTGGTCCCCCTGCATTCCTCCAGGGGCTTCCTTCAGTTTACATGGTTTTCCTATTGATCTCAGGATTTTCAAGACTGTCACAATATTTTATAAACGGGCAGCAGGAAGAAGAATTCAGCACAGGGAATAGGACAAGAGTGGAGTGGTTTTAAACTGAAGGAGGGTGAATTTAGATTAGATATTGGGAAGGAATTCCTCCCTGGGAGGGTGGGCAGGCCCTGGCACAGGGTGCCCAGAGAAGCTGTGGCTGCCCCTGGATCCCTGGAAGTGTTCCAGGTCAGGTTGGACAGGGCTTGGAGCAACCTGGGCTAGTGGAAGGTGTCCCTGTCCATGGCAGGGGGTGGGACAGGATGGTTTTTAATGTCCCTTCCAACCCAAAGTCTGGGTTTCCACAGTGGGATGCAGAAGGCTGGAGAGGCACGGGAAGCTTGTCAGTGATGCCAGCTCTGAATTCCAAGGTGGTTCAGGGGCTGATGAGGATTTTTTTTGAGTGTCCTCTTAATTGCTGGTAATTGGCAGCACAGCCTGAGCAGTTCTGTCTCATGTTCAGTTCTCTGTTTCCTTGCTCTGATGTCTGCAGAAGATTTTCAGGATCAGATGGCAGCAGTGAAATGCAAATCAGGAGTTTTAGCATTTGTATCAAATATGCTCCAGCAGAAGGAGATTACAAGTCCTGGGTCAGCAAGAGCTCAGGAGTGTAGCTATGGAGCTGCTGCTGTGATGGGGATGGGAATTCTGCTCTGTTCCTTTTACAAGGCTGCCTTGACAGATCATGGAATCATGGAATATCCTGAGCTGGAAAGAACCCACAGGCATCAAAATCCAGCTCCTGGCCCTGCACAGACACCCCAACAATCCCACCCTGGAGCCCTGGCAGCCTCGGGGCCATGCCCATTCTTTGGGGAGCCTGGTCAGTGCTCCATCTGGGTGAAGAACCTTTTGCTAATAATAATAATAATAATATTTTGCCTCTGCCAAGATGTTGTGTTCTCCCGTGAAAATGCAGAATTAAATCCTTCCAAAATGGTGTTCCTGTCCTTCGGTATCAGACCTCCTTTTCCAGCGAGTGGGCAGGTATTTTACATCACATAAAAGACCAGGAGAGGTGCAGGCACGGGTTTCACGTTTTTAGAGCTGCTTTTAGTGCTGGCTGAGCTGCACAAAGGAGGGATGTGAGAACATCAATGGCAGCTTCACCTCAGCTCTTCCACACCGAGCTGGAAATACCTGCGGGCTCGTGTTCATTTGAAAACTGACAGTGGGAGCGGGGGAAACCTGGGCTTCCTCTGCCAAGGGCTTAAACACCCACGGAACACACAGATGAACTGCTGCCTGTGGCAAACAGGCTGCCTGAGGGGGAAATTAAAAGTGCCACCCTCAACCCCTTTGTAATTACATTTCCATAGCCCTCAGCCACACTGGGAGGACAGATCTGACTCTGTTGTGCTGATACCGAAATCTGGGCACAGCTGGGTTTTAATTTCCAGAGGAGACAGAGGGGTGGGAAGTGCATCTTCTTCTCCCTGTTTTGTGTAGCTTCCATCTTCCTTTGGAATTGCACTCGGGGCGTTTTGCACCTTGAGGGATGCTGGTGGGATAGCACAACCCCAGCAATGCCAGTGAGGGACACCTGTGCCCTGGGAAATTTGTGTGGAAACACTTTATGGAGTGTCATTCGCTGTGCTCCGATTCTAAATACTGGCATCATTCTGGTTAAATTCACCTGGGTAAAAAATAGAAATATAAAATAGATATTACAAATGTGATTAAAGGCATATTATTAATTGAAAAGGAATAACCCGATTATTTTATAGTTATTGAAAGGAGTCAGTTTGGGGAAAAAAAAATGTAGGGAAAGGGGATCTTGGGGAAGTGTCTTGCTGTGTAACATTTGTTCTTTCTGAAGTGTGTATTCCCAGGCTCTCCAGATCGTAGAGGTCGTGGCTACTCTCACAATTTGCCCTCCTTTTCTTTCCCTCAAGGACTTTTTTTTTCGCTCCTGTTGCCTGGCAATTCCTGTGAAGATTGCCCAGGCCCTGCCCTGTGCTTTCCCCGTGTTCCCTGTGCTGGTCACATTGTCCAACATCTTAGGGCTGCACTTCCAGAGGATGCACATCCAGTCTGGTTGCTCTCTTACCCACAGTGTGTGCTGTCTGCTGGGCTGCTTATTATATATTTAATTCCTTCTAGATCCCCTGTCAGTTCTTCCTTGCTGTTGGAATCATCTCTTAAAGCTGAATTAATCATTGAACAGAAACCAGGAACTCAGTTGCTGTTGTTTATTAAAGGAAATGAAAAACATGCCACAAGTATTTCACAAAACATCTTCTGGGAGTACTGAGTTTATTTTCCAGCCATGGGAAAAAAAAAAAAACTTGTGAATTCAGGAAAAACCAGAGCGAATCTTACCAAAATTAGTCCCCTACCAGACTGGGGGTTTTATCACAGTTATTATCAATTTGGGCATTGTCAGAGGACAGAGAAATCAGGAGAAAGGAAATCTGTCTCTTGAGTAGGTGATGTGCACCTGTTGTATGATTGATAGAGTTCATTTAAGATGAAAATTGAATTGTTAGGGAGAAATGATGGCAGAAAAAAGCCTTATTATGTACAGAGATGAGGCTTATCAGCATGAAAAGAAATGTGTCACAAATTGGTTGCAAATCAAAGGCCTGATTTTTTTTTTCCCCTTCTTTTTCAAAAAGGCACAAATAAGGGTGTGCACTGTAAATCATGGAATTGCTGTGTAATGTGTGCTGGGATCTTTTGTGCAATATAAAAAGGCTTTTTCTCTGTAGAGTTTATATTATGAAGCTGTGAGGCTCCAGGCAGCTCTGTGTGCTTAAACCAGGTGGGTTTATTCTGGCTACACCTGAGTGTGTTGTAAAATCAACACTGAATTCTAGGAATAATTAAATTATCAGCCATAGGTACACTCATGGAATTGTTAAACTTGGAAACAGCCTCCAGGGACATTGAGTTCAAACGTTCCCCTGGCACTGCACCAAGAGTGCTGGAGAGGGACTTGGGACAAGGGGTGGAGGGACAGGACACAGGGAATGGCTTCCCACTGCCAGAGGGCAGGGATGGATGGGATATTGGGAAGGAATTGTTCCCTGTGGGGGTGCTGAGGCCCTGGCACAGGGTGCCCAGAGCAGCTGTGGCTGCCCCTGGATCCCTGGAAGTGTCCAAGGCCAGGCTGGACAGGGCTTGGAGCACCCTGGGATAGTGGAAGGTGTCCCTGCCCATGGCATGGGTGGAACTGGAGGATTTTCAAGGTTGCTCCCAACCCAAACCATTCCATGGTTTTATGATTGTTTAACCTGCACAGGGATGCTGAAGCCCTGGATTTTCAAATGGCTCCTTGGCTCCTTGACCTCGCAGCCAGGAGGGATCGATGTGAGATGAGTACAGATGTTCACGTGGGAAGGTTGATATTTGCTTGGCTGCTTCAGACAAAGCTTTTCTTTTTAAACATTCCTGAGAGACTTCCAGGACTTTTGTAACTGTTTTCTTTGCTGTCAGCACTCACTGTTATTTTAAGGAAGAAGGGAATGGCTGCTCTGCGATTTCTGCCGTGCCATTCATTGCCCAAACCAGTCTTACTCCCCTGATGGAAAACAAGGAAGCAAAGCTGGGTTTTCCAGCTGTCATAGGCTGGGGATTTAGTACTTCTTTTCTTCCTGATATAAACTGCAAACTGTAAGCTCCTTCAAACCTCTCTTCCCACTCTTTAGTTTGGGAAGGTATGTCCAGAAATCTGTGAAAAGTGTTAATTGTTGACTTGCCGTGGCCCTTCAGCCCTTTCCTTTGTGCTGCTGCAAAAACATTCCTGGTTTTGGCTTTCTGAGCTGGAGGTATTCACTGGAAAACTGAACAAATGTTTAGGTGAATAAAAGCACTGCAAAATCCTCTGTAATGGCAGGCTGGAAAATTCTTGGCTTTTCCAGTGGTTATGAAGTATGAATATGCTAATTGAGTGCATATTGAATGTGTTAGGGATCATGCTGTACATGCACTGATTATTGGCTCCTGTCCCTTATCCAGTGTCTGCCACTAACCTCTGGTAATTCCTGTATGGAATGTTTGACTTGTGTTTGAAGCCCAGGACAGCTTTACAGGCATCTGTAGCCTTCATTTAAAGATTTCTCTGTAGGCTTGCTTTCTGTTGTGCTGGTTATGGGTTGTTTTACTGCCCGTTTCTGCAGGATTAGGCTCAGAGTCTATGAAAGAAACGCCAAGTAGGACAGAATTCCAGTAGGATATGAGCTGGATAAATACTAGAGCAGTAGGGGTTGGGTGCAGAATCATGGAATCCCAGACTGGCTTGGTTTGGGAGGCATCTTAAAGCACATCCACTTCCACTTCAGTCTCTGAGAGCTGGACGTGATGAAGTGAGTCTTTGACATTTCAACCAACTATTTAATTTCATATTCTCACTTTGAACAATCTTTGTTTTGAAGGCTTGTAATAATAATTGCAACACCACTGCCTTTGGTGTGGTTTTTTAAAGCCTAAGCTGTCCCATATTTCCTTAGGAAGTTAAACCCCTGAGCTCTGCCTATGATTGTTGGGAATTTCTTAATTCCTTAATTTGAGTTCTGTTTGTTCATCACTTGGCAGCTTTTCCCCCCAAAAGCCAGCAACTCCTTTTGCTTATTTTTCAAGTGGCGCACCGAGTTGCCCCACATATTTTCTGGGTTTTGGTGGGGCAGCACCAAGCCCAACATAAATCTGGAGTCTCTTTTTCTCCTTCCATGTAGCTTGGTTTCCAAAAGGAGTGAGGGAATGCCACCGTCTGCCTGTCCTATGGATGGGAAAGACTTTCAGGCTCCTGGGCTTGTTAACACGGAGCCTCTTGCCAACACGGAATTACAAGAAGACGAGATGATAAACAAACTTCTTGCCAATGCTCCCTCTCTGCTGACAGATTTAGTCTGGGCCCTCCTTCATCTTCCCTGGTGCTGCTTTGTTTTAGAACGAAGATTCCAAAATATTGAAGGAAGAAGGGACTATCAGGGAGGATTGATCTCCTCCGTTTGCACTGTTCATCTTCCTGTTTCCCAGTCTCTCAGCCCCATCTGGGCACATCCATCAGCGTGAGCAGAGGAAGAGAAGAGGACAGGGAGAGATTTGCTGTGCTGCCTGATGGGAAAGTGGGGCTGGAGCTGCTCTTCAACCCTGCCTTGGGTCTCCAGTCTTGACCAGAGCAGAAATCCCAGAAGTGACCAGAAAACAGGGCCTGGGTGAAGATTTTCTGTGAGAACACCGAGGAACAAGGTGGCTGGAAGTGACAAATTACAGCCAAAACCTGGAGCATGGTGGGTTTGACCAAATAAAGCCCAGGGAAGCCTGACCCACCTGTCATTAAAAGGACATCTCTGCCCTCCCCTGGTGGCCAACCCAAATCTCCCAAGGCAGCGCTTGTGGAAAGGAAAGAGCAGGGAGAAGTGTCTTCAAGCTGTGTGTTCCAGGAAGCCTTTTCAGCAGATCGTAATGAAGGAGGATAGGAAGATAAAAGAATGGAGATAATCAGCTGGAGGAGGCCGTGGCTCAGTTGGAGAGCACCGGGTACAAGAGTACAGCAGGGTTCATCTCCAAAGGGAAAGTCAGCAAGGCCTCAAGTTAGAGAAATTAATAGGAATATATCAAGGAAGTCGTTTGAGAACTGCTGAGAGTGGCTTGGGACTCACTGGGGCAGATATGTTAGATCTTTTAAAAAATACATGTATTTATTGGTTACCTGCTGGTGAAACCCATCAGACTTGCAGATAAAAAAGCTGTGAATTTGCAGCAAGGAATTCATCTGCATTAAGACATTTTCTTCTCTGGAAACAAGTTAATATAGCCCCAGCTGTGCCAGAATCTTTTGGTTTTTCTCATTCTGAAATTCCTTGTGGGGGAACTGGTTCAAGGCCGGGTTGAATGGGGCTTGGAATAACTTGGTCTGGTGGAAGGTGTCCCTGCCCATGGCAGGGGTTGGAGCTGGATGAGCTTTAAGGTCCTCCCAATCCAAACCAGTCTGTGAGTCTATGATTCAATCCTTTCTCATTTATTTAGGCTCAGAGGGGTGTTTGTGTAAGCTCTGCCTAATTCAAACAGTCAGACACAACCTGCAGATATTTTGCCACCCACGCTCAGTTTCACCTGTGCAACAAGCGATCCCATCTTCCTAGTCCTTTTCAGGGAGGACAGGGATTTCCTTTACAACATTTCAATATGCAGTCTATAATATTAAATTGAATTAATAACTGAATGATCATTTTGTGATCCTCTGGCTTTTAAGCAGATCATCAACTTCAGCAAACGAAAGGTCGAGATTTCTCCTGCCTCAGCATTTATTTTTTGGGCAGTCTGAGGTCAGCAAATTCCAAAGTCAAGAGCAGCTTTGTGCTTATAAATTATCCATTTCATTTTTCATACAGTGAAGACAGAAGGGCTTGCTGCTGTTAGAGATGTCGGGCATTTCTCAACTGGAAGGGTGCGGATTTATTTAGTTCTTCATCTCAGAGGAAACAGTAGGTGATGAGAATGTGGCTCCTTTGGGCTTTGTCTCCCAGGATATTCTCCTGTGTCACCTCAGGGAAGATCTGAGGAGTGCTCCTGTCCTGGTTTGGAGGTGGATCTGATGGAAGATGCTGTAGGACTGTAAATTTTCGGGATCAGCTTTGTTTTCCCTTTGCTGGTTTTTGAGATGAGGAAGGTCAAGTGCTGTAGTGAAATCCCTTGCCCCGAGGCATTTCTGTGAGGTTTAGTTCCTTCCCTCCACTGGGGAGGTTGATACCAGCTGGGAGAGCTGGGTGAGTTCGCCTGGAGAGGAGAAGACAATTCCTGGGATAGTGGAAGGTGTCCCTGCACATGGCAGGGGTTGGAGCCGGATGATCTTTAAGGTCTTTCCCACCCAAACCAGTCTGGGTTTCCACGTGTCAACCTGATGTGTTCACATTATACAAAACCCTAACAGGTTCAATATTTTGTTCCACATGAGAGATGTTCAATCTACTTTTAAGTTAAGGTGTTGCTAAAAAAAAAAATAAATTAAAGAAGAAGCTGCTCATTGTGGAAACCAATCTCCAAGCTCATGCCCACCGTCCCAGACTTTTTTGGGGAAGGGTGGGATATACCCTTGTAACTTGCCTAAATTAACCTTTAACAGATGAATTGGAAGGTAATTTAATTATTGTTTGGTGGATCCCAAGTGGGGGTCAAACTTCAAAGGACTTAAGTGAAAAATTGTCAGAAAATTAGTGGAATTTGCATGGAGTGTAAGGTCAGGAGGCCTTTTCATGTTCAAGGAGACTTTGGCTGAATATTATTAGCATGCAATTTGTATAAAATTCATTTAAAGAGGTGATGTGCAGGTCAAGGAAGAAAAGTGTCTCTTTTCTTTGTTCATACTCTCTCATGTTAGTTCTGTGCCACCTGATGTGAAATAAATGACTTCTGGCACATAGAGAAAATACCACCCTCTCTCCGGAGTGTTGGGAATGGGTCTCTCAAAAGGCATTGCATCCCAGTGCCACAAAAAAACAAGGGAGTTTAAAGGGAAAATCACCTTGACACGAAGAGTGACTTGAAAGAAAATGGAGAAATGTCTGTTGCTCAGAACAGCTCCCATTTCCATTGTTTACTCTTCTTCTTTTCAAGTCCAGAGCTACTATTTAATTTTTGGAAAGCCTGAAAGACTCACCTCTCCATGTCACTGTTTTAAAAACCCTGCAAAATGTATTTATTTCCCTGTTTGTGAAGATTTCATTCCTTTGTTGTGAAAAGATAATGATAGGGGAAATCCTGTTTTTTCCTTGCCTGCTTTATTCTTTTAGGTTTTGTATTGGGTCAGAGGTTGGAATTGATGATCTTGTAGATCTTTTCCAACCGTAATGACGGGGGTTGCAAACCCCCCAGTGGAGGTGGGGGCATCTGGGCACGGTGTTTCCAAAGGCACAAAGTAAACCAGTGATGGAGGAAAACGGTGGGATGAGATGTTCCCGGTGTCCTGTGTCCGTGGGAGTTTGGAGATGTGGTGATTCCCGATTCCCAGGGTTGGGGAACACACTCATGGAATCATTAAGGTTGGAAGAGCCCTCCAAGGTCGTGGAGTCCAGCCATTCCCGACCCAACAGTGACCCATTCCCGCCCTCCCCCGTGGCTCTGTTTGCCCTTCACGTGGAGCAGTTCCCTCCTGCGATGGGGGAATGTCCTGCACTTTCACAGGAAGGACGGAATAGATGAAAACGTAACCAGGTTACAGCCACAAAGTATCCCGAGACTGTTTGCTAGCAGCTTATTCCCATGGCATTCCTGCTGCACTTACTCCTGGCTGGAGTCTCTCGGAGCAACTGAGCGCCGCTGTCTCAGGGATTAGGAAGCACTGGAAGCTCCTGCAATAGAGCAGCACTGTTGTTTGTCTGTTTATAATTAATTTTTAGTAGTCTTTTTGTTGGGTATTCATGGCCACAAGCGAACTCTGCAGGTTCTGGCGGTGCAGGAGGTTTAATTTCGCTAATCCTGTTTTATTCCCATTTCAGTGTAGCTGTTTCAATGCCACAACATGGTGCCTTGCAATGAATTTCAAATGTATTTTCGGATGGCATTGTCTTGCAGAATGGGAGAGAAAATCATCCCTCCCAAATGCCGTTTGCAGGGGCTTTTTCCTGCTGTCTGGAAATCCCACCCTGCATACAAAGCAGGGAGGAAGCACAAACCTCTTCCTCACAAGCTCTCAAGCTCCCACCATGATTGCAACCTTTTTATCTGGGATAAAAAGCGTTTTCTTTCATCCTTCCCAGGAACAGTGTTTTGCTTTTACCATTTGGTACAACACCGAATGCAAGCCACACATATGCAGTCTTTTTTTTTTCCCCCAAATTGTGGGGTTTTTTTATACTCTTCACACACACAAGAGTACGGATGAAATGATGCTGGCGTTGAAAAGGCACTTCAGAAAAGCAGCCGTGATTCCAGCCCTGTCTGGGAGCAGGTCCAGCTGTCACTGGGTGGTTTTTGGGGATGGAACAACGGGAAGGTGAAGTGTTACCCTCATAAATTTTATTTCATAAAATCACAGAATGATTTGGGTTGGGAAGGAGGTTAAATCTCATCCAGTCCCACCCCTGCCATGGGGTAGGGACACCTTCCAAGCCCTGTCCAANAGGGACACCTTCCACTAGGTCTGATGCTCCAAGCCCTGTCCAACCTGGCCTTGGGCAGTTCCTGGGATGGGTTATCCACAGATTCTCTGGACAGCCGGGTCTTACACGGATCTTCCTAATGCTCTGCTGTGTGTTAGTGAAGCCACTGACGGAATCCCGAGTCTCTCTGTCTCTTCCCACTTGCTTAAAACCCCGGCGGAGGTAAATTTGAGAATGGCTCCTTCAGTGCTAACTTGGGGGTGGAGGGACAGCTAATTAATTAAGCACTAATTGTTGTCAAGTCAATCGGTGCTAACATTTGACATTTGACTTGTTTACTCTCCGGAGGTAAAGCGCGAGGAGTTAATGATCTAACAAATTGTGTCCCCATCACGAGGGACGTGTTCGGAGAGAACGGTGTTATTTATGAACTGTAAAATAGCACATTTTAACAAAACCCCCAGATTTTGAAGCAAGATGGGTTTGGTTCTGGTGTGAAATTACCGCTAGATAGCTGTGGAGACAAATGCATCGCCTAATAAAGCTTAATGACTGATTTTCCCATTAATCAGAATTGAGAATGTGCTTCATTAAGATAATTAACGGAGCCAGTCGCTTAACTGACAGTTGGGAGGCACAAATTCCCAAGTCACTTGCTTTCCTCTTAATAAAACCCACAAGAAGCTGACCAGGCTTCGTCATCTTTATTGGGGGGAGGAGCACAAGGGCTGTCGAAATCTCCCGTGACAGTCTCCCTGTGGGACACGGGTGGGATGAGGGGGTGGCCCTGCCCAGCCCCACACAGGATCCAAGCCTTGGCCTCCAGGTTTTCACAGTCAGCTCACGCTGAAAGCTCACCAAGACTTGCCCTTCCTTCTCCATCTCGCCAGCGGCAAATGGTCTTTTATCCGCTGCTCTCGGAAAGGTTCTGGGTTGGTTTTATCACCCAAGAACTGCTCACTCTTCCAAGGGGGAGAATTCCTTGCCTGACTTTGTGGCTCCTCCTCTTTGTTCGTCGCAAGCTGGAAGTGGGGTCATGAGTCCTGAGCCCCCCTGGAGCAGGGATGTGGAAGATGAATCTGCTCCGGGTGCATTTGTAGGCAGAATATGCAGCGCTGGGGAAGTTGTGGGAATTAACGGAGAGATCCAAAACTTGAATTATTAAATATGCTATCTGGTTGTAATGTCTGGTTGTAAATCCCTTCCTTCACGGCTCTCTGTGTCTGGAATTCTAACAGGGTGATGCTATCAGGGCTCTGCACAGACAGCGGCTCGGGAGCCAACGTAAGGCAACCGTCTCAACTCTGCTTTTCTTTCGTCCTCAGAGTTCCTGGTCTTCCACCATGAATCCTGTTTACAGCCCCGTCCAACCTGGGGCTCCCTATGGAAACCCGAAGAACATGGCCTATACAGGTAGGACAGGGCTCCTGGCCTTTCCTGAATGTCTGTGTGTGGTGGTGCTTAATCCCTTCCTGAGGGAGAAAGATTTCCCGTCGGGAACGTGGCTGGCAGGAAAAACCCCTCAGCAAAGCCAGTGCAGCGAGGGTGGTGAGAAGAGTTGGAGCTGAACTCATGCAAAGAGTTGATTGCCCTGGAAATCCTAAGGAAAAGGATCCAAAGGGGTTTTCTTTAGATTAACACACATGCAAGCAGGTGCTGGGACAGTCAGCAGGAGGGCTCCCCTCGGGAGCTGAGCTTCCCTCAGGGGCTGCACTGAACCACTGGGGTGCACGTGCTGGGATCATCCAGCTGTGGAAATGAGGATCCCACAGCCAAGAGCCCCTTGTTTGGAGAACATTCAGTTGTTGTGATAGGTGGTGACTTAAGCTACGCTACTGACTGTTTTTTTTTTTTGATTTCAAGTTGTGCTTTGGTTGAGTTAACCTTATGTGGATGAGCAAGTCTGATGTCTGTTTGAAACCTTCTTTAGAACAGAGTTGTCTAAAAATGTCATCATTAATACTCAGAAAAGGCCAGTCTTGAGATATGTTTACCATGATTATGTAACTAGTGGGGAACTAAAGTGTACTGATATGGAAAGAATTCAGCTGGGAGAGAAACGGTGCTTTGGAAAAAGAAAATCCCAGTTCAGGTATATCTGGTTTTCCCCATGGATTATGTTCACCTTGACTTGCTCTGGTCTTGTAACTCCCTTACAAAATCAGCTCTGGAAAACTCCTTTTTATGCCATTTTGGGGAATATAATCAGCCCTTGGGTGTCATGTTGTGTTAGAGCTTCCTGCTTTTTATTTATGTTGTCAGTTGGATGTGTTGACTTTCGCCCAATGTGTAGAATTATTTGGGAATGTGCTTTTGTGGAGGAGAGTGGTCACCAGCAAATGGGAATAAACATCAAATACCCTCAGCTACTTTGAGCATGGAATATTCTGGTTGAGTTTGGCAGCTCTTCCAGCTGGTGGATCAGTGGGGCTGTGAGGACTGGGACTGCAGAGCAGAGAGTTCCTCAAAGGCATTTTGCCCCATTTTTATTCATCCTTTCTTTTTCCCATTCCAGTTTATGCAGCTGCTTTGTTGGAGATACTGTAGCTTGGGGGAACTTTGGTCTCACAGTCAAAGCACGAGAGGCTTGGAAAAAAAAAAACAATCTCTATGAAAAAGTCTCTTCAAAAATCTCCCCATTGTGAGAGGACTGTGGACTCCAGCAGCGCTTGGGTGATAGAATGAGCTCATAAGTGCACAGTTATTTTCCTGCTCTGGAAATAACAGGAATTTTGTGGCTTTCCAGCACAAGAGGCTACTTCTCTCCCACTTTGCTTTGATTTTTTTTTGGCATGTGCTTAAAGCTCCACCTTAATATCCATTCAATGTACATTTCTGTATCTGCTTTCATACAGTCCTGGGTGTCTTAGAAGCTGCTCTCTGGCACTTGAT
This sequence comes from Sinosuthora webbiana, assembly GCA_013397395.1. Classification (NCBI taxonomy): domain Eukaryota; kingdom Metazoa; phylum Chordata; class Aves; order Passeriformes; family Sylviidae; genus Sinosuthora; species Sinosuthora webbiana. The sequence continues at coordinate 142,102 of VXBN01001822.1, forward strand.
AAGACAATTTAATTTAAATATTGAGGTGCAGATTGGTCAGAATTTGGACCTTGACCTTTCTAGAAGAATTTTAGAGGGACAATTCTGCTTTAGATGAAGGAATTAATGGAATTCCAGAATGGTTTAGGTGGGAAGAGACTTTAAAGATCATCTGATTCCACCCTCTGCAATGGGCAGGGACACCTTCCAGAGACCAGGTTGCTCCAAACCCCGTCCAACCTGGGCTTGAACACATGAATTCTGCAGGATTTCATCTGGAATTAGTCAAGTGCCAGCATTAATGGGATGTTGTCTTCTACAACAACCTGCTGGTTGATCACCCTGGAGTTCCTACTGTGCCCTTAACTCTGTAAAATGTGATTTGGCCAACTTGTGCCAGCTCTGATCCATGCAGGGATCAGGAGGAAGTGGCCCCCAGACACTGGTTTCGTCACAAACCATCCTTCAGGCATTTGTCTTCCAGAATTTGTGGTACATGCACAGAAATCAGTGGTGGATGTGCAGGATAATCTTGGAGGAAAAAGCTGGAGGCACATCAGACTGGAAAAATTAAAACAAGGTCCTCAGTTATGTCAGTGGTAAAACAAAGAAACAAATGTAGGACAGCACAGCAGGAATATTCCTGCTGCATTGTTCCATTGCCAGTGTGGAAGGTAAGGAGTCAGTGGGGTGAGCCCTTACAGTGAAGTCCCAAAATAGAAGTTAGAAAGCATTTAACAGAAGAGCTTTTTTTTTTTTTTTTTTTTTTTTTTTCTGGGCAAATAGTATTACAAACCCTTTTAAATCTGAGTTTGTTTGAATATGTAATGAAAGACCCAAAGTTCTATAGGGAATGAGGAGGAGAAAATTTAAACTTTATCCTCTGTAGAGAAAAGACAGGCAACTCCTGAGGGTGGTCTGAGCAGCTGTGAAAAGAGCTATGGAATAAAACTTAGGTGGGATAGAGAAAGAAAGCAGGAATAGTAATCAGGATACTGGCAGGTTGAATTCTATGCTTTTGTGGGGGGGAGGTTTTTGTGCTAAATATGAATGCTTTGTGCTACTTAATATTTTGTTTATTATTCTTATTTATATGATAGCTTTAGGCTGAAATAATGAGTTTTAATCTGATTTTCATCTCATTCTGACTTCCGTGTTGTTTTCTGGCAGAGTAGGGAGAGAGGTCCATTGCAAGATAAATAATCCAATCTTTTCTGCCAGATTGGCTCTTAGGGAAAATAGGAAATCCTTGAGTTAGGGAGAATGGGAAATCCTTGGCACGTACTCAAGTACTTGATGAACCATCCGCTTATTCAGATTCTTGATTTTTCCATTTTGATCTTCCTTAGTGGAAGTGTGAAGGACAGTTATTTCCTAAATCATTTTTCCAAGTGTGTTCTGGATTAGCTGGATTTTTATGGGAAATAACAATTAAGTTTAAAAAAAGGAAGTTTTAAAATACAGTTACTTGGTGAGATAAAATCAGAATCATTCAACTCATAGGAGAAGTGTTTATGAAAACAATCCCTGTGTTTGAACTAAGGGATTTATTCAGCACTGGTGGCTTCTCCTATGTCTCATTTTTGGGGTCCTCAGAACTCCCAGATCTGTTGAGTTGCACCCTCCTTCCCGTTTTTCCTTGGAAACTGACAGAGGAGGAGAATAACTTCTGCTGGCAGTGTTTCCTGCTGCTGGATGAGCAGCTATTGAGCTGAGGGAAGGTGACAGGGGGAGAATATTCCGGCTGCATGTGCCCAGTGCCAGGTTTGTGCTCCAAGTCCTGGCTCCTCGTGCCCGGCTGGTGACGGCTTCCACTCCGCTAATTCCGTGGATTTTGGAACATCAGCAGCAGCGTTTCAGCGTTGTTTACTCTTTAATTAAACCAGACTGTAATTAAGTTGGAGCTTCATGTAAGCTGTTGTTTTAATTGAGGCTAATTTTAAAACGTATTTAAGGCCTCCAATTTGCTTTTTCGTTCCTGCTGGAATTCACTTTACCTGCCCCAGATGGGAGCTGCTGAAGCACCTGGTTTTCCTTTGGCACGTTACCCTTCCCATTTCCTTGCACCCGCTCCAGGAAGGCACCGGTGCTGCAGTAAATAGATTAGCCCGTTGGTGTGGAATCAGGGATGAAGAATCAGTCTCTCCTGGAGCTTGTTTGACTTCAAGCGTGAAACTATAAAGTGTTTGCGATAGCTCACACCGCTCTCCCTCTCCCCACCAGGAGCTGATTAATATGCTGATAAGATGCTGTGATTCATGAACCTCTGCTAGGCCGACTCCGTGTTCGGCGGAGTTATTCCTAAATAATAAATGGTAATAAAATCCAAGAGCCCGAAGACGCGGAGCCGGTTGGGAAGTCTCCAAGGGGTTTGTGTCACGTCGCTCCAGCTCACGGCGTCTCTCAGGTCGTGCTGTGGCAGCGCCTGCTCCGGGGGGATGCTCACAGAATCCTGGAATGGTGTCTGGAAGGGACCTCCCACTGTCCCAGGCTGCTCCATGCCCTGTCCAGCCTGGCCTTGGACACCGCCAGGGATCTCTCACAGGGACAGCCACAGCTGCTCTGGGCACCCTGTGCCAGAGCCTCCCCACCCTCACAGGGAGGAGTTCCTTCCCAATATCCCATCCATCCCTGCTCTCTGGGAAGCCATTCCCCCTTGTCTTGTCTCCAGCTCTCCTGGAGTCCCTTTAGGCCCTGGAAGGAGCTCTGAGCTCTCCCTGGAGCCTTCTCCTCTCCAGGTGAGCACCCCCAGCTCTCCCAGCCTGGCTCCAGAGCAGAGACACTTTCCCTGCATAAGACCCCTTTGTTCTCCTGAAGAGCAAGACACATCCCTGATCTTGGCTGTTTGCAGCACTCCCAAGTTGAAAATTCCCAAGTTTTGTCGTTGTTTTCTTCCCCAAGGTGAAACCACAACATTTGTGTGGACATAATGATGAACAGAGGGAATCTGTGCCCTCCGGCCACTGGTTTTGTTGGCAGGACAGGAGGCGAAGGATTCTCACGTGTGTTCCCGTCCTAATCCCTGTCATTTGTATTCATTGTTGGACCTCAGACACAACTGCACATGTGAGGAGTGACCTCATTTACTCCTGACTGTTCCTTTTATTTATTGTGGTGTTGGAAGTCGGTGGCCTTCAGTGTTGTAGAAGATGGAAGGATGTTCCAGTAGGATTTCTGCTGTCAGCTTTTAATCCTCCTTTGCATACTCTCTGTGGGACAAAGATAATTCTAGGCGTGATTTCTGCCTTCCTTATTAACTTACAATTTTAATTTGGCTGTATTATTCTCTGGAAATGCTGGGCCTTTGATGGCAGATCAGCTCTTTGGCCAGACAAACCGAGTTCTTTCACAACTACTCTGCGAAAGGGGATGAATTCATGTTTTTTCTCTTTCTTTTTGCCATTCCTCAGCATTTTCATGGGGAGCACTGAGGAACACGAGGCAAATGTGAGGGTTGAGGTGCTCTCTCCTTACTTCTCCTACTGCTCTTAAGATGTGCATGCCCATCAGCCCCTTGCATTGATTGGGAAATGCCACTCCTGGATTTAATTAGGCGATCCATCGCTTACCGGGTCTGTAAAACAGGAATTCTAAACCGTGTTCAGGGTGTTGAATTGATTTCAGGGCGATTAAAAATGTATGAAGTGGATACAGTGAATATTTTTCCTCTGGCGTTTCTTCATGTTTATTAATTGGTGTGTATAGAGCAGACAGGAAAATCCTACTTGACTGGGAGAAGAATGAGCTGTGACTTGTGTAGGCTCTCATTGTTTTTAGGTTTAAATGCGTGATTTTCATACGGGAATACTTCCAAACAACCTGCTGAATTCCTCAGTGTTGGAAGCTGCTGAGTTTCAGCACTGAGATCAACGATGGATAAATCACCATCTTCCCAGTGAATTGACTCAGGGACTTCCTTGAGGTTGTAAAAAGCATAAAACCACGAAGGGAAGGAGGGAGGAGTAGTTTTATTGTTTGGGAGAAGGAAGCAGAAGGGTTTGGGTCAGATCAGGGATGTTTGTGAGTGGCAGAGGTAGCTCAGGGCAATGGTGGAATCATCATCCCTGGAATTGTTCCAAAGCCATGTGGATGTGACACCTGGGGACATGGGGCAGTGGTGGCCTTGGCAGTGCTGGGGAACAATTGGACTCAATGGTTTTGGAGGGCTTTTCCATCCCTAATGACTCTGTGGTTCTAAAATAATTCATGACATCCCCTCAGCTCGTTTGGAGATTGGTCCAGCTGATGCCAGCCTTCCAAGGAGTTCATAGGAACTTTGGGAAACATCCCTCACTCCTTGTTTTGTAACTGCTTGGAGAAAGTTTTACAGGCTTTTGAGTCCCCCTGTGCTGTGAAGAAACAGAGCAGTCTCAGGCTTTAAAAGCAAACAAAACTCATGTTCTGTTTTCCCAAATGACCTCATTGTGGGCCTTCTCCTCCTTCAGGCTCGGGTGAGTCCGTGCAACTGGCTTATTTCTGCCTCATTTCTTGGCTGCAATATTGATTTCGGTTTTTCCTCGTGGTGGAAAAGAAACAAAAAGATTAAATGGCCACGCTTGAAGAGGGCTGGGGGAAAATTTTGAGCAAAAAGCATAGGTGGGGGGAAAAAAAAAAAAAAAAANAAAAAAAAAAAAAAAAAAAAAAAAAAAAAAAAAGACGGCCTTGGAAACATGTTTTGGAGAGAAAAGTGCTCCATTTAAAGAAAATAAAATGTGAACAGAGAATTTTCTTGTGTCTTAATTGCTTTTCTAGAGTACAGGCACATCTTGTTAAGTTCTTCACTCACCTGGGGAAAAGAGAAGCTTTATTTTTAAGCATGAGCCCTCCCAAATGTCTGTCTTAAATTGCATATAGACAAATTCTCACCAGTGCTTTTGGCTTTTAAGTACACATTCAGTATTAAAATTGAAAACTGAAAGGGGTTTTTGTTGTCTTCTTTCTTAGTGTGTGTGTGTACCAGAGAATGAAACTGGGTTTGGGCAGCTTATTAATTTCTAGTGTGTTTCTGAGCCATCTCCTTTTTCTTTGTTTTAGCCACGATCAATTGTTTTCCATTTAAAACTTCTTTTTCTGCACGTTCCCTTCACTTCCATGTCCTTTCCTCAGTTCCTCTTACTCTGCTCCTGAACAAGGAGTCTCTGTGTAGGAAGTCGAAATCACATTGGCCATTTCAGCACCACAGGATCACTGAAGCTGGAAAAGAGCTTTAATATGATCCAAGTCCAGATGTTCCCCAGCACTGCCAAAGCCACCACTGCCCCATGTCCCCAAGTGCCACATCCACATGGCTTTTAAATCCCTCCAGGGATGGGGAATTTGGGAACCTCTGCCACAGGCTGCATGGAGCTGGACTGTGACCTTGTCATTCTGCAAGTTGGAGATGGGGGTTCATAAACCAAGATGGAAACATCTCCATCTGGCCCTGGCACCCCACATTTCAGGGAATCTCTCATCCAGAGTTAAAAGCTCACCCAGTCTAAAATACAGGCCTTTTCCTGCGTATTTCTTTCTGCCACTTGCAGTTCAAATTCATACACTGGCTTGTTTTTCTCCGTGCATGTTTGCACCCCACACATTCAATACCTCTTAAATCCCCAGGTGCTTCAATTAAATGATTGCAAATAAGCTCCAAGGCTGCCTTGTGATCCGTTGAAAACCCTTAATATTTGCTGCCTTTCCTTCCCCCCACACCTTTTTTTTTTTCATCTTGCGCAGCAAATAAGCGGTCAGATCCTTGTTATGTTTTTTCAGGCTGAAGGTAATAAATTAAAATTTAGTGGCTTGACGTCTGCAAAAATGTTTTTAGATGAAATATTGAGTTTTTCCTCCCTCCTGGTGCACAGTTATTTCTCACACCGGGCGCAGTCAATGTGATCCAGCGCAGAGGTTTGTACGGACAGAAACGTGAGCTGGCCTGGGCTCGGAAAAGACTTTTATAAGCCTCAGAAATAATTCCCTGGTTTGTACCAGATCTGTTAATTACTGGGTCTGTTTTTCCTACTGTGCTTTCTACCTAATATCTTATTTCTAATTTAATGGGGATCAGCTTTCCCGAAGCGGAGCGGCTGAGCTTATTAATCGCAGAATCCCAGAACGGTTTGGGTTGGGAGGGACCCTTAAAGATCATCCAGTTCTGCTGTTCTGTTTCCTTAGACTTCGCCTGGTGGGAAGCCAAAATCAGGTGTTGCTTATATGCAAATGCATTCATATACTTATTTTAAAGTGTGTGTGGCTGCCCTTCCCTCTCCCTGCGCTTGCTGGCACTCGGCCTCGTTTCATCTGATGCAGTACTGGGCTAGAATTTTAATGTCTCTGCGGCCAGCGATGATTTATTAGATCCCAAAGCCCTGGCTCTGAGTGCAGGAAGAAAATATTGCAGCAGTGAGCTGCCTTGGCACTGCTCGAATAAATGAGTCCTGAAAGACTCTTTAGTGTTGCAGCCTTTTTTCCCTTCTCCTCCCCTCGCCCCCGCCGCTCCTTCCCCCCCGCCCCGACCCCTGGGTTTCTGCTGAGGGTGAGAAGTGCTCCTTTCCTCGTGGGGAATTGCCATCTCCGGGCCTTTTTACAGGAATGTATTTGTCAACGGCCTCGTCATGTAAAGCCCTTTGAATTCCCGGCATGAGCTGCTCTCCTTCAGCTGGGAAAAGATCAGCTTCTGTGGAAGGGTGCAAGGCTTGGGCTCCAGGTGATGAACTGGTGGGATACAGGGAAGATCACGGAATTCCAGGATGGTTTGGGTTGGAAGGGACCTTCAAGGTTCTACCCTCTGCCGTGGGCAGGGACAGATTCCACTATCCCAGGTTGCTCCAAGCCCCATCCAACCTGGCCTTGGACACTTCCAGGGATCCAGGGGCAGCCACAGCTTCTCTGGGCACCTTGTGCCAGGGCCTCACCACCCTCACAGCCAGGAATTCCTTCCCAGTATCCCATCCATCCCTGCCCTCTGGCAGTGGGAAGCCATTCCCTGTGTCCTGTCCCTCCACCCCTTGTCCCCAGTCCCTCTGCAGCTCTCCTGGAGCCCCTTTAGGCCCTGGCAGGGGCTTTGAGCCCTCCCTGGAGCCTTCTCCTCTCCAGGTGAACATTCCCAGCCCTCCCAGCCTGGCTCCAGCCCTGCAGCAGCCTAGGGACCTCCTCTGGAACTGCTCCAGCAGAGCCTTTTCGTACCTGTTCCGAGGTCCTGTCTTAGCAGTGACCTGAGGAAAGAAAGCCAGGACTTCAGTATTCCCAGGAGCAACAGCAGTGTGTGTGACCAGCACCCCTGTGCTGGCTGTGCTCCTCTCCAAAGCCCCTCCTTCAGAGAACTGCCAGCCCAGCAGCCCTTCCTGGGAGCAGCTCTCAGTAGTTTCACTTCATCAACAAAATATTTTTCAGGAACGAGTAGAATAAAGAAGTTGGGCTGAAAAGGTGAGCTCTCAGAGGACTGAGAGCAGTGAAGGGGAGGGTTTGGGAGGAGAAGCAGTAAGTGAAACTTCAGAGCTCATAGTTACAAAATTCACTTCAGTAAGAAACCAAAGAAAATGTCTACTTTATGCTTGATTTGTTGCCATCTCTTTACACTTAAAGATGACATTTCTGTGCCTCATCATTAGAGACCTCATGTTTGGCAGCAAAGAGCATCCATCCTCCGGGGAGAAGAGGTTGATTCCCTGGCATTCCCGGGAGATGCAAAGCACATGGTGACTGTAAATGAAATCACATAGGGGAAAACCTCGACACAGATGAATAATAAAGAGTTTCATTCAGAAAGATGAATGTGTTCGGGCATCTGAACTTCTGCTTACCTCCAGTTGTTTTTATTTCAAATTAGGAACTCTGTTGAGGTGAAGACCATTCTGTGCTGTGCTGAAGGTGAAGAGGAGTGTGCTCTGTGCAGGCACTCTGTTGCCAGAATAAATTTTCTCTCCCCTTAAAACAGTTAAGGGAACAGTAGTATAATGGACTATCGCAGTAATTTCAGGGTGAGCAGAGCAATTTCCCACAAAAATAACAATTATGTTGTCATCAAACAAGGCATGGTTTGCTCTGAGCCCATTAATGTAATTGAGGGTCTTATTGAATGTACAAGCAGCAGGTTGGTCACTTATACCCAACACCCCCAGCTCTCCCAGCCAGAGCACAGGGACTGCAGCCCCTGGAGCGTCCTCTGGCCTGGAAATCCAGATTATTTTCCCCTAGTTTGGGCGTCTTGAAAACCTGGACATCCTGTGATATTTAATATGCTGTGAGCTCTGGTTTGAGAAGAGATTGTCAGGATGGGACTTGAGTCACAAAATCCCAGAATGGGTTGGGTTGGAAGGGACCTTAAGACCCCTCGAGTCCCACCCCTGCCATGGGCAGGGACACCTTCCACTGTCCCAGGCTGCTTCAAGCCCCAATGTCCAACCTGGCCTTGGAGATTTCAGGGATCTGGGCACCCTGTGCCACGGTCCCACCACCCTCACAGCCAGGAATTCCTACCCAATATCCTTCATCTCTTGAAGGATTTTTGTCCCTGGGTTTTTTTTCCCTCCTGTCGGTGCTTCACTTTTGCTGCGGAGTTTTAAATTTTTCTTTTAATCCTCGCAGTCCTTTATCCCTCCCTTGCTTCTCCCAAGCTCTCTGGCTCCTTGCAGGCACTAACGTGGAATTCTCCCATGGAAGATGCTGGATCCATTATGAATAAAGATGAAGTGGAAGTGGAATGCTTTCCCATTAATTTAAAACTTTGGTTATCATGACAACAGGTTACAACTCTCTTCATTGCCATGACAATCTCCTGCAAAATTGTTAAAATGCTGGCTTATGGTTATTTTTAGTTTGTCCTCTATTCCCATGGAGACCAACTTTTCCTTGAAGTGTTTGATGCTTTGTGCTTGGAGCCTTTAATGAGGCCCACAGAAGTCTGGAAGTCAGGAAAAGGCAGAGGCCTCCGAGGTCAACCCATCCCTCTGTCAGCCTTGAGGGATGCTCGGTGCCGTGGCTCTGCTGCTTTTGTTGTATTGTGGGGCACTTCTTCTTTATTTTTATTATCTTCTCCTGTGTGATTTTTAACATTTACATTTCCTGTAGTGCCCGAGCTCTTGTGTTCTTTGCCCGTGACCCTATTTTTTATTGTATTCTTTGCATAGCACCCTGATTTTTTTTTTTTTTTTTTGCATTAAATTCTGTCTGAAAACTTCACGTTCTGCACAGGCCACTGGGAAAACAAATCTACAAGGGAAAATGAAAAGCTATAGAGGAGCTTGAACAGCACACATAAAGTGATAGGTTTTGGTTACTGGGTTGTTTTGAGGGAAAAAAAAAAAAAAAAGCCACACAGAAATTAACTTTTCTCTCTGTCAATTTACCAAGGAGTTTTATTGGAGTAACATTTGCTCAATCAGCAGAACATTTACTGGCTTATTATTAATATATTACAGATTAATAAAATATTACAAATCACCTCAAGGAAAAATGGGAAATAAAACTACTTTGTGATCCTCCTTTGTCCATGGGCTTTTATTTTTTTCCCCAAGTCCTTCTGGAAGGTGGCTGAGACCATGTAGGCTTTTTATTTGTATCCATCACACCCTGAGTGAGGGTTTTCACCGAACTGGGGAATTTTTTCAGCACCTAATAACTGTTAGAGCTGTTCTGTGGTTTCTTAGACATGTTAAATTGTTGTGTCATTAACACCAGCTGAGCTCCACTCGACCTTCCACTCTCCCAGGTTGCTCCAAGCCCCATCCAGCCTGGCCTTGGACACTTCAGGGATGGGGCAGCCACAGCCACTCACGCAGATAATATTTCTATCAATAATTTTAAACCTCTAGAGAGGCTCAGGAGCTTATCATTGATGGGAAAAAATCTCTTTATAAATGGTGTAAAATCTTTCTCTCTCTGGGATAATGAAACCCCTTTTGCTGTTCAGGTGACTCTGAATCTTTTTACAGCTGATAAGAGCAATCAGAAGAGTTTTTAATGCCTCTTGCTTGCAGAATCTCAGTGCTCATCAGAGTCCTTTTGCTCTCTGGTGTGTCTGAGTTTGCATTTTCCATGCAGAATCCAAATAAAACATGATTTCTGCATAACATAGCCCTCATCTGTAGGACTGTAAAGGTTATTTTGGCAGCAGGGTTTCCTGGGAAGGTTGATGGCTCAGTTCTACTCTGCAGATACAAGGGAGAGTCTGAAATATGGTGGATTTTTGTAGCACTAACAGTGGCGGTAAGATTTTTATCAGGATGCTGCTCAGCATCCTGTGAGATGCAAAGAAGATAAATCCTGATGCTGAGGCTGGAGCACTTAATTGAAATAATAATCTATAAATCCCTTTAATTTTTTTTTTTTTTTGTACTGCTACTTGTAGAGGACATGGCATAATTACCCTGATTTTATGTTGATGTTGATTGCGAGGTGTGTGGCTGTACTGAAGTGTTCCCACAGAATTCTGGCCACGTGCTGTTCCCAGAATAATCCCTTTGCCCTTTCCACGTGTGGTAAAGAGGCCATTTAGCTTTCCCCAATCATTATTTTATTCTGATGGTTGTTAATTGGTAATAAAGGTTATAACTAATATATGTAAGGTATTGATAGCACTGCTTATGTTTTTGGGACGGAGTGGGTTTTGTTCCTTGGATTTTTGTTCTTTTCACAGGATTGCAAGGAATAGAATAGAACAGAACAGAACAAAATAGACCATTACTGTTGGAAGGGATCTCCAGCAATCATCTCATCCATCTGCCTGCCTAATTCAGGGCTGATCATGTTATTAAGGGCATTATTATTTGGTTTTTATTTGCATGTCTGTGACCAGTGAATTAATTTTATGAGACAATGTTGGTTATAGAATCCACCATGATCAGTTCTTTCTCCAGCTTTGGGACCAGCAGCTACAGGGAAGTGCAATGAGAAATCTCCAGGCCTGGAAAAATGGGGTTTCCTTCCACTTGCACGTAGCAGAAAATTCAGGAGGTGATGTGATTTGGGAAGGAAGGGGGAATTTTTTAGGTTTTTCTATGGGAATTGCCCAGAGAAACTGTGGCCGCCCATCCCTGGGAATGTCAAAGGCCATGTTGGACACAGCTCAAAGCAACCTGACCTAGCAGAAGGTCCCTTCCAATCCAAATCATTCCAGGATTTTGTAACTTCTCCTAAATGCAGATCCTCCTCCAATGCCTTTAGGAGTAAACAAAGACATAGGAATAAAAAAATCTGTGCAAGATTTTTACACACCCAGGAGATTTTCTGTCTGTGATGACACACCCCAAAAATCAGGCTTGGTTTCATCAGCCTATTTTGATATTTTAGCAAAAAATCACACTACATCAGATTTCCAGCTTGAGGTGATGTTTCCCATCCTTGGTTTTGACTGAATTTGGGGTCAGCTCTCCCTTCAGGCCTTCCTGCAGAAGCTCAGAATGAGGAGCAACATTTTCACTTCCGTTCTTCCAGAGGGAAATTTTCTTCTTGCACCAGGAAGACACAAAGTACCCTAAATCTCTGTGTATGTTCATGTTCGATGAAAGGAGCCTGTATTCCTGTGGAAAAAAAAGTCTTCAGGATCATAGCCCGGTGTCAAAGAGCGAGAAGAGCTGGTGTGCAAGGAAAGGGAAATTCCGGAGGCGTTTGCGTTAAGCTCGGGATCAAATCCTGCCGGGCACTGACTCGGCTGCCATCGATCCATCCCCTCGTTTGCCTTCCAGCTCTCACATTAAGCAATGGTTAAACCACCCCCGGGGCTCCCTTGACTAATTGACCGCTCAAGGTGGTCCAGGTGCTTCTCGGCAGGTCCATCTGGCAGCAGCTCCAACCCATCTGGCCCTGCTCTGGCCTTGGAGAAACCTCTCCTGGGAAGTTCATCCCAAAATCGCTGCTCTCAGAAGTGTTTAAGGAACAAAGTGAGGTGCTGCAACGAGCAGGAATTCCTGTCAGTCTGCAGGGCTGGAATGGCTTTGGTTGTGAACAAATTCACAAGGAACAACGGGAGCAGAGGTTTCCTAGTGGAAGAGCCCGACTCCTGGATATTTAGGAAGCGTGGATGTTAAGGCTTCTGACATATTCCTTCAGAGCGACTTTCCAAAGTAAATGCAAAGCCAGTCACCTTCAAAAGGCAGGGAATGTCATTTCTCTATCCACGTTCGCCAAGCGGGAGGACTTGGCATTCTCGGGAATGGGGAGATTTGATGGATGGCAGGACTTCTAATGCTGTTGGCAAGCAGCGCAGGTTCCATAGGATTTGGCAACGTTAGAGTCTTTTATTTTATTATTCCCTATTTTTTAGAGGAATCTTTCAGTTCTCTCTCGCTCCTGGTGTAAATCAGGAGCCTCCACGGGGAGGTGTCCAGATATTTCCATGCGTGACACACATTCCATGTCCCCAGTTTACTGATCCTGTCACTAACCATGAGCCTTTCCTTTCCTGCTGTCAATCCCAACACACTATTCCGGTGAAACCAAGGTCATTTCGATCCCTCGGTTGAAGAAAGGACCTGCCCACAGTTTAAAATCAATACTGGGGGTGAGCTTACTTTTAGAAATGAGGTGAAGCCGTGACCCCAGGCACCCACAGGTCTATCCCTGCCCTTGCTGTGTGGGGCTGGGATGACGCCCTGGCTGGGTTTCCTTCCGGCATCGCCCTCGTTATTCCCGAGTGCCTTCGGCTCATCTGTCCGGGAAGCAGATTTATTCAGCTCGTGTGAGCCCCTGTATAATCATCCTTAGCTCTGCATTGATGTGCTGAGCAAGTGAATCTGGTTAATGAGAGGAGGAGAAAGGAATCTCTTTTTGTCCGTGCGCTGCTCTTGTTCCTGGAAGCGGGGAGGAATAATTAACATTCCAGCCAGGAAGCCAGTTCCTTCGGCTGTGCCTATTGATGGAACGCGGGGGATACAGGTGAACTGATTCCAACCAGCCACGGGCTTGATGTTTAGCTCTGCCTTTGTTATATAACAGTTTTTAGGGCTTCAAAAAAACCCCATTTCTGAGCAGAGATGACCTTCAAGGAATGGTTAAAATAAGAAAGCCGACGTCCCTTTGGTTACCGGTGCACAAACTCATCACTTGCATAAACAGGACAAAGGCTTTCATCTCCTTTTGAAGGTATTTGCATATTTATTGAGGCTTGCAGTGCCTTTTTCTTTGGGATCCCACTGATCTGAAAGTGAAGGACACACATGGCTGGAAAACCCACCAGGTCTCCCTGAGGTTCACATCAAACTCGGTTGTTAGTCCTTGAGGTGGGACAAAGTGGCAGAATTCAGCTTTGCTGTGAAACCATTAAACCATTAAACTTCTTGGTATTTCTTTGCATTTTTTTTCTTGTAGTTCAACAACCTTCAAAGTATTTTTTTCACCTGTACCCCTTGTTACTCTTTAAAAGAAAACCTTTGGGGCTTTGAAATAAATTTTGCTGTAGGTTCATTGAAATTCCTTTTCCTGTGTGGGATTTCAGCCTTGCTGAGTTGCACATGACCATCACAGTTAGACTGATCAATCAAAATGACACCTTAAAGAGTTCTTTTGAGACAAATGGTGCTGCACACTCAGAGAAGGTGTTTGGAGAAGTGGTGCTACATTGTTCCCTTTGCCATTAACCCCATCCTTAGGGTGGTTTTGTGGCTGAAGGTGAAGCAGGAACCAAGATCCCTCATGCTCCAGTGGTGCAGGCTGTCCTTGCTCATCCTGGATGGAGTAGCCAGCAGCAGTTTGGAGTGCTCATATTAAAAACCCCACAGACAAACCCCAAAACATTGCAGTTTTCTTAACCACATCTTGCCAGGATGGGAATTCTCCAGGCTGCAGGATGAGGAAGGTGCTCTGGACAGCAAGGGGTGCCATAATTACATTGCACAGTGCACCTGAACATGGGCTATTGCAGTAATTAATGTTAGATGCTGGCCTGTAATTATAATCCAGCCATATTCCCAGCAGAAACCTTTGTGTGGAAGCTGTGAGGAGCTGTTCTGCATTGGTGACTTGGAAGTAGCTGGAAGAAATTCAAAACATCTTCATATAAATTACATTTTGGTCATGGTCTGCTCATCCCCAGGGCTTTGCAGGCACAGGTTCCTCTCCTCGACTCCTCCTCGTTCTGAGGCCACTTTGTCAGCTCATCTTTCCCTTCTCCCATCCCCACCAGTGGGATTTTCCTCATGGACAGCAGCAAGTTGGGAGCAGCTCGGGCTCTGCTCCCAGGGAACNCCTCCTCGACTCCTCCTCGCTCTGAGGCCACTTTGGGAGCAGGTCGGGCTCTGCTCCCAGGGAACAGGGACAGGATGAGAGGGAACAGCCTCAAGCTGTGCCGGGGGGAGGCTCAGGTTGGATATTAAGGAAGATTTCTTCATGGAAAGGGCTGTCCATCCCTGGCACAGCTGCCCTGGGCAGTGGTGGAGTCCCCATCCCCAGGGGGATTGTAGTGGGTCCCCTCAAACTGAGGATATTTTGTGATTGTACATTTCTCTCAAACCTCATTTTTAAGCCTGGTCCCAGGTCTTGCTTTGTGCTGCTCTGCGGTGGCGGGCGGGGATCAGGTGAAATCCTTGGAATTAACGTGCGCCCTCCACAAAACATGCAGGCAGGTTTGGAAGAAAACTCCACACTTCCCTTGCATATGAAATAATTTTCAGCAAACGTTTGCCTGATTTTGAGCATTCACCTCTTTTTTTAATCATTGGCCAATTTATGTCAGAATGTCGGGGCTGCGTCTGATTTGAAGCAGGCTTGAACTTGGTGCATATCATTAAAAAAAAAAAAAAAAATGAAATGTTTCTGGATTCCCATCTGTTTGACTGGAGTACACCTGGCTTTTGGGACTAGACACATGCTATGCCTAAATCCAAGGCTTTAGAGATAAAACATGACACCGGCATGCCTGCCTAATCTCCTGGAGGGATGCTGCTGGGATAAGATAAGGAACTTGTTGGGAATGGTTATTATTGTCTGGGGGAGGGAGCTGGCAGGGCACAGGCTGCCAGAAACACCTGATAAGGTCCTGGGAGTGTGGCACCCACAGCTCCTGCCCTGCTGGCATCCCTGCTGCCCCGTCAGGAGATAAACCAACATCTCTGATTGCAGGCAATCCCAAAGGACAGCAGCGCTTCCCTGGATTTTGTTCCTCATGGAGGGACTCCCTGCAAGGGCAGGTGGGGAGTTGGCAGGAGTTTTCCTTTGCAGGCAGTTCCAGGAAAATCAGAATGAGCTGTTATTTGGGATGGTATTTAAGTTCCTGCTCCTTCCTAATGCTCTCTGCAGCAGTTTCAGGGGGCTCAGCCTTGCAGGTATTATTCCTTCCAGTTCCATACCCACGCTGACATTCTCCTTATCTTTTAATCCCATTGACTGATTTTTTTTTTCCATTTTTTTTCCCTCCATGCTTGTGGATTTACGTCACCTTTTATAAATTTTATATAAAACACAATTTTTTTTTCTGCATGAGCAAATAGGATTCTCTGAAGAACAGGGCACGACATGGTTTTAAAATTGAAATAGAGCATTGAAAATTGGCTTTTTTCCCTTTTAAAACATTTCAGGTGTGCTCAGCAGGATGTAGAAAAAACAAGGCAAACGTATCACAGGGTAAAAAAGGAAGAGAAATCTTTGTGGTCATGATGATTTTGGGAGGAAAAAGAAAGATATTTTTAATGGGTAAATAAATCTGTTTTAATTCCAGGCTGGCTGTTGAATAATTGGTGCCTGTAGTTGTTCCTAAACCCCAGAGGGCTTAGGAAAATCCCTCTCCACCTCCTTCAGCTGCTTCAGCAGCTTTTCCAGGCCTTCCTCGAGGTCTTAGCTCAGGGCTGGGGTTCCTGCAACTCCCCACTTTGTCCCAGTTCAGCCCAGTTCTTTTCCTGCCCATTCAGCTCAGGATGTGACAGTGATGTTACATTTCATTTGGCAAACAAACTGAAAACATAATAACAATTCCATTCTATTTAAGGAATAATTAATATTTATTCTTGCCTCAACACCCCATTTGCCTGCCAGCCAGTCTGCTTGAGTTTAATTCAAATTATTTCATTCAACTCCAAATGTTTCATTTCATTCATTTATGAGGAAATTAAAGGAAGTGAAGAGGGAAGAGAGTTGCTAATTTTCATAAAATCACAGATTCCCAGAATGGTTCCTGCTCTTTTTTTTGGGTTAATACTGGAACAGGACCAGAGCCCGAATGAACGTGCAGAAAGTTCAGTCCTCAGGATATTTTTCCATTTGTCCCACAAATCTGAAGCAGAGTCACTGGATAACCCAGGTTGGAAAAGACCTCTGGAAATCCTCAGGTGCAGCTGGGGTCAGGTTGGTCAGAGCCTTGTCCAGTGGACAGAAGTCAAGGAAGTTTTCCACTGCTTGGAGCTCCAGTGTTTTGGCAGGTTTTCAGGTTTTGCTGAAGGAAGTTCTCCTGCCTCTGTTGCCAAGTTCTGAAAGCACAGGACTTCCAGAGGATCCAGGATGTTGTCCAGCTGTAGTTGGATGGGTGCACTTTTATATATGGAGCCCCTCTGCTCTGGAGCCGGGCTGGGAGAGCTGGGGGTGCTCACCTGGAAAGGAGAAGCTCCAGGGAGAGCTCAGAGCTCTGCCAGGGCCTAAAGGGGCTCCAGGAGAGCTGGAGAGGGACTGGGGACAAGGGATGGAGGGACAAGAAAAGGGGGAGCAGAGCAGGAATGGTGTGAGCTCTGGTAATCAAAGTGCAGCACTTCAAACCTGGCCCCATTTCCTCCTCCATGCCTGGACCAAGAGCTTCCTTTTAGTCCTTACAAACACACAGTTCTTCCTTTTCATCCTTACGAATTTCCTTGGAAAATTTTATGGCTTTTATGGGCAGACTCAGCGTCCTTTGCTGCAATAGCAGTCTGCACACTGGGTTGCTGGATTTACTTTTTTGTGTTGTTTTGTTTTTTGTTTTTTTGTTTTTAATTATTTTCCCCAAAGTTTGCAGAATCCATGGACACAAAGCTTTTGCAGCTGGCGCCACTTTTTCAATGGATTTCCACATCCTCCCAAATTTAGGGGGATGAGTCACCTGGCAGGAAGAGGAAAGGAGCAGCAGTGCTGTCTCATCCCAAACACATCCTCATTCGTACCGGTGCCTTGGGATGCTGCACGTCGTGTGTGGGGAACGTTTGCTTTGTTTTGTTTCCCAAGGATGTGCAAGTAGTGGGGATACAAAAAGCTGGTGCTGCTCAGAGTTTCTGGGATAACAAATGAAAGAGCCACAGCTGAGAGAAGGTGGGAATTATAGTCATGGAATTGTTTGGGCTGGAAGGGACATTTAAAGCTCATCTCATTCCACCCCCTGCCATGGGCAGGGACACCTTCCACTATCCCTGGTTGCTCCAAGCCCTGTCCAACATGACCTTGGATATTCCCAGGGACTCAGGGGCAGCCATAGTTTCTCTGGGCAACCTGTGCCAGGGCCTCACAGGAGGAATTCCTTCCCAATACCCCATCTATCCCTGCCCTCTGGCAGTGGGAAACCATTCCCTGTGTCCTGTCCCTCCATCCCTTGGCCCTCTCCAGCTCTCCTGGAGCCCCTTTAGGCCCTGGAAGGGCTCTGAGCTCTCCCTGGAGCCTCCTCTGGACTCTGTCCAGCAGCTCCAGGTCCTTGTGCTGCTGGCCCAGGGCTGGGGCAGCTCTGCAGGTGGGGTCTCACCTGGGCACAGGGAGAGGATCCCCCCTGCCCTGCTGCCCACACTGTGGGATCAACCTGGGACATGGGTGGTTCTGGGCTGCAGGGAATAAAGAAATGAAAAAAAACTGCAAGAACAGCAGAATTTTCTCCCAGGGCCACCTCAGCTCTTTTGTTGGGACCCATCTCTGCTCTCTAGCAGAGCACCCTTTCTCCCAAGAGCACTGCCCAACATTTTCCTGCCTTAACTCAGTCCAAGGCACATTTTCTGCATAACAGGGTGAATCAGGGCATCACTCAGTAAAATCCCAGCTCAATTTTCTTCCTGGAAACTGTACTTGGTCTTGCAGTTGAGCTCATCTGGACTTCAATTTCCTAATTAATGATCTTCTTCCTAGGAAGCAAAGTACAAATCCAAGAAAACAGATGATGGTCAGATCATGTCCCTGTGCTGTCTGTCCCAAGGAGGACAGGGAAGGCTGGGTCAGTGCACTGTGATATTGTCTTGTGTGAAATTTTGCCCAAATTAGAGAATCATGAGGAAGTGCCGCCTGCTCCTGTTAAAAATGCACATCCAGGGAGTGGTGAAGGTGTCCCTGTGAGCTCCCAGCTTTTCCTTCCTCACCTGTGCATGTTCTCCTTATTCCTTATTTTCCCAAGGTGAAATGGAAAAGGGAATAAGCAAATTCAAGAGCCTGATTTCACTGGAACAGGTGATACTGGTGCACACAGGTGACACCTTTGGTTTCCTGACCAGATTCCTTCTGCATATTCCACTTATTGCTTATGACTGAACCTTTGGGAAGCAAAGACCTTCTTGAATATTCATGGAATTAGTCCTTGGAACACCCTGAACTTGCATACCTAATCAGGTGATATATTTACCTTCTTAATCCCTCCTGACCTTCTTCCCTATGTAAATGAGACAATTTGAAAGCACCTACTTGAGAACTGGGTAGGAGATCCAGCTGATTCCTCTTACAGTAATTGCAGTGCCACTTCCCAAAGTTTCTGGGAAAAAAAAAATCTTCAATCTTAAATCTCACTTGGCTGTTCTGTGCCCTTGACCAGTAATAAATTAGTTTTAGCTCATTCCTGTTTCCTTTGAAAGGAACCTGCATCTGCATTTATGGATTCAATCAAAAGTCTGCACAAATTCTACCCAAAGAGTGACAGAATATGGCTTTAAAGTATTTTCTGACCAGCTCTCAATCACACATCTTTTAGAGCTCTTTCTTTTTAATTATTTTTGAAACATTGAGAGATTGTTCCAGTTTCCCTGGGCATCCCTAATGCCATATTTATTATCACAGGATGGTTTGAGTTGAGAGGGACCTTAAAGCTCATCCAGTGCCATGGGCAGGGACACCTTCCAAGGTGCCCAGGGTGCTCCAAATCTCATCCAGCCTGGCCTTGGACACTTCCAGGGATCCAGGGGCAGCCACAGCTTCTCTGAGCACCCTGTGCCAGGGCCTCCCCACCCTCCCAGGGAACAATTCCTTCCCAATCTCCCATCCATCCCTGCCCTCTGGCAGTGGGAAGCCATTCCCTGTGTCCTGTCCCTCCACCCCTTGTCCCCAGTCCTTCTCCAGCTCTCCTGGAGCCCCTTTAGGCCCTGGAAGGGACTCTCAGGTCTCTGTGGAGCTTCTCTTCTTACGGCTGAACATCTCCAGTTCACTATCTTAATTTTAGTAAGTAAATAAAATAAATAAAAACCCTGCAAAAATATGAACAGGAGACAAAATAGTTGTGGAATGATTGGTGCATGCTGAGATTTGGACTAAAAATGCCACATCTCAACCTACTTCAGGCAAGGTCCCGCTGTCACGGAGAATGAATTCAGCCCTGACACTGATTTGATTATCCACTCCAATAAAACAGGTTATTGACTTCCACAGGTTAGTGGTGGTTATAGGAGACAGGGACTGTAGGAACTGCAGCACTTCCTTCTTTTGCACTCTCCTGGGTGGAAACTGGAGTCACTTTTTGGTGCCCTTAATCATGAGGATACCCCTGAACTTGGGTACCTTGTTGCTCAGGTGCTGCTGATGACGTTGTGACAGAGCTTTGTTGCCAGCAGTACCTGAAACTGTGTTGGGAGCATCTTCTCTTCTCTATAACATAGCCAGGGAATCTTTGGGGTTGGGAAAGCCCTCCAAGACCATTGAATCCATCTGTTCCCCCAGCACAGCCAAGGCCACCGCTGACCCACGTCCCCAAGTGCCACATCCACACAGCTTTGAAATCCCTCCAGGGATGGAGACTTGCCACTGCCCTGGGCAGCTCTGCTGGGACTGGACAACCCTTTCACTAAAGGAATTTCCCCTGATATCCAACCTAAACTCCCCCTGGCACAACTTGAGGCCGTTTTTTTTTATCCTGTCCTTTGTTTCCTGGGAGCAGAGCCTGTCCCCACCCAGCTGCACCCTCCTCAGGGAGCTGTAGCTTGGAATTCGCTTCCCTGTAAAATCCTGACAGTGTTGTACCTCATTCCAAGAGGTGGTCACCAGGCAGTGACCAGCTGCAATTTTCTACTGAAAAAGGCAGGGAATCCTTGAGGTAGAGAAGGATAAATTCCATGAAAGGAGCTGGTGTCACCCGAGATGGTTGTTCTGTTCACCCCCAGCAAGCTGGGTGTTTATCAGTGCAATCACAGGGAATTCGGGGTGATGCATAGAGGGAATGTTTGTTGAAAAAGTGGAAATGAGAATCATTAAGACAAGTCAACAGGCTGCCGAGAGGGATCTTAGGAGGATGGTTTGAGGATGTGAAGAGAGGTAAAACGGGAGGTGGAAGTTTGGAGGGAAGATAAAGCACTGAAGTTGCAAAAAGCTAAATGAGGTAATTTGTGCCGTTTAGAAAAACTTCTGTGCTGTTCTGTGCAGAAGCTTTGGGAGGACTTTTTGATTCTGCTGAAGCTCTTCAGATCTTCACTTTCATGTTCTTTTTCATAATCTCCTTATCTTTTGATTTACCAACACCAAAAGGTTCTTGCCAAGCTGTTTGAAACCAGAAAGAAAGAAGTTGCTCTGTTTATTGACCTCTACTTGAAAGCTGGAAACCGTATTTCGATTTTTCAGATGTTTTCCTCATTTCACATCCTATGTTATTATAAACATTTCTCTTTCAAGCATGGGACAGGCTGAGTGCTGAAGAATTGCCAGCCTGGAACAGGTCCTCAGAGTCCACCTGGTTCCCTCTCCCCGTGGCAGAAGCCTGGAAGTGTCCAAGGTCCATCCCAGGATGGTTTGGGTTGGAAGGGACCTTAATGCTCATCCAGTCCCACTTCCTGCCATGGGCAGGGACACCTTTCAGTGTCCCAGCTTGCTCCAGGACCCATCCAGCCTGGCCTTGGATTTTGTTGGTTGTCCTTTTGCTTATTCACCAACTTTGTGCAGGCATTTTTTCCCCTTATATTCCTTGTGCTCTGCCTGACCTGGCCGGTGTTATTAATATATTGAACTGGCAGGTTTCCTATTTCCCTACTCACTTTTCATTATGAATCCGTATGTCAAACAGTTTTGACGTGTTTGGTTTCCTTCCATAAGTTAATAGAGGAGTGGTGCTGCCCTGGATTAATAGAGAATTTATGGAGTGTCCTGCCCGAGCCGAGGGATCGCTGATATCACAGCACCAGCACGGATCAGCTGCAGTGGGACACAGACAGAACACCCTGTCCAGGACACCGAGCCTGGGTCAGCCCAGGCAAGGAGCCTTTCCCCCCGTTCAAACCAGCAGGGAGCTGATATCTTTTCGTGGAAGTGCCCAGTGATAGCAGCAGCCAAGTCTGGAATATTTGATGGCTGGATCCCATGGGAAGGGATGAGGATGCTGCAGAGGGCAGATTCGTCAGTTTGGAGTTTAATTCTTCCCCCCTTGTTTTGCTTCTCATTCCTTTACCCCCTGCCAAATATTAATTTAAATACATTCTCATTGCACTCTGGATTTCTTTTTTTTTCCTGCCAGACTGTCTGTGCTCAGTTCCCAGTTAATTTTCCAGAGTACAGGGAGCTTCTTGGACAGGGAGAAAAACTCTTCTGATGTACGAGTCTTGCATTGAATCATAAAGCTCCATTTTGTGTAATTTTCTGGCAGATGTAGCTCACTGTGGGAATTGTGTTTGTGGTTTGGGTCCTTGGGTCTGAGACAGCCCTTTCCTATAAATCATGAGGAAAGCATACAGAAGCTCTGGCTCTGACTGACAGCTCAGTCCCTCTCTCATTACTCCACTCTGGTTTATTTACCTTTTTCATTAAGCTTAAGGGGAGAACTGCCCACAGAAACAAAACATCAAGAGTGAATTAGCTTCAACAGGAATGATTAAAGCTATTCCCAAGTCCTAATTTATCCCCTATTAGCAGACAAATGAGCACACGCTGACTCCGTGCTCTTCCTCCACCACACTCTTCATTCCCAGTGTCACTTCCAATAACGGGAGGTCCTTGACACCACTGAGAGCACAGTGCCCAGAATGAATCCAGCACCTCTGAGGGCCCAAATTCAGGTGGAAAATATATTTCTATCTCAGATATATAAACCCGTGCTTGTTGTAATTGCAAACATGGAACAAAAACCCACCATTCCAGGGGAGAGAAGGCAGAAACAGCAGGAGCTGAAGTGCAGAAGAGGAGCAGAGAAAACATAAAGTAGCAGTTATTGAATAGCTCTGTGTCAGACAGTCTCTGGGCAGTAAATACCAGAATAATTTGGTTTGGAAGGTCATGGTTTCCAGAAGGATTTGCCTCGTGAATTTCTGGGCAGGGAGCGAGGCCGACTGGGCTGGCATTTCCCTTTTTGAAGGTGGCTGTGATGTTGCCCTTTTTCCAATCACCAGGGACATTCCCCATCTCCGTGACCGTTCGGGGATGACAGAGTGGCAGTGACACCAGCCAGCTCCCTTGGCACCCTCAGGCCCATCTCGTCTGGCACCAGGGACTCGTGTGTGTGCACATTGTTTAAATGGCTTGCAATTCATCCAGCCTTTGTCAACAGTTGTATTTCACTCTCCAGACTCTGCTCTCACGGATCCAGCAACAGCTTTCCACAGGATCCCTCTGATCCACTGAATAAGGCAAAGTCTGTTGAGCTGGAAATTCAAATATTCCTCGTTTTTGTTCCTCTCTCTCCTCCCATGGTAGCATGGCATTCCTCCTTTTTCCCAGAGTCAGTCCTATAATGTTGCCTACATCACCAAATCACCTCACTCCCCTGCTTCTCCTGCGTGTTTTCCTCCGGGTTCTCCTCCAGATCCACGGCATCCATTCAGCCTGCATGTGTCACCACCCTGGGACATTAAAATATGACAGGACCTGCACTCCTGACCCAGGAGAAGGCACTGCTGTTGGCATGTTTGTCTCTGGATAACTTGGAGTCATTGGATTTCCTGCTCCCTGCAGTGTCGATCTTCTGCCCCTTGAGACGTCCAATAATGTGGGTGGTGAAGTTCCTTGGGAGAGGAGGTCAGGGAAAGCATCCAAGACAGGCAGAGAAGGTGGGATGGGTGGAGAAGGTGAAGGTGAAACTGCAGGAGGGATAAACAGTCTGGGGATTGCTCTGATCCAGACTCGGATGAGCATTTTAGTCAGGAGAAAAATGCAGGTTTGGGTGAAGTAGAGAGAGGATGTGGTGGAGCTTGGCCAGAAAATTGCTACTGACAGGAAAAGCTCTCTGGGCCTATTTAAAGATGCAGGTTTGGCTCCTCTGTTTTTCACTATTTTGTGGTGTTAATTTGTTTTGCTGTTGATGCCTGACTGATGTCTCGCAACGCCTACTCCAGAGACTCTCAAATTAATTCCTAGTAGGATTTGTTTCACAGAATCACAGACTGGTTTGGGCTGGAAAGGACCTTAAAGCCATCCAGTGCCACCCCTGCAATGGACAGGGACACCTTCCACTATCCCAGCTTGCTCCAAGCCCTGTCCAACCTGGCCTTGGAGACTTGCAGGGATCCAGGTGAGCACCCCCAGCTCTCCCAGCCTGGCTCCAGCCCTGCAGCAGCTCCAGGGCCTCCTCTGGACTCTCTCCAGCAGCTCCAGGTCCTTCTTGTGTTGTTTATCATGGATGCGTGATGTTAGGATGTACTTTTAGTCAATGTTGAGGCTGACATGTGTTGATCTTGTCCCATCAAATAATATCATCTTTCCTGACTTGTATTTTCCTCGAGGGCTCTCTAGATGTGCAAAGCTTCAGCTTCTCCACTGAATTTTTGAGAGGTTTTTTTTCCCTTCTTCCCTGAGAAAACTATCCAGTGACAGAGCCCAGAAGACTGTGGCAGGCAGATTGGTGTTTGCAGTGCTCAGTTCATTTGCTGGAAGCACCTGGTGGCCATTTAGAGAAAGGGATAAACGTGGCAACTTGTGTCAAGCCCGAAAGGAAACACGATTAAGGCAGAATTGACAACTCCTGTTTCTCCAGCCATCGTTTGTCATCATGCTTTGGTGAACAACATCAAGAGGAAAATACTTTGTTGTGATGTGGATAGAGATATCATTTATTTGTACTGGCACAGGGTGGCTTCAGCTGCCTGAAAACACAGCGAGATGAATCAGGCCTGTTGGTTAACTCTTTCCCAGCCAGGCTCTTCCCAAGAGTTTTACAATTAAATTTTTGGTTATATTGAAAATTCAATTGAATTTG
Organism: Sinosuthora webbiana; assembly: GCA_013397395.1. Classification (NCBI taxonomy): domain Eukaryota; kingdom Metazoa; phylum Chordata; class Aves; order Passeriformes; family Sylviidae; genus Sinosuthora; species Sinosuthora webbiana. Next base: position 166,298 of record VXBN01001822.1, read on the forward strand.
TTAGCTCTAGGGGGTGGATGAACAAAGTTTATTGGTCCTACGTGGCAAACACAGGGTGATGTGCAGGGAAATGAGGGGCTCATGGATTGCACACTCCACTGCCCATCACTGCACCAATGCTCTTCTGAAAACCCAGCAGGGATTCCATATAAAGTCTGAATTCAAACCATTAAAAAAAAAAAAAAAGGCAGAATTTTAAAACCCAAGAAGAACTCCAAACCTCTCATTTTGTCTTAACCTGGAGCCTTTTTGCATGAAGGAAGCTGGTGGCTTCTCCTTGAATTATCTAGCTCTTTGGAGCAGGGAATTAAGGCTTAAAGCAGCATCTGCTACCTATTAACATTTTTTCCATTGTGATATCACTGAATTAGCCCAAAGGTTTTTTTGGTTTTTTTTGAGAAATCACAATATTTTAGAAGACATCCCTGCTGGAATGTCTTTGTTCCAGGAAAATTCAAATTTCTGGTGTGTGCTTATGCCAGAAAAGCACCAGGTAAAGCCTGGTTTGGGTTTGGCTTTTAGCAACGTTTCCAAGCATTTCCCTCTCTCCATCTCCAAGGTCACGTGCCTCAAAGATGCAGCTGCAGGACATGGATGTCTTACATGAATGAGAATAATCTCACAGATGGGGGAAGGCTGGGAAGGAGATAAAAAATTACAGTATTAATATTTTTTTTTCCTTAATTCTGAAGGACGACGGAACTTCATTATCCAATCTGCTTAAAATTGAACGACCTAATGAAATTTCACACCCACTAAATTTAATCATGGATTACTCATGTGGGATTTGAATCAGATAAAAAGGATGCTTCAGATATTTGGTAGCAATTGCATAAGGTAATAAAAAAAAAAAAAAAAATCTGCAGCGTTCTTTGTCCTTTTCAGCAAATGTGAATTGCTTGACCTACTTTTCTTTTCTTTACTTTGTCCCTTTTTTTCCTTTTTTTTTGGTCTTCATGACCCCGACTTCCTCCTGGGCACCACTGAACAGTCAGTCCCATGCTCGTGTACAAGCCTGTGGATCTCAGGAGTGCTTCCTCCTGGATGTTGGGGCTGCAGGTGGATTATGGCTTTTTCTGCAGCAGTTTGAGGCTGGGAAAAGAAAGGAACGTTCTACAGTCGATATCTTAGCTCGTGTATTAAAAGGCCAGGCTGATAAGAGGATCTTGTTTGGGGCAGGTGGGGGTGGATGATGGATTAAGGTCCTGCTCAGGGCTCTGGTTGTGGCTGATGAATGAGCTTTTGCAGATCACTTTACCCCTCTAACCTTCCCTGCATGGATTTTCCCCCTCCAAACCTTTCCTGTGTGGATTTAAGTGGTTTGACTCACAGTGATGTCCTGACCCCCTCCAGAACTGGCAGTGCCTGTAGGAACCTTGACACAACACACATCCAGGCCTTGCCCTAGAGGCTCAGAGAAGTGGAGCCTGGAGTCACTTTTGGGAAGTGTACAGTCAGAGGAGCCTTTGGAAGAGCCTTTGGGTATTTAGGGGGACTTCTGGATTTTCCTAGTGGGAAATGGAGCACACAAAGTTGCTTTTTGCCATTCCCTGAAAGAGCAGCACAAGCAAGGCTGGGGTGCTGGGGAAACCAAGGAGTTGGTGCCTCACTCTGGAAAAAGGGTGGCTCAGCAGGGATTAAGTGATGGAGAGCCTTGAAATCAGCACCAATTCCTTACTTTTGGTAGAGGAAAGGGAGTTAGTCAAGTTGGGTAAAGGGAGAAAGGCATTGAAGAGCAAAGCTTTAGTCAAGGTTGAAGGAAAAACTCCTTTGATAAGTGGAGATGTGAGAGGCTCTGGCTCCTGGATGGATGGGGAAGGCTGTATTTAGGGATGTTACACACAAGGAGTTTGGAATCTCCCACCAGCAGTTGAAAACAGGGATGAAGTGCAAGTGAGAGGGAAGATGCTGGATACAATCAATGGAAAAGTAATAGAGGCTTGTGGAGAAAACTCCTGTACTTCTACTCCCTGAGAGCTTCAGCTGATGGATTGGCATCCCTGATGTCCATGAAGAGATGAACACAAGCTGAAATGTTGTTTGGACAGGATGGCTCAGGTCTGTAGGAGACACCACTTGAGTTTTCTGTTAGGGAGTAAAGAGCTTTAAATTCCCCTTCAGGAAAAGCTAAGGTTGGAGAAGCCACTTCTTGATTCAGAGCCTGATTGTCCAGAGTACAAAAAGTCAGTGGAGGAATGGCTCAAGAAGGAGGGAGAAGCAGCCTTTGTTGTGAGATCTTTCCTGCTTTTGGCAGAACGATTATTCTGAAGCTTGTGCAGTCCCTGCCGGGTGTCCACTGGGTGCCCTTCATCCTCAATAAAAAAAAAAACAGGAAAAAAGCAGGTTCAGACATATAAAGGATCCATCAACCAACTGAACAGCAGCTTCAAATGTTTCATCAAGGAGTAGGAAATCTCATCACAGCTGGACTACCCACAAGCTTCAGGGTTCTTTAAGGTCAAAAAGTAGTGAAATCGTAGGGAACAGCGGGAAACGAGGGCGCTGAGGCCTCCTTGGAGGCTGCTGGGTTTGAATCCTGTCTTCCACACATGGCCCACAGCATCTTTGTTCTTGTAATCCCTTCCCACAAACACTTTGCAGGCTTAGATTTTTTTTTTTTTTTTTTTTTTTTTTTTTTTTTTTTTTTTTTTTTTTTTTTTTTTTTTTTTTTTTTTAATGCCAGTCCTTTCACACAGCCAGAATTAAGGGAATTTGCCGTCTAAAAGGTGTTCTGTGGTCTTTGCAAACACGTTGATGTTCTGGGATGATGGTGAGAGCTTTTACCACAATTCTCCATCACCCTGCAGGATGATGCTGGGGCTTTTTAAAATGAAAATCTGTAATTCTTGTTGGCATCTGCGTGTGGACATCTGGGAATGATGGTCATGGTGAACAGGAAGGGTTTCTGGCCATATTTATCCAGGGAAAAATAATGCTGCTCCTGCTGCAGCAGCTGTGATCAGGTGACTCCCACCGTGCTATCAGGGACCAGAGCGTGTCCAGAGAAGGGAATGGAGCCCCAGGAGGGGCTGAGGGAGCTGGGAAAGGGGCTCAGCCTGGAGAAAAGGAGGCTCAGGGGGGACCCTGTGGCTCTGCACAAGTCCCTGCCAGGAGGGGACAGCCGGGGGGGGTCGGGCTCTGCTCCCAGGGAACAGGGACAGGAGGAGAGGGAACGGCCTCAGGCTGGGCCAGGGGAGGTTTAGATCAGATATTGGGAAAATTTCTGCATGGAAGGTGTTGTCCAGCCCTAGCAGTCACTGCCCAGGGCAGTGGTGGTGTCCCCATCCCTGAAGGGATTTAAAACCATGTGGATGTGGCATTTGAGGACATGGGGCAGTGGTGGCCCTGGCAGTGCTGGGGGAACAGTTGGACTCGATGATCTTTGAGGTCTTTTCCAACTTAAACATTTCCATGCTTTTGTGAAGCGAAAGCAGAGTGTTTGGATCTGTTCACTGCTACCAGTGACAACAAATCTCCTCCATTGCCAGTTTCTTGGGAAATAAATAATCAGTGGTTTAAATCAGATCGGTGCCAGTCACGGATTGTACAACCTGTGTGAAAAACACGTGTGAGGCCAGAGAGTGAAGGCAGTGATGGATCAGGGGGAGCTGAGGCTCACACAAGCAGTTGTTGATGCAGGATATTAGAGGGAGATTTTTCCTCCTTTTTCAGTCTCCTGCTGACACACACCTGCTTTACCTGCAGAGGAGTTCATCTCTCTGCTTGGGAGACACCCTGGCTGTCTTCACTTGTGCCGCACTTTTAAAGCCCTGAATTTATTGTCTAATATAAAACCCAAATACAAGGTTGTCTCTTCCTGCGTGGAATGCAATTTCTTTGTGTGTGTGGTGTGCCAAGGGTGTTCCTCTGCTGAGGAGCTGCTGATCAGAGGGTCAGGATGCTGGGAAGTGGCAGAGGGTGGGGTCTCCGTGCTCATTAGGGGTATTTCAGAGCTGTAAAATCACAGGACAGATTGGGCTGGAAGGGATCTTTGAAGGTCATCTCGTCCAAGCATCCCACCACAGGCAGGGACACCTTCCACTATCCCAGCCTGCTCCAAGCCCCATCCAACCTGGCCTTGGACACTTCCAGAGCCTGAAGAAATGTGGCAAGTGGTGGAAGGAGGAACAGCAGGAGCTGTGGAAGAGGAGAGAGTCTGGTCTGCTGGAGGGGAAAGGAGGAAGCAGCAGCGACACTTTGAAAGGGTGTTTTGAAATATGCTCGGAGTTAATTTTATCCAGAAGCATTTGACACGAATTTAGATTTGAAATCAGCGTTTGCTCATTACCGAGCAACTGATGAATGCCAAATCAGGTCATTACTCTTGGAGTGGGTTTTTATCTTCTCCCATTATCTGGGGTTGCTCAGATCCTCTTCATTCACAGTTGTCTTCTCTGGATATAATTGGGTTTAAAGCAACTGAGATACTAAACGAAGTGTTGATAACGAGGAGGATTGTTCATCTCTCCAAAGACGGTTGGCTTTTTTTCCCCTTTTCTCTCGCTCCTGGTGTGCCGAGGGCTGCTCAGCAGTAATTGTTCTAAGCTCTGTGCATTCAGATGTGTTCCATCACTGTCAGGATGGATGTACTGACCCTACCCTCCCTGCTGGAGCACATGATCTGCAGGAATTTGCCTGCGGAGCTGAAGTTCCTCCATTCCTGAAGGCTGTTCCAACAGCTCGGCGAGCGCTCGGTGGGAGAATAACAGAACGACCTCAATACCTTTGGAAACTCAACTACCTTGTTTAAACTCAATAACACCGAGAGGAAATTGGTTTCCCCTTCCTAAAAATGTCTCCTCTCCTCCTGGAGGAATGGATGAGGTTTCCCTTTATCAGAGCAGTGGAGATCAACAGGAAAATGTTACCGAGTTCCTGCGGCGCTTTTAATAGAATAAGGAGGCAGTGCCCTTCAGCTGTTCCTTAGCCAAACAAAATGTTTGGTGAGCCTTGCTAATCTATCCTGGCAGGACCAGAGCCACCTAACAGCAGGAAATGTCACCATGGCCAACTGCTAAAATAATACTATAATTGTGTAATTTGTATTCCTGCGGGAGAATCCGGCCATGTGCTCCAGCAGCTCGGATCCCCCGTGTGCTGGGCTGATCCCTCAGCCTGGGCAGCAGGAAAGGGGGGATTGTGCCCCTGTGCCCAGGTGAGACCCCACCTGCCGAGCTGCCCCAGCCCTGGGCCAGCAGCACAAGGACCTGGAGCTGCTGGAGAGAGCCCAGAGGAAGCCCCGGAGCTGCTGCAGGGCTGGAGCCAGGCTGGGAGAGCTGGGGGTGCTCACCTGGAGAGGAGAAGCTCCAGGGAGAGCTCAGAGCCCCTGCCAGGGCCTAAAGGGGCTCCAGGAGAGCTGGAGAGGGACTGGGGACAGGGGATGGAGGGACAGGATGATGGGGAATGACTTTATATATATATAAACCCGTTGTGCTGCTGGATCCCCACTGAACGTGACAATGTCACTGTGTATTTTTTTCTCTCCAGCACACTAAGCTGAGCCTCTGAGTTTTCAGGCTGCAGCATTTTCCCACATCTAAATCAATTTTGGACATGCCAAGCCTCGTGCTCCCACACTGTATCTTTACACTAAATATCCTACTCCCACATCTTGTCATTTTTAAAAACGGGAGCATGGCCCAACAGGTCCTGAAGGGCTTTTCCTCTCTTTACACAGAGCTTTTGATTTCTGGATCTGTTTGAAAGCGTCTGAGGGCCTTTCAAGATAAAATGCAGTTGTCTCCTTTTCACTCCTCTCTGGTTGGCAGAGTCAATGCCTTTGTTTCCAGGCACAGCTGAAGTGCTGCCATTCCATTTGAAAATCCCATTAATTTCATGCATCCAATGGTAACATAAAAAAGTGGTACAATATATGGTTGGTTTTGCACAGGCATCCCGTTATTCAGTGAACACACGTGGCTCTGTGGGAACAGGACTCTGGGGGGACTTCACAGGGAACTCGAGGGAAATTTACCAGGCCTAGGCCTGCCAGGATGTCCCTTTTTTACTCCTAAATCATCTCCAGTTTCCTGCAGGTGCTCCTGGCAGGAAGATGGGACTGCTGACTTTGAGTCTTTATCCCCAGGTACAGAATCCCAGACTGGTTTGAGTCAGGAGGGACTTAAAGCTCCTCCCGTTCCACCCCCTGCCATGGGCAGGGACACCTCCCACTATCCCAGGCTGCTCCAAGCCCCTTCCAACCTGGCCTTGGACTCTGCCAGGGATCCAGGGGCAGCCACAGCTTCTCTGGGTACCCTGTGCCAGGGCCTGCCCACCCTCACAGGGAATAATTCCTTCCCAATATCCCATCTAAACCCACCCTCATTCAGTTTAAAGTCATTCCCTTTTGTCCTTTCACTCCATCCCCTCGTGGTTATTTATTTCCCTCCAAATTCTTCCCTTCACACACATAGGAGGGGCTGGATGCCACCAGATTCTTCACATTTTCACCCATTCGAAATTCAGCTGAATGGTCATGAGGAATATTTGTATTTCAGCAAGAGCAGCTTTGAATTGGGAACAAATTAACCATCACATTAACTACTACGTTTCTCTTAAAACACAGGAAGGTTTCTTTGTACCGTGTGGTCCCCCCACACATTTTTTTTCCCCTCAGATAAACTGATGTTCCCCTTTCTGTGGGGATTTAACTCTCTTTGTCTTCAGCTTGTACACTTCCTTAACTATATTAATCTCGTATTTCCATCAGAGGAGATTTTTGAAAGTCTTTAAGCGTATTTCGTGCAGGTTGGAAGACTCAGCGAGCTGCCAGCTCACTCCTCTTACTCCTCAGATTTGTAATTCCCCAAAGATAAAGCAGCATTAGGAACAGTCCCCAGTTTTCTCTGGGAAGTAATTTCTGATTTCCATATTAATCAAAAATAGCTTTACCTTCGTCCTGCCCTAATCCTAGGAACAACACAGGAAGAAGATTACATTCTGTAGATGTCAGAAAAGCAATTAAAATTTGCACAGAGGAATCGAAGGGGGGAAGGAATCTCACCTCTTTATTTTGTGAGCTGAGCAGGGAAAGACCCTGACCTCAAACTGTTTGTTTCTTATTGGCTCCTTTTCTTTTGAAGTGCCTGCTAGAATCGTCTTTAATATCGCAAGATTAAAATACTGGGCTTTCAGTAGACTGAGAGGGTTATAATGATGAGAAGAGACATTTAAGGAGGGTGAGGATTGGCTGTGAAGAGCCTGGAATTTGCAGTTGGAGAGGTGAGTGACTATTAATAGCTCTGTCTGCGGAGATGGATATCCCTTGATCCTCACAGAGCCGAGTGTGTGTCCCTGGGGAGAGCCTGCAGCTCCCAGGCTGGAATAAAGGGAGCCAGGAGAGAGTGGGGCAGGCGAGGCAGTGCCTGCCATGCTGGGTGGCAAAGGTTCTGGCGTAGAAGTGTGGAAGTGCAGGAATTTGGGAGGTGTCTGAGAAGCAAAATCTGTTGTAGCTGACAGGAGGAGCAGGGAGAAGTGTGGTGGGGATGGCTTCTGGGCTTTGAACTTGGTGACCTGTCACATGTCACCTGTTTGGGTTCAGCCAGGGTATCCTGTGGGTGAAGCAGGGGGTGGGAAGGGAGGTGGGATGTTTGCCTTGGCTCTTTGGGATGGGCTCCTACCAGACACAGGTTCAGGTGTAGGGGAGAAGAGAAAGACACAACAGTGTGGGATGGGATGGGATGGGATGGGATGGGATGGGATGGGATGGGATGGGATGGGATGGGATGGGATGGGATGGGATGGGAGTCTGTGGAAGCCCTGTGGAAGCTGTCCGTGTGGAAAGGGCAAAGGAACACATAAGTAGATGCTGCTGGAGTGTGGACTCTGAATGTAGGATGGAATTCCAGGATCATGCTGTTGCTCTTACCTTTGAGGAGAGGGGATTTTCCCAGAGCTGTTCTCCTAAACATCTTTTATTCTCCAGTTTTCCAGGTTCCTGCAGGGCGAGCACTGAAGCTGCAGATATCAGTTTATACTGAGTGAACCTTTGAACTGAACCCAGTTTGCAGCTGGACTGATTGTTGTAGATCCCTTCCAAGTGAACAATTCCATTCTAATCTCTTCTATTCCTTCCATTCCATTCTTTCCTTTTAGTGAGCACATCTAAGTGTTCTCTGGAATGTGTGACATCATACCCACAATAATTCTCTTCCTAAAAGGCTCCTGCTGTTAAATAGACCCATGCTGGAAATTCCATTCCTCCACTTGGCTGATAACCCTGGACCAGTCCGAGGCACTGTGATCAAACCCCTGCTTTGGATCCCAGAGGCCTTCTTTTGTATTTATTGCAATAAATTTCTCCAGCAGCTCCATGTGACTGATGACAGTTCAATGAACTTTTTCTCCTGCTTTCCCCATGCACTACAACTCACAAGAATATGATTGTGGAATGACTTTAATTCGATGGGATATTGGGAAAAAATTCCTCCCTCTGAGGGTGGTGAGCCCTGGCACAGGGTGCCCAGAGAAGCTGTGACTGCCCCTGGATCCCTGGAAGTGTCCAAGGCCAGGCTGGATGGGGCTTGGAGCCACCTGGGATAGTGGAAGGTGTCCCTGCCTTTGGCTGGTGGTTGAAACGAGACATTGTTTAAGGTCCCTTCCAACTCAAACCAGTCTGGAATTTTATACAAAATATTCTGCTATAAAACCTTGCTTCCTATTTTATGGCATAAGAAGCATTTTCAGTTGTGATTTACAGCCTGTGAGAGCCCTTCATAAAGCTACTTTAGATTAAAACTCTTGAGGTATTCGTGTGTTAGTTTATTTTTGATAGGCAGAAAAACCTGCTGCAAAGAGATGATTGTCTTCATGCATTTTTAAAACTTACTCAACCAGAGCTGTGACAGTGACAAACTGGCCTCAGGTCATTTCTTCTCCTTGACATTTGCAAGTCAGATACATTTTCCAAGCTGTGGCTGCCCCTGGATCCCTGCAAGTGTCCAAGGCCAGGTTGGATGGGGCTTGGAGCAGCCTGGGCTAGGGGAAGGTGTCCCTGCCCACTCCAGGGGGTTGGAATTGCCTGAGCTTTAACATCCCTTCCAACCCAAACCATCTGTGATTCTGTGATACTTTAAACTAATATGCATTTTCTGAAATGCTTCCAACATAAATTTAGAGAATTCCAGGCTACTAACAGAGTTCTCATTAATTTGTTTTACTGGAAATGAAAAGCTAAAAGTGACTCTTTCAATGCTTGTTATGCTTCTGAATTTCTTTGCTGTTGGTCCTGTAATTTTTGAAAAGGATCGGGGCAGAAAGCCCAGTTCTTGATGGCAGAGATTTTGGATCTCAGGTCTCATTTTACTTTATTTAAGGACAACAGCTTACATTTGAACCCTGGGTGATCTGGGGAAGCAGGGGGTGACTGCTACACGTTAGAATTCCACCCGGGAAATGAAGCTGGTGTTCAGTCGAGGTTTCCCTCAATTTCTTGTGGTGAGGAGATCCTGCCGGACAGTCACTGGGATAAATGAACTGTAATGCATTGATTTTGTCCTGGAAATCTGCAGAAGTTCATTAGCACTGAACAGGAGCCCTGCCTGACCAGCTGCCTGGTGGGTATTTGACCAAAATAAGTCATTTTCTGCCGGCAGGGACACCTGAGATGTCACCGTGATGTCACTGAGGTGACATCAAACTACATTTGACCCACTTGATGTTTGCCAGGTGTCCAGTTCCAGGACAATCCCAAGGTGCTCCAAGCCCTGTCCAACCTGGCCTTGGACACTTCCAGGGATCCAGGAGCAGCCACAGCTTCTCCAGGCAATGGATGCAAAGCGTGAATCCATAAAGAGCTCAGAGAAGAGGAATTGTTTCAGTGTTTTACAGAGCTGAGGATTTAGAGTCATTTAAACGCATTCTTTACATAGAGCTTTTAAAATAACCCCATACAATAAAATAGAGGCTGTTTCTGCTTGCCCTGCTTGGAAGTAGACCAGGACTTTGTGGATGACAGGAGGTCTCCGACGTGCTGAGATGGAGTGGGAGGCACAAATCCAGGCAGAGGAGGATTTCAGGGGATCTAAAGGGAAAGCAGCACCACTGCCTACAGAAGCACTGGTGAGGGCCCGTGTGCTGCCAGTCATGTTGTGCCAGGATAAATAGTAACTTGGTTTATTTTACCTATTTTAGTTATTTTTAAATGTAGACACCTTTTTTTACCAATTTGTTTACCATTTATTTATGTTCCTGTTAAGCTTTTTTAGGCAGAAGGCAAAAGGTGCCAGGAGCTTTGGCTCTGTAGAGAAAAGAGGTTGCTCAGAGAAGCTGTGGCTGCCCCTGGATCCCTGGAAATGTCCTAGGCCAGGTTGGACAGGGCTTGGAGCAAGTTGGGATAGTGGAAGGTGTCCCTGCCCATGACAAGGGGGGTAACTAGATGAGCTTTAATGTTCCTTTCCACCAACCATTCCATAATTCTCTCCACAATCCTTACTTCTGTGTATGTATTGCTATTTTTCAGTTTCAAGTGCCTCAAACGATACTTTATGAAGTATATTTGATGCCATGAATTAATGGCAGTTTTATACTGTTGGTTTTTCTGGTAACGATTTTTAAATCCATCCGAGAGATTCCCCTGGATGCCACTTCCCTCTCCTGATCTGCTCTCCTCACTTAAATCATCCCTCAGCTTCTGCTGGTAAAACTGAAGCCTGCTGATATTCCGAGTCCCAAACCATAATTAGTCATCTACCCTTTTTAAAGCTGAGTTTTCAACCCAGCAGCCCCCAGTACAGGAGGGGGCTGATGTGAAACCTCTGATTTTATTTTGCTCGACATCGTGCCTTTCGCTCCTCTAGCTGCTGAGCTTTTCCCTTTTTCCCTCTCCCTTTTCCATCCCAGTCCATTACTCTAATTTGCTATTCCTGGAGGGAACTGCTGATCCTTTTTGCTGTTTCCCAGCCACGCTGGATGTGTTATTTTTAAGGCAGCCTCACTACCTGCAGTTCGATGACTCACTTTGGATTTGCCAGGTCCCCACGTTTCTGCCGAGAAGTCGGCTCCTGGATTGAATTCCCGAGAGGATTGTTAGGAGCACGGCACAGAATCCCCAAATCGTTGGAGGATGTTAAAGTCACAATTATTCCCTAAACACAACCAAACACTGCTCTTCTAAAATGAGGGGCCAGAGAGTGCCCCAAGGATCTTTAATTCCCCCTGTCCCTGAAGTCTCCAAGGGCAGGTTGGATGGAGCTTTGAGCAACCTGGCTTCTTAAATCCCTCCAGGGGTGGGGACTCCACCACTTCCCTGGGCAGCCTGGACAATCCTTTCCATGAAGAATTTTTCCATCCTCCTCCCTCGCTCTCCATCTGCCATCCATCCTGAGAGTCACAGGGGTCTCCCAGTTATCCGTGTGAAATAATTGCCCTGCACAAATCTTGGGATTTTTTTTTTTTTAAACAAGCCTGCCTGCTTCCCTGTGTCAAAACCAAGTAAAAAGAGGAGCTGCCACAAATTTATCACTTTTTACCTGCCTGAGCAGCCAGGAAGGATGCACCTCAACCAGAAAATGTAATTTTCTTAATTAGTGATTGCATTGCTGAGTTGGAGTGGTGTAGAAATCCTTGTTTTAAAGCAAGCAAATGAAAACTGTGCTAAAACATCCCCGGGCTGTCACCCCTCAGCTGTGGGGTTTATTATGTTTGGAGTTTCTTCTGGGCTTTTTCTAAGGAATAAAATATTTACAGGATGGAGGGAAGGGATTTCTATTTGCTTTTTTATATTTAGTTTTTTTTTTTTCTTCCCAGGCTTTCTGAAGAGATGCTCTACCAGAACACCTGGTGCAAAAATATAACTCTAAGTCAAGTATTCCCAGAAATTAGTTGGGTTTGTGGGGTGGTTTTTTTTCAGGAGAGGGATTATAGGGCATGAACATGGTTTATAACACTTCTTTAGGGGTTGAAAAATTCAGTTTATGAACCAAAAGTAGTAAACGCTGCATGTGATTCCAGTGATTCCACGATTCCAGTGCTGTTCTTCCTCCCTGGATTTTGGTCAGTTGGGCAGGAGCTGGTGGGGTTCTCAAGGGTCTGGTGTAACAGTCAGGGAATCTCATCCCAGCTTTTGGCTGGAAAATCAATAACAAAAACCCTGAGATAAGGGATCTTTGCGGGATCACTGTATCCCTGCTGCCTTTCTGACAGAACCTTTGCACTTCCAAGCTGGTGAAATCAGATTTTATTTCCACCAGAGCCGTTTTTTAAACAGCACCGTGGAGTTTTGCCAGTTCAAATATTAGGGATTCTCAGCTTCCCCCAAGCACAATTTGAATCCCATCTCCTGGCCCAAATATATGTGAGAGACCCATTAAGCCTTTTAACACCCAAAACCTGCTTTTGTTAATATTCTCTGTGTGCTCCATCTGCTGCTGTGTTTGTCCATAGCCAATGGATTTGAGAGCGATTCGCTTCTCTGGTCTGAGGCCAAAATGTCCAAAATACCATATGGCCATTTGAAAGTTAATGAGCATTAAAAAATTTCAATATCTCAGGGTGTTGTGATCCCCAAACCGGAGCCTTCATTGTGTTCAGCCTCTTCTTGGGACCCGAAATATTTTATCATTTTGAATTTTTAGCTTTGCAAATGAGAATCGCTGCATTCATGCTTTGAAACTGGCCCTTTGGGGCACTAATTTGATTTGTAACATTGTTTTGACTGTTCTGGAGCTGAAATAGGAAATTTGGTGTCCCCAGAGGTGTTGTTTAAGGGCATGAATCAAGGATGAAATCAGGAGGATGCTGCCAGTGCCAGAGGACAAAGTGGAGTGTAAAAGGCAAAGACGGGAGCCAGGACAATGTTTGTGCCAGAGAGACTTAATTAGTCATTTAATTGATGGATTATTGATTAATTGATTAATTACCAGGCGGTTTCTGTTGTGTTAATCGTTGATCATGCTCAGGGCAGTGCTGGGCACCTTGGCTTTGGCCACACACCTGAAATACCATTTTTTAAGGCAGTTCCAAACCTGGCAAATTCAATTCAAGCATTTTTGAATAAGAAAAACTAAAAGCCAGGCACTTTTTTCAGTCCAAACCGTTCCAGGATTCTATTTTGTGCCCAGTTGTTGCAAACACCGACTTGGCAGAAAAAAGAAATTACGATAGGCAGAAAGCAGGGATAAATTCCCAGCTCCAGGATCAAGGAAGGCATCAGGAATGCAGACTGGAGCAGTTGCCTTTCCTTAGCTGGAAGCACCGAGGTGTTGCATGGACCACACTCTGTGACAGAGCAGGAATTACAGCTGGAGCAAAAAAACTGGGGCTCAAACAGATTCTCTTTTTAGCTCCTGGCTTGGGAGCAGAGCTGAAAAGGATGGATTGAAAATTAGCCAGATGAACAAGTGCATTTTGGGCATCACAAAGGGCTGTTTTCTGAGCAGTGATTGTAAATATCTTGCTGTAACCTATAACCTGAGGGCATGGAGAGCATCAAGTCCTGCCTGCGTTTCCAACCCCAGCTCCTCCAGAAAGGGCCTTCACGCCCCTCTAGAGCTGCCATTAAAACTCTGCCAGAGCAGACCAGGAGCATCCAGGTGAGGCTCTCCTCCCCCTCCACAAATTCAGGGAAACAGCAAATTCGTGACTGAAAAGCAAATGAAGGCATTGCTGGGAGTGTCCAAGGCCAGGCTGGAAGGGGCTTGGAGCAGCCTGGGATAGTGGAAGGTGTCCCTGCCCATGGCAGGGGGTGGCACTGCATGAGCTTTGAGGTCCCTCCCAACCCAAACCATCCTGGGATTCCAACACTACATGGTCTGTTTCGAGCTGAGTGCTCTTCTGCCATCTTAATTTCTTTTAAACCTTTCCAGCTAAATATTTCCCTGGGGAACATGATTGGGTAAGGTTGAGCCACAATTGAGGATTTAAGAAAAACTGCAAAGGAGCTTCTTTATCTCAGGCTTCCACTTTCTGTGGAGCAACAAACCCTTTTTATTTTATCAGTAGGGGCTGGTCATATCCTACTTTGGATTCTTCAGATACAGGACGAAGCAAATCATTGCAAGGAGAATACTGCACAACTTAAACCCTTTTCCAGAACTTCTTTCCCACAGAGCCTTGTGTGAACACAGGAGAGGACATGACACGTGTCTGTGGCCCAGAAGTGATATTGATTGACAGTCTGACAAGTTCTGTCACTCTGGTTTATTTATAGTGTGTGCACTAAGCAATCAACAATCTCTCTAATATTTTTGGACAGTCGCTCCTGGTTTTCAGGATGAGTTTTGCTCATCCAAATGCATCCCGTACCCAGACAGCTGCAGTAAGGCCTGGGAGGTTTGTTTTGGATGTGGGTGGGAAGTAAAACTGAGGTGGAATTGAAATAAGAACAGAACAATCTCTTTTGTCCGACAGCCTGCAACTGGATTGAACCTTAAAAACAGGTCTGAAAGCAAGTTTAGTCTGAGTGAGAGAAAATCAGGGCAATGTGTGTCCAAAGCAGTGCTTCTGTCACTTTCTTAATATCTTTTTGGGCTCATAAATTCTCCTAACTCCTGGCATGATGAAGGAAACAGCTTCCAGCTGACGTACGGCATCGTGCAACCACAAAGTCCCATGGAGGAGCTCAGAGTTCTGTGCAAAATCATCCCTTTCCCAGCCAAATTCCCAGGCAGCCAGGATTCTGCAGCTCCTCAGGGCAGGGAGGCCTCTCCTTGTCTTTGACCTCCAGCTGGGAAAAGCTCCTGCGGGCAGGCAGGACCCCGTTGTGTCAACACTGTGACCCTGAGGAATGGGGACAAACAGGCAGTGAGTGCTGCATGTCCGAGCTGTCCTGCCAGGGACTGGAGGGTTTCTCTCCATCAGCCCGTGCCACAGGCCCCTCTGCCACTCCCAGCACTGTCAGCCCTGCTCCCTTAGGAGTCTGTGCAGAATAAAGGAAATGGGCATCAAAAGAATATATTTCCTGCTGGATTCCTGTGGGTTTTGTTGGGATTTTTGGGTTGGTTTTTTCTCCATGAGGTTGCATGGCTGTGTTATGGGTGATGCCCCTGGAGCTCCCGTCCTTGGGCTCCAAGCCTTGTAAATGTAAAATGTGGATAACCTGTAAGGAAAATTCCTTGAGGAGCATGTGCTTTCACACAAGTGGAATTCGCCACCCCCTGGATCAAGCTGTGATCCTGGGGAGGGAGAGGAAGGAGACAGAAGGAGGTACAGACATCTTCTCACCAGAGAGGACCTGCACTCTTCCTTCCTCGTCCTCTTCTCTGCAAGTCCAGAGCTGCCTCCCCCTGTGTAATGTCTTCACAATCCTGGGAATGTGAAGTGAGGGCATATGGAGAAGGAATTGTTCCCTGGGAGGGTGGGGAGGCCCTGGCACAGGGTGCCCAGAGAAGCTGTGGCTGCCCCTGGATCCCTGGCAGTGTCCAAGGCCAGGTTGGATGGGGCTTGGAGCAACCTGGGACAGTGGAAGGTTGGTTTTGCATGGCTCTGGGTAATGAGCAGGAAATAGTTGCTGTTTATATAAAGGGAGGGACCCTTGAGGGGAAAAAAGAATCAACTGTAAAAGGTCTCCAGGAGTGAGATTGTCAAATGTGAGAGCAAATCTTTTTTTAAAGCCGTCGCTGTGTCTGGTGCATCCACATTCATTTGACTGCTCCACTCTTGGGCTGATGAGGCTTGAAACAGTAATAAGGGGGTGGCATTTTTTCATGGGAACAAATGCATTTATTATCCTCAGAGCCTTCAGAAACGCTGGATCCTCAACCATCCATTAACTTGCTCTTCAGAACAGTCCCACCCTTGCTTTCAGCTTTTCCTCTATTTTTACATCCATTTAGCACGAGTGGGCTGGAACAGCTCCATGGCAAGGCGGCGAGTGAGTGATGGGGTGGCTGTGGTTATGTGGGATGATCAGTGGGGAATGAAACCTGCTCCAGCCCCAGGGCTCCTGCAGCAGCCAGGTGCATTTACCTGGCTGCTTGTCCAAGGAGAGGCATCGGGAGAGGCTTGGGTAGAACTTGCTGTGGAAATGTGTCCCATCACACAAATGGATCTGTGCGATGAGGGAGGAAAAGAAAGGTGATCCTGTCCTCCCTGCCCTGAGCTGGCAGAGCAGGATTCACCCAGAGATGATTGAAACAGTTCCCACTGAGCAGGGAAGGTCTGGCAATGCCCTGTGTAAGAAGCTGCTCAGAGGTCACCTCCCTAAATCCCGTGTGGTGTGGGATATTCCCTGGGGACAGCTCCCCAAAGGGCAGGAGGAGATGCACGGCCTAAGCCTGGAGCTCTGCAGCTGTGTGAGGAGGCAGGCAGGCTGGGAAGATCCTTCTGGAATGAGATTGGCTCATGCTATGGGAGAGCAGGCTTTGATGGCACCCCTGCTGCAAGTCCTTTCGGAAATGCTGGAGCTCTTCATCTCTGGAGGCTGGTTTCCGACGCAGGATGAGTTCCCAGATGTCCCTCTCAGCTCCTCTCCCTGTGTCCCCTCTCCATCACAGCGCCAGGCACATTCTTTCCGCTGCCACCGCTCCCAGCAATCAACGTTCAAGGGCCTTTGCTGCAAGTCTGGCTGGTGGAGGCTTTGGTGGAGCCGTGCCAGGGAGCCTACACGGTGTCTGCTCTCTCATTTCTCACTTCTGGGGTAATTCCTCAAGTACCAAATCTGCACATTCATTCCCCCAACATGAGATTTTCTGCAGGAATAAATTCCCCGTCGCTCGACAGGGAACGGATTTACAGCTGCGTGTAGTCGGAGGCATGAAGTTTCTCACGTTTTTTGTCCTGAGAAGGTGCTTGTAAATCCTATTTTTGAAGAGTTTCTGAGGGCTGGGCAATAAAGACTGAGAAATGCTGGATGGGCTTAAAATAGAGCATGAAAGCGTTTTGCTGGGGAAAATGCTTTGGCTCCATCTGGCTGACCCAAGGAGGTGATCACAAAGCAGAAATGTTCCTGGGGCTGCTGCAGCCTCAGAGCCGTCACTCAGCAGAAACAAAGGGGTGGACAGTGGTTAACAGGGTTTAGAGGGAGGATTGGTAAACCAGAGTCACAGAGTCAGGTTGGAAAAGCCCTCCAAGACCTCTGGGTCCAACCATTTCCCCAGAGCTGCCAAAGCCAGCCTGAGCACCACATCCGCGTGGCTTCAGGCATGGGGACTCACCTCTGCCCAGGGTGATAATAAAAATATTTAACTATGTAAATAATAAAACTATTTACCCACCTCGGAGCAATGAATGCCACAAGAGGGGCAGTTCTGTGTGGCTGCCTGGCTTTCCCTTCCAGGGAATGTTGGTGGGTAATGAGCTCTCAATTGCAGCCAGCGTGGAGCTGGAGTCCTTGGGAGCTCAAGGAGTTGAAGTGTGGTTTTATAGTGCTTTGTCCTGCCCTTAGATAAAGGACTTTATCATCTGTCCCTGTAAAAATCCTTGTGACAGGGCCACTTCCAGGAGTCTGCTCTGCTTGAGACTCTCAAAGAAAAAAGGATGAAGGAGAATATTTTGTCTTGTAAATTAATGTCAGCTGCTTGTAGCAATTAAGGCCTTGATCAGATAATGGCCAATGAAACTGCTCTTGAAAAAGTGAAATGGCACAGTCTGGAATTCAGTGCTGTAAGTGACAATTCCCAGTGGGTGGGAGGCTGAGACATGGACCACAGCACGGGCTCTGCAGCCAAGGAGAAGCAAGTTCTCTTTCAAGAATTTCAAGAGAACCTTCAGGGCCTTAGAACTTGTGTATGGTCATTGTTTGGGCGTTATTTAGACGACTTTGATACAGAAACGTTTCAAACACATGAAAAATTAAAGATGGCTTTTAAATACCTGCTTGGTGCAGCCCCGTGTGCTTTTTGCTTTGCGCAGCTATCGTGTGGTAATTTTTAAAGCAGCTCAGTCAGTGCTTCCCAGAGCTGGAGTGCTGTGTGTTTTCCTTGGGGAGGAGATTAAAATGAGCGCTGCCTTTCTTACTCCTATTGATTGTGGAGATGATATTAAATTAAAATAAACCACAAAACAACTTTGGATTTCTTCTACGAGGGATCTAATAAATTTTGCTCGATATTTTTCATCTCATTTTCTTTCCTTCTGCACCACTGCAGAGCCTCAAGCCCAGCAGAGACAGAGTCCTGTCATGTGCAGATCCATAGAAAGTAAAGGATGTTTTCTTTCTGTTCCTGACATTTTCATGTCAGGTGGGTTTGAGCCTCTTGCTGTTCTTTTTCATTCGAGGTGACGAGGCAGGACAGAAGTGGCAGGAGGGGAGCAGTGTCAGCAGGAGGAACAGGAATTTACAGGAGGTCTCTTGGGTTTTCCAGGGGGAAAATCAGAGCAGGATGCCCGATGCTTTGGTGTTGTCACCTCTCCTGAGATCGTTCCTGGTTGTTGGATCCAGACTTGGTTTTGTACCCAAGGGAGACATGGGCACCATCATGGGGGACCACAGCTTTTTCTTCCATGTGGGAGCTGATTTGGGATTATTTGGGGGATGAAGAAGAGCTAACAAACAAATCCTAAAGGCTCAAAACCAATACGATATAAAAATTATAGGATTGTGGAATAGTTTTGAGTCAGAAGGGACCTTGTAAAGGTCATCCACTTCCACCCCCTGCCACAGGCAGGGACACCTTCCACTGTCCAGGGTGCTCCAAACCCCATCCAGCCTGGCCTTGGACACTTCCAGGGATCCAGGGGCAGCCACAGCTTCTCTGGGCACCCTGTGCCAATGTTTTATCACCCTCATTGTAAGAAATGTCTTCCTCATATCTAATCTAAATCAACCCTCCTTCAGTTTGAAACCTTCCCCTTTGTCCAATCACAACAGGCCCTGCTAAATAAAAAAAAATCTCATGTATTTTTAAACCTGCTGGATTTTGAGTGCTGGGAATTTCCAGGCATGTTTCTTCTGGCACAAATTGCCCCAGATTCTGCTACTTCCTTATTTTTCACTATGTCCACAAAAAGGAGCAAACCACATTAATTTTCCTGTACCTTTCCCATCTCTGCTTTTGCCTTAAAATAGAAAGGACAAGTTTTCTTGCTGGAGGTCAGCACTTATCAAAGTTTATGAGATCAGAGAGGAAGATAGCGCAGAGCAGGGCTTCTTTTTGCATCCAAAGCTATTAAAGCTTCCTTGATAGAAATCGGATTTATTTGAGCCGAAATGAATCCAAACCCAGCCATAACTTACCTTCAGAATGACAAAAGAAACCACGGGAAGGAAGAGTCCTGCCAAGCAGAAAATAAACCCCCCCCAAAAAAAGGAGAAAGACCAATTGAGTCCTCATCCCTGGAGGGTTTTAAAATAGGTGTGGATGTGGCACTTGGGGACACGGGTTAGTGGTGGCCTGGGCCGTGCTGGGGGGTGCAGTTGGACCTGATGGTCCTGAAGGTCTTTTCCAAGTGAAACAGTTCTGGGATCCTATAAATTCACAGTTGCCTCCATCTGCCTGAAATAAATCCTCCAGTATTCGGCTGGATGGAAAATCTTACCCAAAGCCTCACTTTTCCGGTGGTTTGACCTATTTCAGGCTCTTTTTTAAATGTATACCTCCAATGTTGCAAATTTTGGTCTGAATAAAGGAGGCTTTTTTCCCTGAATTTGACAGCGGGTGACTGCTTGTGGCACTTCAGAGGGCACAGGTGAAACATTTGTGACTCCACAGGATTGTGTTTGTCATGGCTGGTGACTAAGGGCTGTTAATTAGGGATTATTACTAAAGACTGCAGCAGTCTGTGGGGTTCAGGCCTTATTTTGGGGGGGTTTTCCAGCAGCAAAGAACCCCTTGGAGCCCCGAGAGACTCATCTAGATCCCTTGCAAATGAGCAAGGGGCTTCCCAACGCCGTGGCACACACAGCCATCATCATCTGTGCCCATGGCAGGGGGCTGGAATTAGGCTGATCTTTGTGGTCCCTTCCAACCCCAGCCAGTCAGGGATTCCACTGAACCATGTGCCAAGAGGGTAAAACCCCATAGAGAGACACAGGTGGGAGAATTTTAGGGAAAATACACTTGAAGAAGTGAGCTGGAGTTGGTTTGGCAGCCCTGGCCAGATTGTCAGGAAGAAACAGGAAGTGTGGAGCAATGAATGTCCTGGGAAAGACATGGTTATCTTCTAATGAACTGGAGAGAAGGGATATTTCTGATTTAAGATCCTCATCATTAATGCTCTGCTTGCAATCACTACATCTGCAAATAACTTTATAAGGAGCTTCTTGATTGCTGAAAGGCTTTAGATATTCCTGGGTACGATGACAACAGAATTCTGTGTAGCCTGAAAAAAAAAAAATCTGTTAAACTGCTGCTTATCCAACATTAACTACAGCAATTTTTAATTAACCTGATTTAGAAGCCAAATATATCACTGATGAAAATGAGAGGGTAGAACATCCAGTCATTTATTCCAGTACAGTGGTCATGATTGTTGAATTAGATTTATTCAAATGAACCTCAACATTTTGCCACAGGAGTCGGTGGTGCCAGGGTTTGAGAGCAGTGGGATCTGGGGCATGGGAGGGGGGACTGTGCCGTGGCTCTTTTGGTGCTCAAAAGAGGAAAGTAGGGACCCACACTTTTTTTATTCAATAAAATAAAATATTAAAAAAGATGGGTGTAAATCCACTGCTAATTACCTCCTTCCAGCCTTTGCTGGCAGCCAACAGCCAGTATCAGTGGGGCTTGGCATGGAAACGCTCTCCAAGGGTCATTCCATTGGCTCTGCTCTGGGATGGTGGCCAAGGGGACACAGATAAACCCAGTGGTGATGCACAGCAGAGCCAAATTGTCCCCCAGCAGAGCAGGATTGATGTGTCCCGTTCGCTCTGCCAGGGGGATTCACTCGGCAGCACCTAAGAAGGATGGAGTTATTGGGGTGTCACTCTTTTCAGTAGGGAAAATTTCCAGAAAATTGAAGGAAGTGAAAAGCAAAATGGTGACCAGTGACAGGACCCCAGGGAACAGCTGGAACTGGGCCAGGGGAGGTTTAGGTTGGATTTAGGAAAAGGTTCTTCCCCCAGAGGGTGCTGGCACTTCCCAGGCTCCCCAGGGAATGGGCACAGCCCCGGAGCTCCAGGAGGGTTTGGACAGCACTGCCAGGGGTGCCCAGGGTGGGATTGTTGGGATCTGTGCAGGGCCAGGAGCTGGACTGGATGGTCCCTGGGGTCCCTTCCAGCACAGGAATTGTGTGATTCTGTGGAGAAGGAGCAGACCCAGGTGCAGAGGTTATGTCTGTGGTCTCCACGGAGGACAGGAATTTCCAGTGAAGTAGGAGCTGGATGCTGGACACCTGCATTGTGTGGCTGCACACAGCTCTGGGGTGTGCCACGATTTCCAGCCCCCCACTTCCACCACACCATTCCCCTGAACTCCCTGTGACCTCTCCCAGTGAGACTGATGCAAAGTGAAGATGCTCTGCAGCGTCCCCCAAAGTGCCCATTAAACCCTGCCTGGCTCCAAAGGTTCCAAGCATGTTCCTTCCAGGTGGCCTGGCAGGTAATCGGGGCCCTCCTGGGAATGGCACTCGTGCAGCCATGGGTGAATACAAGGCTGGCATGTTCTCCTGCAGGATCCCTGCCTTCCCTTCAGCAAGAAACTCCTGCTTAATGGAAGTGCTGAGTTCTCCAAAGTGCTGCCACCGAGCCCAGGAAAAGCTTTCCCAATACCACTGTGCTGGTGGGGTTTTCTACCTGAATTCCATGTTCAGAGGGTGGATTTTTCCAGCAGTTTTCTCCAAAGCACAGTGAGCACACCTGCATTCTGCATTCTGATCCTTGTTCCCTGCAGGAAAAAAAGATGAAATATTGATGATGTCACATGGAAACCTGTGGAGGACATTCAGGGTCCTTCCTATTCCCAGAGAATCCACCTGTGTTTTCCCTCGGTGGCCTCTGTGCTCACACAGGGTTTTGATTGCTTTTCAGGGGTGCCATCCTCGCTTGATTGATCAAATCCTAATTCCTGTTTTTGTCTCCTTTCAGGTTATCCAACAGGCTATCCCACCGCTGCCCCAGCCTACAACCCCAACATGTATCCAACCAGCAGCCCCGGCTACGCCCCAGGTAAAAATCCCAAAAAAAGCCTGAGAACATTCCTTGCTCATCCATTTCCGAGCACACGCTGGAGATGAAAAATAACATCTCACCCTTTGATTCCACTTTTGGTTGCTTGAGGTGTTTATTCTGAATGGTTTTGACTCAGAAGAGCTGCAGGATTTTAACTCTTCCAAATGGAGCTGCCTTTTGAGCTCAACGTGCAGCAGGAAGAGCTGCTTGCATAAGGAGCACAAAGCTGGACTTTGTGCCAGTCTTGCTAAACCCTCTCCCCCCTTAATTGCCGAGTTTTCAGTCTCCCAGCTGTCATAAAATCAGTGGATCCCCAGGCTCAGGCACTTTCCGAGGCTGATGAAACAGGAATGAGGGGTTTGTTGCCAAAATCTTTCGGTTTTGTCTTCTCCACATCACAGTTTACACAAATTCCATAAAACTGTTTATTGTGGACGATTCTGGAAGGGATCTGTTGTGTTTTGTTTGGGTTTATGTGCTTTTAATAAGGTCTTTAGCTGCCTTTCTTCCCATTAAAGCCTTAACATGGAACATGAAACAATTTTTGTTCCCCTGGATTTGTGCTGGCCACCCTCAAATTCCCCTGAAGGATAAAACACTGGAGGAATTAAATGAAAACAACTCCATAGAACAGGAAAAAAGCCCATAAATTTATTAGTAGCTTGTCCTGCCAGAGGCTGGCAATGTCCTCCCTGCTCAGCCAGGAATGTAAATACTGCAGCATTCCAGCATTTTTGGCCTGATATTATAAAATGTCACTTGTCCCCAGTTGTGCAGGCAGCGGGTCCTCCATACAGAATAATGCCCCCAAACCTTGTTAGTCGGCAGCTTTTCCAAGATATTGGTTGTTTCCTACCTTTGTCCCCATGGCTGTGGCTGTGGGTGTCCTCTCACAAGAAATGCTTTGATTTCTGCTCTGTTTTATCACTGCAATCCTTTGCAGGAAGCAGCTCTGCAGATCCATTAAGGCTCGAGTTGCTGATTATTATTAATTTGATTTTTTTCCAAAGCTGTGCCAATTATTGTCTGTTGCTTTAGATTTGTGTGATGTGGCCAAACTTCTTTGTGCCAGTCAGCCTTTTGTTCATCCCCAACTCTCCCTTCTCAAGTGCAATCTTAATCTTTCCTGGCTTGCTTTCCCTAAAGATCTGGTGAGGGGGGACAAAAACTAAACTAGGGAGGAAACTATGACGGCTAAAATTCAGAAATTAAAACCGGAGTGAAAACGCTGAAACTTTTATAGAGTTTCCCATAAATCTGGAGGCCAAGTTGGAGAGATCAGGTTTAGGTAAAGGTGTCCCTGCCCAAGGAACTGGAATTGTCCTTAAGGTCCCTTCCAACCCAAAGCATTCTTTTGTTCTGTTATAAACAATTTTTACAGCTCTTGAAATCAATACAATTGAATATCAGAGCAGGATATTAAAGCATTTTAACCACTCTGGGAAGCAGGAGCAGGCTCTGCTGCTCAGGACCTCCCAGCACCACACTCAGTGGTCTCTTCTCAATGGAAAGCAGACTTCCAGGAGGAAAAAAAAAAAAGAGATTTTGAGAGCCAACCGATGGAAAAGAAGTGCTATAAAATCTCCCGGCAGTGGGGACATGTGACAGAGTGACAGCATCCTCAACTGTGTTAAATGGAATTGGGCTGAACTAATTCTGTGGTTCAGTGGCTGAGTTAAAACCTTCATCAGTACAGAGAGTGTTTCCTCAAATTGAAGGAGCTGCTGTCACACAGGAGACTGGAAAAAACCTGGAGAGGAATGTGCTCCTGGTGTCCTTCAGACACGCTGGGAATCAGCTTGGGGGTTAAAATCTTGGACTTCTGGAACAGCAGACAAATTCTAAATATGTTTTCTGGGGATTTTAGACGTTGAGTCTAAAAAAGAAAGAGATACTGCATGTTCCCAGCAGAATTACTGCTCCTGAACATCCCATCCATGGACAAGGTGCTGTTCCAAAGCTCCCAGGCTGGGAAGGAGGTGGTACCTGCTGGCAGAAATCCCTCCAGCTCACTAAAATACAGTCACAAACCAAGGGTTCATCTGATTCTCCATATGGAGATTAACCAGGGAAAGGTGCCCCTCTTGATCACCCTCTCTGCTCCACCCTAAAGATGCTCCTGCTCACTCCCAGATCTCTCTTGCCTCAAACCTCATGGATTTGGCTGGATTCCCTGAAAAGTCTTGGTGGGAGATCAACCCCAGAGGGCAGATAATTCCAGTTTTCAAATCCCACCCGGTTTTGTCCCTGATGTTCTCCAAACACTCCCTGATGCTTCACTGGAAGTCAGCGATGCTCATGCTCTTCTCTTGACCTCATGGTTCCCAAAATCCTGGGATCCACGTGGGAAATTAAACGATGTAGTGACCTAAGCTTTGTAATAGCATCAGAAGGAAACAAGGAGAGGAACTGGGAGAAGTCTGGAGTCCCCTTGGTCCAGTCCTCTAGTGAGAAAAGGGAAATGGTAACTGGATTTCTCCCTCTTGATTTTTGATTTCTTCCTCTCCCAGTGCCAAGTTTCTAGTAGATATTTGCGGTGTTTGAGCCCAAAAGGCGTTAAATTATTCCCCAGATTATTCCAAAGAAACCCTACAAGCAAGGGCTTGAGTTGGACTGGATGATCCTTGTTGGTCCCTCCCAACTCAGGGAGGGATTCCTCAGTGTTCTGTGTTTCCGTCAGTTCCTTTCCATTCCATCTCAAGTTCCTGCCTTGTGTGATTTCCCCACAGTTTTTAGAGGGAGACACACAAGGCAAAACACCAGCATTGCAAACTCATGCTTGCAATAAGCCTGGGGTTTTTTTTTAGAGCACTGTTCTTAAAAAAAATCCCTTTTAAGTATGCAAAAATAAGCATCTGAAATCACTCTGCTGCAGAGACACAATTAAAAAAAAAAAAAAAAAATTATGTATGCCTTCATTAAGCCTGGTGCATGTTCCCTCGCAGGCATTCTGTCTTCCTCGTGGTTGTTTTGTTTTAACTTCCTTCATTAAAGGCTCCCTTTTTTATTTTCCTGAAAGTAGGACACACACTTTGCTCGTGGAGGCTGGCTGAGGCTGGAGCTGTGTTTATTAATAATGCAGGGCAGAAGTAATGGCTTTGCAGCGGTGCCCTTACAGAGCAGAGCTAAAATCAGCCTCAGAAATTAGGGAACTGTGTGGGAATGTCGTGGGACAGGATGGAAGCTCCTGGATCCCCCATTCTTGCTTCTGGATCCTGCCTGGAGGGAAGGCTGCTTTGCAGAAGGAAGTTGGAGCATCAGCAGTGCTCTGAGCCATCCTCTAGAGGCGCCCAGCGACTCTTTGGGGACACCAGTGGGTCCCCAAGGGGTCTGGAGAGGTGAATATCCTGTGGTGCCTCAGGGCTTTCCAAGGATAAATGCTCCCATCGTTTTGAGGCACTCAGGCACTGGACTGCCTGGGGAATTAAGCTTATTGCAAACTTTGTTTAGGGCTGGAGGCTGTATCCATCACATATGAGGTTGTCAGAGGGAGGCAAGATAGCCTCCAGTGGTTTGAAAGGGTTCACAGTTTTTTCTTTTCCACTTAAAATATGTCCTGAACGTTCCCACCTCGTCTAAAAGTCCTGTCAGGGAAACAGAGCAGTCCCAGTGCTGCAGTCCCACAGCTCACATTGCTTGCTCTGTTCCCACTCGTTGATTTACCAGGGATTCAACTGGTAATGATTAAAACCTCTTTATTTTATTTTATTTATTTTTGTGGAGAGGATAAACCAAATTCAAAAGACTCTGGTTGGAGGTAGCCCTTAAATGATACTCGACAGTCATGGCTGGATTGTGATACCTGTGAATTACTGCAAAGCACCAGGAGGTATTAATGTTCCTGGAAACCTCCTTGATCCACCTTTTGTGTAGTTTTAAGTGATGGATTCTCCGAGGATCCATGATTTTAATAAAGAACACGCAGAGCTGTGGCAATCTCCCAGGCATCTCCAACCCAAATTGCCTTGATTTTGTGGCAGGTTTAATGTGGGGAGGGAAAAACCACAGAGGAAGCATTCGTGGAACGTTGGAATGGAATTGTCTCATCAGTCTCAGAGATTAAAACCTCTGTGAAATGCAGAGGCAAAAATGAATCGGAATCTGAATAAAAGCCTAAGTGAAGGAATGTTTCTGTCGCAGCGCTGGGAGTTGCTCTCCGGTGTGATGTTCCCGAGTGCAGCCTACCATGGAAAATAAAGCAAGGCAGCCTGGAAATCCTTAATAACCCCCAAACCTTTGGGAGAGGGCAGACACTTGGAGCAGAAAATGATCAGTGCCTGAGTGGAGGAGAAATGGGGCTTGAATCTCTGACTTCCCACAAACCTCCTGGTTTTCTGTTGGAGGGGGAGGAGGGAGGAGCAGGTTTCCACATCTCCAGGTGGATCTCACACCCACGAGTGTCTCCCACAGCTGATGATGGCCGGTAAAGCAGCACTGCTGGGTGTCCTCTGTGCTCCCCATTCCTGTCTGAGTCCAGGAGAGTCTCAGGAGGGCTTGGTGGACCAGCAGGCCTGCAGCAGTGCTTCCCTGCACTCTCTGGGAAGTGGATTTCCATCCACTAGGATGTGTTGTGCTGCTGTGGCTGTGCCCAGTGCCAGTTCCTCCTCAGCCTCCTCAATCCCTCATTCCCAACTTCCAGCCCTGTGACGCTCCAGATGTACAGCTGTACCTTTGGAGAGGGTTAATTCAGGGTCTGAGCAGATGTGGAGGGCGTGAAACATCTTTGCTCAGCCTTGGGACTCCAGGAAGGTTTCCAAGCCCTGACCAAGGTGTGAAGTCCCTTCTATGGGGCTCAGCACCTCAGGGGTAGGAACATGGGGGGAAGAGATTATCATGGTGATTCCAGTGTGACATAAATGTGGGAGGTTGTCTCTCACTGCCCTGTGTGACACCTGTTCTCTGTCTCCACTCAAGCCACACTTCTGATGAAGCAGGCCTGGCCCCAGACCTCCTCGTCCTGTGCCACCGAGGGCACCTTCCACCTCCCGGTGGACACCGGCACCGAGAACAGAACCTACCAGGCTTCTTCTGCAGCATTCAGTAAATAAACCTTTCCTTCTGGGGTTCCACTGGGTTGCTCTGTGCCTGTTTGCCTCCCCTGCTGGGGCTTGATTTGTGGGCAGGGTTGTTTGGGATCACAGAATCAAAGACTGCTTTGGGCTGGGAGGGACTTAAAGACCGTCTTGCTCCAACCCCCATGGGCACCTTGCACTAGACCAGGTTGCTCCAAGGCCCATCCAACCTGGCTTTGATGGATTAGAACCACGAAGGATCATGAAAAGGAGAGCACTGAGCCTCCTGCTGTTCCTGCAGAGGAGGAATTCCAGTGGAGAAGGTGAAACCTCTCTCTTAGCTGAGTGTTTGATCCCTGGGAGCAACCTGGGGTTGTTCACAGGTGTTTATCTCCAAAGGGACATTACTCCCTATTCCGTTAAAACTGAGAGAATTCCCAAATAAAGCCTGATTTTCAAGGAAACGCTGTTGAAACTCCCACCTTGTAGTGCAGGCTGGCTGAGCAGGAGCAGGGGGAGGAGATGCCTTTAAGGATGCAGTCAAACAGGCTTTTCCAGTGCAGCCTTGTCATCTCATCCTTGAAGAGGATAAGTAGTGCCTCCAGGAGGGCTGATAAGATCCCTGATAAACCCTGGGGTGCTTTCCCTGGTATGTGGGGTGTCCTCTGGCCTCTGCCTGACTGTTCCCTGCTAAATCTGGGGCATGAGTGGTGTGGGGTCAGTGTTCCTCACCTTCCAGCTACTCCAGAGTCCTTTCTCCTACTAAATTAAATCAATTGCACAGCAAGGTGAGAGGAAGAAATAAAATTTCTTTTTTTTTTCTTTGTGAAAAGAGCTATTAAAAATAAATATTTAAAAAGCCTTTGGGAGACTTTCTTTTGGAAAAGGGATGTCCCTACTGTTCCTTGGGGTAGGGGCTGTACACCGGGCACAGTCCAGCCCTTGGAGCATCTCTGTGGCCTCCTCTGGACTGGCTCCAGCAGCTCCACGTCCTCCTGCTGTTGGCCCCAGGGCTGGGGCAGCTCTGCAGGTGGGGTCTCACCTGAGGGAGGCAGATCTGGATGTGGACATGCAGTCAGTTCCCTGCCCAGCTGAGGAATCCTGCTTGTGCTGGGCCTTGGAAACAAGCGGCAATGGCAACACAAAAATTCCCCACTGAGCTCTTTCCTCCCCCAAGCAGCCTTTTATAGAAAAACATTTCTGTGCAATCCAGGGCACTTGTGAGCTGCAGGATCAATAAGGCTGAGATTTCTCGAGTGACATGAGGGATTTAATCAGCAATTTTAATAGAAGCCGGAGCTTAAAGGCTCACTGCTGCTGAACCACAAAGCGGCAGCAGCACAGGCCACGCCAGCCTAATCCTAATAAGGTGTTAGTCATAATTAGGTTTTAAAATTATCTGCCAGACAGAGAGGAGCCTCCATCATCTTGTGTCATTAAACCTTGATTTCACATTGTTTTACCTGCAGGTTGCTCTGTTTTTCCCCCCAGTTTATAAACACAGCAGATTACATCTGCCTGGGTTATTATGTTTAATACCTTTTTAATATAGGAGATAAATTGTCCGGAATTCATCACTGCAAGTCTTGGTGTTGAAAGTGGTGAATAAACACACAAGCTTGTGCAGGTCCACACCTCCAGACACCCCTCAGAAACGAAGTGTGATGCTGAGAACTGGCAGCCTCCGAGGTCTTTGTTTGAAAAAACAAGTTCAGGATAGAGGAAAAAAATCCATTAGATGGACAGGAGTTTGGTTGGTCTGTGGGTGACGTTGGGTTCCTGGAGGAGTCCTGATGGAGGAGGCTCCACTTCTGCACTGATCAATACTTCAAACCTTCTCCACTTCTCATTCAAAGACGGTTGCTCTCCTGCTCATGGGAGTGAGGAAAAGAGTCACAGCTATTCCCCTTGTTAATTAACACCTATTTTTCCAATCTGCAGCAATCAGGAGGGGGTGAGATGCTGTTTGGGTGTTCCTAAAAGCTCTGTGAGTTCTTCGTGCTGTTTCACTGCTTGCAGGATGATGTGGGATATTAGACTTGGAATCTTGGCCTTCTCTAATTGCTGAACACTGGTGGAATAAATACATTAAATATATTTGAGTGTTTTGGCTGGGCTGAGCCTTGACTTCTCCTCTCCATCCCACACGGTCCTGGGGGCCCGTTTGCTCACGGGGTGGTTTCTCCCAGCCCTCCTGGCAGCCCTGAGCAGCCATCCCAGGCCCTGACTGGGTCCCCTCTTGTGTCTGGCAGGGTACACTGCGGGGACTCCCTACAAGGTGCCACCGACCCAGAGTAACAACGCCCCTCCTCCCTACTCGCCGTCTCCCAACCCGTACCAAACCGCGATGTACCCCATCAGAAGTGCCTACCCACAGCAGAACCTGTACACCCAGGTAGGTGCCACCTCCTGTCCCCCCTGCCACGCCCCAACACAGCTTCCTGCAGGCCTCTCGGGGCCAAGAGGTCATCCTCATCAGGTGCCCAAATCACCCTGACATCCCTTCCCACTGAAAATCCCGAGCTTCTCAGAGCAATGTGGCCCTACAGCTTCCCTGGCTTTTCTTCTCCTCTTTTATGTTGAATAAACTTTCCCAGCAGCTACAATAATCTCATGGAGGGATTTTCCTGTGCCTTGCTGAGACTGGAGCATCTGACTGTCACCAGGAGCTGCATAAGCCTTTGGGGTCCAACCCACCCCTGCACACCGGTTCTTCTCCGATCCCAGCCACAGGATCTGCCATTTGTCCTTTGTAGCTCCTGAAAGAAAGAGGCGATGGAATAGGTCCCCTGCACCTCCTTGTCCCATTAATCCTGACCTTCAGATGTTCTCTAATGGCTTTCACTAATGCACAGTAAAATCTCCCTTCTGCTGATTCAAGTCCTTGTTTTCTTTCCTCCCATGCCTGGTTTGCAGGTCCTGACAATATTGCTGCCTGTCCTGGGGACAGCAGTTCTCTCCCTCGTGAATCTCCTAATTTCAGGCCCTTCATTACTTCTCCTGTGAAGCTTTTCTGTTGCTTCCTTTTATTCCCACGCATCCTTCTCCCCTTGTTTCAAAACCCTGCAATTCTTCGCAGCCTGGATTTTGGAGCCCTGTAGGAAACCCAAGAAGATGACACAATTCCTGGACCCAATCACTTGGGAGTCATCCAAGAACCATGGCTTGTCCTTTTCTTCCATCTCTTGTTCCTTCTCTACACCGGCAGCCGTTTGTGTCCAGGCCACGTTTCATCCCATCAAAGGGGGGCAGCACAGTTTGTCCTGGATGGATTGACTCTGACTGTTGGTTCCCTCCTCATCCATTCCACACATCCACAGGTTCAGGTCTCCAGGCACAGGAGCCTGTCCATGGGCAGCACCAGCCCTTTGGCAGCGCTCGACTTACAGAGCCATTGTTTTGAAAAAAAAACCTGGAGTGATGGTGGTATCTTTTTTTTTTTCTTTTCCCCTCTTCTCCAACAGGGAGCTTATTACACCCAGCCCGTGTACGCGGCGCAGCCCCATGTCATCCACCACACCACGGTGGTGCAGCCCAACAGCATCCCCTCGGCCATCTACCCGGCCCCGGTGGCCGCGCCCCGCACCAACGGCGTGGCCATGGGCATGGTCGCCGGCACCACCATGGCAATGTCAGCAGGTAAGGGGGGACACCCTTCCCGTGCTCTGGGGGCCTGCACAAAAAAATTCCTCATGCTGCCTCAGCCTTGCAGGGTGTGCGTAGTTCAGCTGCTGGTTTTGCTCCTTTGCAGGCAAAAAAACGCAGTAATTTGCCCCAAATCCTGATGTGACTCAGCAGGTTTGGCTCACTCCTGCCTCCTTAGATATATTATTCTGTATCCTTAAATATATTGTTCTTCCCTCTGTCTGTTCCATAAGTGAAAGTTGATCCATCCTCAAGTAGTTGTATTTCTCTCAAGCTCTTTTTTTTTTTTAAGACACTTATGGTCATGTTTTTGTTTGACAAAATGAATGTTAACCTTGTGTCTGTCCCAGTTCCTCTACACTTTATGTGCAGATTCTCACTGCAATTAATTGATAGTACATTAAGATAGGGGCTGGTTTTATTTTTTACCAAAGCCTGTATTTTTCTCCTTAACAATTCTTAGGATTGTATATTGAATTATGCCAAGAAATGCATCATTCATCCTTTTGCATCTGCATTAGCTGTGAAATAGGAGTCTGTAATGGGACACAATCCCTATTGCAAGCAGAGATATTGCAGCCTGGCTGTGACAAGAACCACTCTGAGAGATTTACTGTTGCTTATATTGAGAAGTGGATAAATGTAATTAATGCACGTGGGATGTGTTAGAATTTCATTAATAACATTTGTAGAGAGATACCCAGAAACTGAGAACTTGGTTTGAGCACCCAGCTGCTCCCAGAACAGAGCAGTCCAGGGCTGTGTTCTCCCTTCCCATGAAGGCACTGTGCAAATTCTGACCTACAATCCCTCTGTTGACCAGCTGCAGAATTAAAAAAAGGCTCATCTTAATTTTCCCTGGTGATCGGTTGTGTTTTTTCCTCATCTCCCTTCCAGTTTGTTTCAGATCTGTGCAGAGATTTGCCGTCCCAGTTTAGCCCAGTGCTTTCAGCAGGTAGAGGTTGTGGCCAGCTCTGTTGCTGCTCTTTAGGGACAAGGAACACTGGAAAAAAACAAGGAAAACCCTTAAGGTTAAGGGCCAGAGGTAGCATGGGAAATCTGCTGGAGCTTCAGGTGTTCTTATTCTATTTGTGGTGCTGGCTGATCCCAGTCACAGGAGTCCAACGCCTTCAATTCAGGTCTGGCAGGCAGAAGAGTTATCAGGGAAAAGGGAAAAGGAGGCAGTTGATGCTGTTCCTGCCCCGCTGTACCCGCGGATGCCACTTCCCTCTGCTCCGTGACAAGTGTCTGTGTCCTTGCAGGAACCTTGTTGACCACCCCCCAACACACCGCCATCGGAGCACATCCAGTGTCCGTGCCAACGTACAGGGCTCAAGGAACCCCCACCTACAGCTACGTACCTCCACACTGGTAAACCACTGGCCAATCCATGTGAGTGCTGCCTCCTGCTGCGGATGAGCCTCCAAACCCCA
This sequence comes from Sinosuthora webbiana, assembly GCA_013397395.1. Classification (NCBI taxonomy): domain Eukaryota; kingdom Metazoa; phylum Chordata; class Aves; order Passeriformes; family Sylviidae; genus Sinosuthora; species Sinosuthora webbiana. The sequence continues at coordinate 198,370 of VXBN01001822.1, forward strand.
TCCAGCCTGGCCTTGCACACTGCCAGGGATGGGGCTTCTCTGGGCACCCCGTGCCAGGGCCTCCCCACCCTCACAGGAGGGAATTGCTTCCCAATATCCCATCTAACCCTGCCCTCTGGCCGTTTGAAGCCATTACCCCAGGCCTATTCACTGCATTCCCTGCCGATGAGTCCCTCCCCATCTTTATGTCACTGGAGCATTTCTTTTTCCCTGCCGGGAGATCACGCTGTTCATTAGCACCGGGGTTGCGTGCGACTGCCTGTGTGTTCCTGTCATGCTGAGGATCCCAGAAATCCCAGCTGCTTGTTCCTGGAGCCCTTGGCCCATCACGCCCAATTACCAGGACAGGCAGTTGATGGGAACACGATGCTGCCCAGGGAGGCGGCGGAGATCCCATCCAGCCCCGGGGTTATCTAAAATCTCTCAGTGCCACACAAATTACGCTGGGCTAATCCTGCCCCTCCCAAATTGGTGTGCAATTAGCAGGGAGCATCCCATCTGCATATCTGTAATCCTCTGCGCTGGATACCTGCTGCTGCTTTCCCAGCTCCCTTCCCTGAGAAATTGCCCACCGGGGAGGGTTGAATTCCATATGGATCAGCTCCACGGTGGCACAGGGGTGCAGAGAGGAGGAGAACATCCTTCTAACTCCCTGTTTTAAATATATCTGCTCTCTTCCAGATCCGGAGTCAAACATTGTATGCAACTACACAAGTCTTACATCGGTGCTGCGGCCGCCGGGCTGCAGCGCCTCGTCTGTTTGCAAGAACAAAAGAAAAAAGAAAAAAAAAAAAAAGTGCAAGGGTCACTTTATGCATTCTTTAGTGGTTTTTGTAAAAGCTGCTTTTTCTAATCTTCTGCCTCTTTTTTTCCCCCCCTTCCTCCCCCTCCCACATGAATTGTGTAACACACATACTGACACTGAGCAATAGTCAAGTTCTCTCTTCGGTCCTATCATTTGAAAGCTCAGAATCTTCACTTTTCCAGCATTGCCCAGCTGAGTGGTGCAAAGATCCCCCCCACTTCTTGTTCGTTTGGGTTCTTTCTGTTATTTTTCTGTTGTCGTTGTTGTTGACAAGAGCCTAGATTTTTTTTTTTTGGCTAGTAAGAGGGGTTGATGTTCAGGGTACTATGTGAAAAGCACAGCGCTGGTAGGCAGGCTTATTCCGATTTGGTTTGGGTATTTTTAGTTGAAGAACATAAATTATTCAATCTTCCATAACATATTACAAGAAAATTGGTGTCTTCCAGATAGCTGTCGTGATAGATTATAAATGCATTATCTGCAGTGGAATTCTGAACTCATCCCTTCTTTTTGTAGGAGTAAGAGAATATAAATATAATTAGCGATGTAACACACTTGTCTTAGGAAGCACGAGGACTGGTCACCAGCGGGTCTTTGGTCTGCTTTTTCCAACTGGGCAAACGGATCGTGGGTGGTGGGAAGGGAGCGGCAGGAAGACGCGTGCCCTGGGAGCATCTTGAGCCTCTTGGGAGAACGGGATGCTCCCCCTCAGCCACGTCCTGGGGCAGTGTGAGGGAGAGGGCAGCTCCTCCCTTGTGTGGCTGCAGGCAGAGATGTGCTGGGCAGCTGCTGAGGGAAGCAAGGAGATGTCCAAAGGTTGGGCTGAAGAGCTTCTCCAGGTCCGAGGTTGGTCTGGAGAGCTTCTCTCAGTTTAGGGTTTGGTCTGAGGAGACCCTCCAGGTTCAGGGTTTGGTCTGAAGAGCTTCTCCAGAGTACGGTGGTGTGGGAAAAGAGGGCGTCTGGTTGATGGAGATGAGTCTTCAAGGCAGGGCAAGGGGAAGATGGGTGGCTTCACCTTGCACCCACGGTGTTGGCAGGGCTGAGACCAAACCACGCTGCCTGCGTGGCAGTGGAGGTGTCCCCCTCCCCTTCTTCGTGTTACAGCTCCAAGACTTGCAGGAGAAATGTTCATCCAAGCACAAATACCAGCACCACAGAGAAAGGCCGGGGAGGGGGATGATGTCTGGCTGCTCTGCTTGGAGAAGTGGGAGAGGAGGAAGCAATAGCAATAAACACGTCGCCTTCTTCACGGGAAGGCACCTGGGAAGAGGTGACAGCAGGGAAGGTGATCCACAGTTGACATGGACCAGGATGGAGGACACCAGGCACGCAGAGGCTGTGGGCATCAGGGTCACTTTGGGGGGGGGTTTGGCTTACCTGGGGACATGGGGACAGGAAGCTGGTGACATCCCCCCTGGGGGTGTCCAAGTCGAGCAATAAGTTGTCTTGAGGGCAGCAGAGGCAGTTTGGATTTGCAGACAATGCTTGTGGCCAGTTTGTTTTTAAATCCTTGTCACTAAACCCAGCATAGAAACAAGGTTTTTGGGATTTTATTGGGTTTTTTTAAGACAAAAGCTTGGTTGGGTTTTGATTTTTTGCCTCAAGTGTGCCAAAAGTGTTCCATGCTCTCGGTGGTGTCTCCCAGCTTGGCTTCTGCTGCCACTGCCTTGAGCATGGGCCAGGTGGGGAGTAACAAGCCTAGGGATCCCAGGAGGACCTTCCCTCCCACTGGCTGGTCCCGGGTGGTTTTTCAGGTTGGGTGTTGGTGTTGGCACTTCTGTTTAGGGGTCATTTGGTTGATGGTGCTGGTTTTGAAGGAAATCCAGAGCAAAGCTCTGGCTGACCTCCTCAGCCTCAAGGGGAACAAAGTGGGGGAGGACTGGAGACCAGCGCTGTGGGGTGGGGAAGGGGCACCCTTGGGCTGCACTTCAGGTTTGTATGGAGGGAAAAGAGAAGGAAAAAAGGGAAAAAGAGGCAATAATCAGTGGGTTCCCCATTTGGCTTGGCAAAGCCAAGGATTAGTAAAGAGCAACAGGACCTTGGGAAATAATACCATCACATCATCTTTCCACTGTTTGTAGCACATTGCAGTTAAACCTGGGCCAAAAAGTCCCCAGTAGCTCCTAAGAACTGAAGACTTCTGAGATGCCCTTTTTCCCCCCCTCTCACGTTGACTTTGTGTTACATACCAGGAGTTGTCTGTCAGCATTGAGTCAGGCCTCCCAATGTAAAGGCACTCTGGTTTGTGGGGTCCAACGAGCTTTGGGATCCCAGCCTGGGCTCTCCAAATGCTCTTTCCCAGTAGACACCACCCCACCACTGTCTCAGACTCCCTGCGCCACTTTAGGAACCATTGCTAAAATTTTGGCCCATGCGTGGAAAGGAGATGTTGGGTTTTCTCCTGGAAGGAAAAAAAAAATATTAAAGGTGATGGAGAAAGCCCCAGGAGCTGAGCATGGTGGATAACCCAGTGTTCCCACTGGTGAGACCTGCCATGGGGCAGTTGGGCTTTAATTCCTTTGCTTGGATCAATAGCAGATCCAGTGCTCCTCATCCCATTACTGCCAGGCAGAAATACTCGTTCACCAAGGTGTGGAGAGGTGAAATATTTGCCACCTGTTGGGCCCAAGGCTTTAGTGAGGACATTTGGTTCCCAGCCTTGAGCCACTGTGTGGGACCAGGGCCACCACATGGCTCTGGGGCCACCACACGGTGCCAGGCTTGGGTAGCTCCTTCCCAAGGTGGCTTCATGGGGCTGTGGTGGTGGGGAGATGCTCCCTGCCCTTTCCTGGATCCCAGGTCCTTCCCTTGGTCAAGTCATGGCTTAAGTGAGGCTCCTGGGAAGGTCACAGTGGGGGACACTGGTGGGGGGACACCAGCTTCTCAAATATTTCATTCCAGCAAAGCTTTGCTGGTGTTGGTTAAGGAAAAGGGCTTTCCACAGTGAAGGATCACACTGGGCATTAGTGGGGAAGAGCAGGAGTGGTTAAGTCGTCCTTAGCAGCCTCTGAAGCATCTGAGATTAAAATTCCAGCTAAAGAGGAGGGAAAATAACTCTGAACCATTTACCCATCCCTGCCCTTACCTTTACTTCAAAACACAAGCTGGGATGCGAGATCTGGGGGGGAAATAGGATTTTAGTGGTGGTGGTGACCCCCAAACCCCAGGAGCCCCTTGAAGCCTGAGGCCATCAGGCCTCCATGTGGCTGAACCCTCCAGGCAAGGATTTGCTCCTGTAGTTTATGAATAATGAATGCCTCAGTTCGGTGTTGCTGCAGTTTTGGGATGTAATTCCCAGGAAGTGTTATTGAAGGGGGTTGTTTTAATGAGGCATGTTCAGAACATCAGGTTTTCCTCCAGCCACCGGCATCCCACTGAATCTGGTCCTTCCCACAGAGACTCCCCCTGACTCTTTGCCATCCCCTCCTGCATCCCCACAGGGAATGTGGGATGATGTGGTTCCCAGCTGGAGGGCATGAAATGGGATCCTGGGTTTTTTAGAGGGGTGGAAAACAACATTTGAGGCTTTATTTTTGGTAAAATCCAACCAGCCAACAATAGCAATAAGAGCTGCTGGATACCCATAAATCCAGGTATTTTTGGTTTGGATTTTTTTTTTTTTTTTTTTTTAAATTGCCAGTATTTTCAGGCCCTCCAACTCTTGTCCCCAAACTGTGGTGACCCTCTGCCCATCTTCCCTTCACTTTGCTCCTGAGCCAGGATCAGCCTCCAAATATTTTCTCTGCTGTGTGTTAGCATTCCCTTAGGGAAAAAAAAAAAAATGGGACAGAGCTTGGGAGGGAGAAAATCTTGGAAAAGGCGCTTCTGTGGCATGTTGCACCATGGCACTAGGAGATTCTCTGGCAATCAGGTAAAGGAACTTGTGGGAATGTTTGCAGGGCAGGAATAGCAAAATACTTGGTTTGACAGGAGCGATTCCCGTTGGGAAGCGCTCGATTGTGCTGCTTGTAGGGAATAATCTCGATGCAACATGGCCACCTGCAGCCTCCCTGCATCCTCCTGCAAGAGATGGAGCTGGGAGATGGGATTTTTCTGGGGGCAAAGGGGTTCAGGATCAGCGGAGGGATTTGTAGGGAAGCATGGCGAGGAGCAGGACCACACCCAACCCCTCCCGTTCCTGCAACACGGCCTCAACCCACACCAGGCTTATACCCCTCTTTCTAAGTAATTCATTTTAAATTAATTTTGACCGCTAGACCAGCTGGTTTTTAAAGTATTATTGGACCTCTTAAATAAAAATAAATACCAAAAAAAAAATATTCCCTGAAAGAACAACAACAACAAAAAAAATTTAAACCCAAGAGTAACCACGTCTTCCAAGTCTACATCTCACAGGTGTGTAGGGAACATGGCCTTGGACTGATGCCCTGGAGAGCCCCACAGCCTCAGTTTGTCCATCTGAAGTGTAAATTTGGGGTTATTTTCCCATTTGTTTTCTGTTCTGGTTTTGGTTCTGAAGATCAGGTCGTGATCTCCCTGACAGATTTCAGCCAAGAGTTTGTAACTGTACGATATTTACTGTAAGATGTAGAACATTCGATAACTATTAAAATGTTTCCAAAAAAAAAATTAAATAAATAAATAAAAGAGCCCAAGAGGGTTTGGTGGTTGGTTGTTTTTTTTTTTTTTTGGCACGGTGATGTCGTGGAGAGGTGAATGGGACCAGCCACAAACCCTTTTTTGGGTTGATGGTTGAGGTTGATGGTCTCCAACCCAACCTTGGGTGGGTTATCCCTGTGATCCCAACATGGCCATGCCAGCGTGATCCCGTAGAAGCAATTCCTATGGAGAGTGAGATGTGTGATCTTCATGGTGAGCATCACCACCATGTGCTCCTGAACCGAGACTTTGGAGAGATGATGGGTGGGTGGATGCAGGAGACCAGCTTTGCCCAGAGCAATCCATGCCCCAGCTGGGTTGTTGGGAAGGGGGGAGTCATTCCGTGATCCAGTGATTCATTATCCTGCGATGCTGAGCGCTGGCACCAGGTGATGGAGGGAAATCAGGAGTTCATGATGGTCTTGGAGAGTTCAACAGACCCAGAGGGTGACCATGAAATGGCATCCAGTGTCCTCTGTGCTTCCAGTGGAGCTGTGTTGTGGCAGCATGCTTCCCAGAGACAATGATTCCTGTGGCCACCTCCACCGGCATCGCAGCTCCTGGAGTTACTGTCCATCAGGCCACCACGCCGTGGCCACCATCAGGCCTCAGGGACAGAGAATCCTTCTCACCAGCCGGGCAAGATGCTGGATTTGCTGTGCTGCTGTTGGACACCTTGGTGGCAGGAAGCTGAGCTGCCACCTCCAGCACTTCGCAGCCCAGAGCGGGACTGGCTTTCACACAATGCCCAGTGTCCTCCATCCCCTCCAGGGGTCTTTGTGGGTGTCACTGACCCCTGAGGCAGCCCCCAGGCCAGGTGCCTGCTGTGGAGGACAAGGGGTGGACACAGGTGAGCCTGGATTTGCCCCACCCAAAGTGGCAGGAGCCACTCGGTGTCACCCATCCATGGCTGTCACTCCCCATCCCGAACCTCCCCTGACAGTTTGTTGAGGCTGTTTCCCCTTGTCCTGTCCCTTTTCCCTGGGAGCAGAGCCCGACCCCCCGGCTGTTCCCTCCTGTCAGGGAGTTGTGCAGAACCACAAGGTCACCCCTGAGCCCCCTCTTCTCCAGGCTGAGCCCCTTTCCCAGCTCCCTCAGCCCCTCCTGGGGCTCCAGCCCCTTCCCAGCTCCGTTCCCTGCCCAGGACAATGTCGGGAGGGGCCCAGAGCTGGACGGTCACAGCAGCAGCGCTGCTGGAGGAGGGGACACGGGGACGTGAGCGAGGGCACGTGAGCCCGTGCAGCTGCCCATGAGTCACGGAGCAGCCCCCGGCCGTGCCACCCCGTGCCAGGCCCTGCCAGCGAGGGACACCCCCTCCCTCCTGCCTCACTGTCCCCACACTGTGTCCCTACAGCGCTAATGCTCCGTTTTCCAGCCTCCAGAACCCCTTTGTCCAGGACGGAGCCCAGGGCTCCCCACACCCTCACCTCGTGGGTGCTGTTCCATCCCAGGGGTCACATCCCACTGCCGGCGGGGAGGGGACCCCGGAGGGGCTCCCCCGCTGCCTCGCTCCTCGCCTCGGGGATCCGGGACACCCGAAACCTGCGGGGGAGCATCACATCAGCCTGTCCCCGCCCTGCAGAGGGGACACACGCAGGGGGGCTGTCCCTGCTTACCTGCCGATGGAGAGGATGGTCACCTCGCTGGGATGAGCTCCGGGTTTGGGGGCTTTGGTGGCACTGAGCGGTGGCGGCACCTCGGGCCACTTCTGGCTGCAGCGGGCACACGGGGCCGGTCCCTGCACCGTGTGCAGGTGCTGCTGGTGGTGGCAGGCGGGGGGAAACTGAGGCAGGAGGTGCAGCCTGGGGAGGGGGGAAATGCCATCAGCGTGGAGGGTGGTCCCACCATGGGGGGGTCCTCAGTGCAGCCTGAGGGGACCCTTACTTATTGAGGGGGGCACAGCTCGGTGGCATCAGCTGCTGCCTCTGATGCTCCTTCAGCAGCTCCTCCAGCGCCGCTGCGTTTTCTGTGCGTGGGAGGACACCAAGGAGTTGGGGGTCACGGGGCTCTGGCCCAGGTCACCCCCTCCTCCCCTTCCCAGGGACCCCCCGACCTTTCTTCTCGGTGATCAGCCGCACCAGCACCCCGATGGTGTCCTCATTGGCATCCTCCAGCTGGTAGATGGAGCTGGGACCTGGAAGCAGAAGTTGGGAAGTGAGGGAAAACTCGGGGGATAAAAGCACGCCAAGGACAAGCAGGATGCCCTGGGACAAGGAGGACAAGAAACCATGGGAATGGGCTGAGCAAGACGTGGGATCACCCAAGGTGTCATGGCACAACCAGGGCTCACCGGTGCCGCCGGGCTGGGGCTCCTTGCTGGCGGTGCAGTGATAGCCCCTCTTCTTCAGCAGGTTGCAGACCAGGATTCCCAACAGTCCCATGGCACAGAAGACCGGCACGATGGTCAGCACGACTGCCTGTGCTGCGGCTGCCTCCTCCTCCTCCTCCTCACCCAGCAGGGTCACCCGTGTCCCGTTGGTTCCCGGTGCCCGGCCCGGCATTTCGGGGCTGCGGGCTCGCCGCCGGCCTGCAGGGAGGCACGGGATCAGCCTCACACAGGGGCTTTGTTGGGAGGAAATCCCATTTCCCCAGGAGCCCTGCACCAGGCTGGGACCCCAGCAAGGCAGAAGCCGCTGGTGTCGTGAGCAGAGGTGTCCTCAGCTGCCACATCCCAGCAGGACATGGTGCCCCATCCCAGGGGGGACACACCCCGTGGCGTCCCCGCGCCGAGGGCCGGCACAAGCTCCTCCATCGCCCCCGGCCCTGGGGTGACACCTCCGGCTCCAGCACCCACCTGGGCACCCCGGGGTGCTGCGGGGAGCAGCGGCGCAGGGCAGGCACCGGCCCCGGGGCTCCCTCTCCCCTCCAGGGCTGTGAAACCTGCGGGGTGGGAGGGGAGGGTCAGGACACGGCCCCCGAGCCCGGGCGGGGCTGGGGCTCAGCGTCCCCCGGCTGGGCTCACCCCGGCAGGCACGCTCCGCACCGGCTGTCGCTCGCCGCCGTCCCCGCTGCCACCAGGACCCTGTTCGCCGCCCGGCACTGGGTGTGAGCGGCGCAGGACGCGTCCCCCAGCGAGAAGGTGCCGGGGGGACAAGCTCGGCACGTCCCCGCCGGATCCTGCGGTGAGGGAAAGGCGGGTGAGCGGCGGGCGGGGCCCGCACCCTCCCTCCGGCTGGAGGTGCCGCGGGCGGGCACGGCTTACCCCGGCGGGCTCCTCTCCGGGCGGGCATCCCGCTGGGCCCTGCTCCGGGGCACCGCAGCTCCCGGCCCCCTGCGCGGGCCTGCTCAGCACCTGCGGGAGGATCAGAGCGCTCAGTGCCGCCTGCTGAGGCTCCCCCGCCGTGCGGCTCCGGGGGCGGATGCCACCCTGTCACGGGCGATGCCATCGCCTGCCGCACAGCCAGCGGACGGCCTCCGCCGGTGGGGCGAGGGATGAGAACTCACTGGATGCACCACGATGGATGCAAACCCATGCCCATGTCCTACAGGGCGATGGGGTGGTGTCTGAGCATCAGAGAAGCAGAGGGAGGGGATGGCACAGACGAGAGGCCATACTCACCCCCAGGACGGTGACAAGCCACCAGTGCATCCCGCTCCTCTTCGTCACCCGGGGAGACCTGCCCGAGGGGGAGCACCAGAGTCATCATCCAGGGAAAATCCCACTGGAAAAGTTATTTGGGAGCCCTTTTTCTCCCCTCTGAGATGCTGCAAGGCATCTGCCTAAATATCCCTACAGCAGCAGTCCTGAACCATCCCCCAGAAAGTTTTTTTTAGAGTTTTCATGGAATGCTCAGCATCACCCCTTCCCTTGGAGATCCCAGCTCCATCCCAAACTGGAGAGGGACCAACCTCAGCAGTGAAGTCACACCATTCATGCAAGGAGCAGATGATGCTAAACAAAGTTAAAGGAAGGTTTTTCCTGCTCCGGAGGAAATCCTTTTGCATCTGTCACAAGGAAATGAAGTCACTAAAAAAAATCTTAAAAATATTTAAATAAAAACTCGGACAGAACAAGAGGTGTTTCGCAGAGTCTCATCCCCCCTCTTCAGGCTCAGCAATTGGTTGTTAAAATTAAAATCTATGCTGACAGCACAGGGGAAGGAAGGAAGGAAAAAATAAATAATAACCCAAACCCGGATCCAGCCTCCGCATGGAAATCCTGCCGCCTGCATGGAAATCCTGCCACCCGCATGGAAATTCCCCCCCGGTCGTCACGGTCCTGTGAGAGCCCCGGCAGAGCTTCATTACAGCCTGTGCCTGATGAGTTTCTCCTAATTAGTGGCCAGAACCACCCCGAGATGCAGCTAATTACAGGTGAGGGGGGTCCCGGGGGTGGGTTTACAGGACGTGGGTTGGGACACGATGGCAGAACCCAAAAGGAGCATCCTCCGTACTCCAGTTCCTTCCAGTAGCTCCCAGTACAGGAGCACTCCAGGGTGCTGCCATTCAGCTCCTGAATCCCCCCGGGATTTGGGATGTGCCCCTCGAGCACGAAGGGATGGTGATACCCAGGCAAGCTCTCCACCCTATAATCCAATAAAACTCGAGTTTAAACCTAACGTGAGGCATTTTAATTCTCGGGGGCTGTGCAATTCGAGCACTTTAGGGACACACTGAGATGTCTGGGGACCGGCTCTGCTGGGAAGAAATGGCCTCAGGAGGGGACAGGAAGGTCCCACCGTGCCTGAGGGACCACGAGCATCCCGGCTCACCAGAGCGTTCCAGATCATGATAACTGGATCTAAACACCACCAGGAGCAGGGGTAAAGCTGATTTGAGGCCAAGCTTAATCCAAGGATTAAGGACATCCCTCATGAACAAAACGCTGCCATGGGGGTGCAGGGACCAGAGGGTGGCCAGCTCCTGGTTGGTACTAGAGCTCTGCCCAGGACTCAGCACCCGATTTTTGGGGACAGCTTGGGGCCATCCCAAGTGGAGATGGGGTATTCAGGCACAAATCCTCAGCTGGTGATGCTGGGAAGCCCAGCTGCCCTGACACACTCCTAAAATCGACAGATTTTGCCCCCTCCAAGAACCAGAGGAAACCAAAAAATAATCCCACCAGTGCCAGACCTGGCTGCTTTTGGGGACGCTCCAAGCTCCACCAGCCCCGGGCCCCACCTGACTGGTGCATCAATGCCAACACACCAGAAGAGGCGACTCGGTTTTGGAAACCCCCCCTAATCCCTCGGGATCACATGAGCACTTTATTCCCAGCCGTCCTTAGCACAACCTGTAACCTAAAACTGCCCGCTGGGATTCCAGCGAGGGCCTCCCCTCCCTGGGGGGGAACAGGGTTTCAGCCGGTGGCTCCCGCAGACAAACAGAGGGAAAAAGGAGCAACTGTTCGGAAAAACTTCGGGGAACAGCTGCTGGAGACAGCCTCGGACAAGGAGGGGATTGTCCGGCAGATGGAGCGAAACTCGGCATTAGCGCAGCCCCGGGCCCCACCGGAGCTGTGGGGAACAACGGAGCCGCCACAGAATTCCAGCGTTAAAGTCAAATGATCCCGGGGGAAGCGCTGGGATGGCGCCCAGCCCCGGCAGCGGCACGTCCCGGGGTGCAGCCCCCGCCGCAGCATCCGCAGCATCTCCGGCCCTTTGGCCCGGAGCCCGGGATTTTCCAGCGCCGCCAAAAAAAAAAAAAAAAAAAAAAAAAAAAAAAAAAAAAAGATCCGACAGGGCTCCTACCTCTTTTCCCAGGCAGCTGCTGCTGAGTATTCCTTAACCTACTTTTTCTCCTCTCCACCCTTTATTTTAACCTACTTTGGCGCTGCAGCAGCCGCAGCCTCCCGGACCCGCCGGGCTCTCCCCAGCGCACCCCACTCCAGCGGAGCTCCCCCAAAGCCCGGCTTTAGGGATAAGGCCAAGACGAAAACACCGCCCACCTTCCTTAACGCAAAGCGGGGGTCGAGCATCCCAAAAAGCGCCGGATCCCCGCTCCTTGCACAACCCAAAGCTGCAGAAATCCCGACCTCACACCCCCCCACGGGGGAATAACCCTTTAAGGAGGAATAACCCGAGCCCCCCCCGGGCAGAGGGGGTGTCCCTGTGCCGGGGGTGTCCCCTACCTGTCCCCACCGCGGACCCCCGGGCTCCCCCAGGGGCCGCCCCGTCGGTGGCGCCTCCTCCTTATGAATGAACCCGCGGGATCGCGGCTGCACAAGCCCCGCCCGATTCCGTGACATCATTAATTAGACCACGCCCCTGTGATGTCTAGCCACGCCTCCCCCGGCCCCACGGCAGCGCCACCTCCCGGCCGCGGCGGGGACTGCGGGAATTGCGGGCGGGATTTGGGACGGGCTTTATCCCACCAACGGGGCGGGTTGGGGGGAAAACGGGAACAACCAGATCCGGGTGGGTTTTACCTGCCCAGCAGGAATTAAAAAAACAAAAAAAAATATGAAGTTTTTTTCTCCCCCATGTGGGCTCGCAGGGGACACCCACGAGTGCTGCTTTCTTACCCGCTTTCCGACCTGTCCTACAGCACGCCATGTCTTGTCCTCTTCCCTAGGGGACAGTTTTCCCACAGTGGGGACACACAGTTGTCGTCAGGCCTGGTGTTCCCTCTATTCCCCTCGGTTTTCCCAAACTCCCTGTTTGTCCACCCAGGGAGTGTCATCCCCATGCTCTGCGGCACAGTGGCTGGATATCCTGATAACCCCCCCAGGGTTATCCGGGACAGAATAACTGCACCCCAGTGGTGGAAAGGGTTTCTCCCTCCCCACCGGAGTGTTCACCCCCAGTGACACCAGTGGGTGGTGGGAGCCGTGCCCGTCCTCACCCTGTCCCCGCCACCCCATCCCGAGGTGAAGGATGAGACCACGCTGGGATCGTTCTGGCACGGGTGACCTTTAATAACAAAGAGCCCCCAAGTAACCGAAATCCCCCCCTCCTCCTTTCCCAAAATATCCTCATCATGCCAATTATAGCACACACCCACTCGCCCCGCTGACGGACAGACGGATGGCTCCATGTGGGATGGCAGCACTCCTGTCACTCACCCAGCTGTGTGGGATTGGGGACACCCTGATTCATCCCTGCCACCACGGTTGTCACGTCTCCCATGGGGACAAGAGGGTGGCCCAATCTGGGAGCACGGATCTCGCCTGGATCCTGAGGTGAAAGCAGGAAAATGGCGAGAAAAAGGGCAAATGGGGGAGGGTTGGTCCAGCACAGTCTCATTTTTAGGGTCCCCCACACTGTCACCCCATTGTAAGGGTAGGGGGACAGCCTTGTGGCTGGCAGGGAACGCGAAGATGACTGTTCTCATCCAGAGATGCTTCAAATGGCAGCAGCGCCTTCATCCCACTTCCCAGGCTGCGAAATCCCACTGGGAATCACAGAGAAGGGGGTGGGGACACCCAAATTCCCTTCCCTCCTCCCCGGCATCAGCTCCCCGCCCTCCACCAGCGTGGTCCAGCTCCAGCAGCGGGGTCAGGCTCTCCCTCGGGGCGATGAACCGGGAAGTTTTAACCCCTCAGCTCCGGAGCGGAGGGACTGGCAGTGCGGTGATGACGCCCCTGAGCCCCGCAAACCCCCAAATAAATAAGGATGTTTATATATATATAATATATATATATATATTTAAAACAAACGAACAAACGAACAGAGCTATCTGGGTGCTGGCGATGGAGCGAGCGGGTTAGCGGGAGG
>VXBN01001822.1:214756-231765 GCA_013397395.1 Sinosuthora webbiana
AAAAAAAAAGGCCAGCTCGATACGGGCAATGGGGGGCGGTGGCTGAAGACAACTTTCTCCAGGTCACCCCTCAGAGGGGACATAAACTGATGCCACCATGGGGTTCCAGCGGCAGGCAGGGACCAGGAGAAGGATGCCCACCTCCACCTGTCTCTGAGTGTGGTGACTCCAGCATCCCTCCAGGGATGTCCCTTTCTGTGGAAGTAGTGAAGTCACCCTGAGCATCCCTCCCCAGAGGCTGCCCAAGCCACCCTCCGACAGCCACCACTTTGGGGCGGCATTTTTGGTGTCCCAAACCCAACCTCACCTGCTTCCCGCTGGTACACGACGAGCTCCCCGTTGGCCAGTGACACAAAGACCTGGTTATCCAGGTACCTGCGGGGACAAACCACCTTTGGCATCCAGCTGCAGAGCCCCACTCAGCCACCCCAACACCCCCTGCTCTGGCCCCGCCCAGAGCTGAAAATCCCCCTTCCCCACTTACAGGATGCACATGACGGCGGCAGCGTGTTGCATCTTCATGCTGTTCTTCCTGTTCCGGATGTTGTCCGAGGACTGGTACACGTGGATGCTGCAGGACGAGAGCAAAGCTTGAGGCTCCCCCAGCATTGGCATCCTTCCCATATAGGAATTCCCACCCCGGGGACGTACCAGCCATCCTCGGTGCCCAGCCACATGGAGCTCTGGTGGGCTTCGGGGTCCAGGCTGAGGAGGTCCTCGAGGCTGCCGCGGGTGAAGGAGCCGCGGCTGGAGCGGCGCAGGGCGCGCCCGTCCGTGGGGCTCTCGCCGTGCCGGTTCTGCCCGTAGGTGCCCGTGATGGGCATGAAACCAGGCTCCTGCTCCTCCTCCGAGCTCGTCGTCTCCACTGTGGCCTCCTTGCAGCTCGGGATCTCTTCATCTGTGCAGGAGCAAGAGGAGGAAGGAATGGGTCAGGCCACGACCATCCAACACCCTCCAAAGTCATGGGGAAGAGACCACGGGTGATGTCAAGGCCAGGGGATGGCATAGGGATGCTGAACCCCAAAACCCACGAGGTTTCACCCAAACCCCCCCACCACCTCAGTACCCCGCTGTTGGGCTGATGCCTCTCAACATCTCTCTTCCCAGGCTCAAAAAGCCTCCACCTGCAGATTTGCCCAGGAATACAAGGCAGAGAGACCAAAAAAATGGAGCTGCCCATAATTTTGGGGCTAAAAAGTGCATTTCTCCCCAAGAAGGGGCTGGGGGGCACTCACTGCCGAAGCTGGAGGAGATGGTGGAGTGGCTGGCTTGGCTCTGCAGCGTTCCCGAGGGGCTGGGCGAGGACTCGTCGTCCGTGTCATCGCTGTCAAAGGGCACCAGCTCCCTGTTGCCGCCGTCCACGGGCTCCGAGAGCTCCAGCGACGAGCCCGAGATGGAGATGTGCAGGCACGGCTGCGGCCCCGCGTCCTCCGCCTGCGCCACGCCCAGCTCCGCCGAGGGGCTGCCCAGCGGCTCCGCACGCTCCCTGCTGCCGCCGCCGGGGAGGGAGGGAGGGAGGGAAGGAGGGAAGGAGGGGAGAGAAGCAGCTCCAGCATCGCCCTGCGCCCGCCGGCTCCGCGGGGCCGGGGAGTGTCCTACCTATAGGTGCGCTTGAGGCCGGGCACGGAGGCGATGCAGAGGATCCTGGCGGAGCAGACGGCGATGCAGGCCTCCACCGTGGGCTCCTTGCGGATGCTCAGCAGGCACACCTGCCCCACGTAGCCGTCGCTGTTGCAGACCCAGACCTCGTGCGAGCTCTCCGGGCTGCCGTGGCTGGGAGAGGCGCAGGAGAACTGCGAGGGAGCAGGAGATGGGGTTATTCAGCACCCACGCAGGAGCTGTCAGCATCTGGTGACAAGACCACTGGGATGGAGAGGACCTGTGGGGTGCCTGAACCCAGACTTTGAGTACCTGCATCCCACTCCGCGTCTTCATGATGGGGATGGCTTTGAGGAACTCCGGGTCCAGGCAGTTTTTGCTGGAAGCTGGGAAAATCAGGTTGGGGGATCAAGAAGTGGTGGAGGAAAGGGGTCTATCCAAGCAGGGTGGGGGGATGCCAGGCCCACCACCACATCCACCTCCCCCCACCCCGCTGTTACCCAGCTTCTTCTTGGCGTCCTCGAAGGCTTGCTCGAAGCCGAGCCGGGCGTCAGGGTTGGGGAACTCGAAGATGAAGGACTCGGTGCCGTCAGCTTTGGTGGTGCTGAGCTCCACCTTGTTGGGGGGGAAGGCCATGCTGAAGGACAGGGATTGCTTCTCCGACAGCTCCCGGTGGATGGCGGCCATCAGGTCCTTGATCACGTCATCCAGGCCCTTGGGACGGGGACAACACTTGAGAACTCTCAGGGACGGGCCACCACAAGCCACGTGCTTGACAACCCCCTGTCCATCCCCTGGCATCCTTCAGCGGCTGCCCCAACATTTATGGCCACCAGCCCTTCCACAGCTTCTCCCCTCTCGCTGAGGACATCCTGTGTGGTCCCATTGGGAAAGTGTCCAACCAGGGGACAGCTCCAGGGCCGCCATCCCCGTACCTGGTGGGGGAAGCTGAGGGTCTCTGACAGCTTGCTGACTTGCCCCAGCGTGTTGAGGTCTTCATCCAGGCGGCTGATGCTTTTCTGGATGCTCTCCCTGTTGGTGGCTTGCGAGGCACCTGTGTGGGGACACAGCGTTAACCCCTCCCTCCCTGGCACTACCAGCCAGGGGGAGCGATGGGTTTTGGGGTGACATGGGACACTCCAGCAGGCGGTGACAGACCTTTGACGATGTCCACATCCTCCAGGGGCAGCTTCCAGAGCAGTTTGTACTTGCTGGCGGTGTCGATCACGCTGGCCGCCGTGTACCTGGGAGGTTGTGGGGGTGATGGCCGAGCTGCACCCACAGCCACAGCCCCCTAAAGCCAGGCCAGCTGGCAGGGACACCCAGGGCGTGTCCCCAGGCCTGGTGGTACTCACAGGCTCATGGAGCTGCGGCGCAGCGAGCCCGACTTGCGTTTCAGCGTGGTGCACACCAGCAGGTCCGAGAAGAGGAAGAAGGAGCGGTCCTTCTTCCCACCCACCGCCTTCTGTGGAGCAGTGGGAGACACCAGGGGGTTAATGACCATCCCTCCTCTGTGCCAGTGCTGGGAGAGGGCCCTGCCTCACTTCCCCCATGTGCTGCCTTGCCCTTCCCTCTGTCTGTTCCATCCATCCATCCGTCCATCCATCCATGGGTACAGAGGCACCCCATGACCTGCCAGCACAGCCTCCCACTGCCCCACCCAGCATGTGATCCCATGGCCCCTGCTCTTACCACTTCCACGACCATCTCCTGGCGCAGGAACCGGCGGAGCGGAGCCTGGAGCTGTGGGGACAAGGAGATCCGTGGGTGGGAAGCCGTGGCAGGGAGCTCTGTGGCCTTCATCCCTGCCCCTGCATCCCCCAGCTCAGAACTGGGACCCCAGTCCCTTCCCAAACCCCCCAGGAGCCCACCTAGGCCGAATGATGATGGGGAAGGCTGGACCTGGAGGAGAAAACAAGTGCCCCAGCCCGGGGTGACCCAGAAAGAGCAGAAATGAGGACATTTTGTGGAGAAGGAAAGAGCGACCCCCATCTAAGGCCCCCCACACGTACGTCCTCCATCCCTTCGATGTGGGACTCGATCTCCTGCACGATCCGGGCGTTCCTCTCCACCTCCTCCGCGCTCTTCATGCCCTTGTTGATCCTCTCGGCCACCTGCTTGATGTTGCGCTGGGCGTCGATGAGGAAGGGGTGGTCGGGGTGGTCCTCTGGCGTGTGCTTCAGCAGGTCCTGCCGCGGGGACAGAGCCGGGCTGTCACCTCTGCCAGCCCCTGGACATTGGCAATGTCACTGCCCCAGCCCCTCCCAGGCTGCTCCAGCTGCTGGGGATGGATCCAGCCCCAAGGAGGGGGTGGACATGTCCAGCAGAAAAGCTGAGGGTAAGGGGGCCACAGCGGGGGGGCAGCAGGGTGACTGTCCTCAGAGCGACCATCTCCAGGAGGGCAGAGCCATGCGCACACCTGGGGACACCAACTTTGTGACAAGGGGTGGGAAAAGGGGTCAGGAGACACCTGAGAGCCCCGAAAGCTGCGTGGAGGCGAGGAGGAGCCGTAGCCTTCCCCACTGCTGGTGTGGCACTGCCACCCCGGTGTCACCCACCTTCACCAGCAGCTCGTATCGCGGGATCCTCTGCACCGGCTTGATCATCAGGTCGGACAGGGCCTGCTTCTCCTTGTTCTCCCGCATGCTTTGCTGCAAGACACCCATGAGGGACAAGGATGGGCCCCTCGGTGGGACACAGCAGGGACACAGCAGGGACACAGCCTCCCACCAACCCAGGAGCACCCGTTTTGGTTTGGGGTCACCTCCTTCCACACCATCCCGAGTGATTCTGGTTCATCCCAACTGAACCTCTTTGCAACAAAACCAAGAAGGTGGGGGGAAAATTCCCAGTCTGGCAATAAATTTACTCTCATTAACTCCCATCCTGACTAGTTCATGGCCAGGATCTACGGAGACAGGAACCAGGACCCACCTCCAGGAACTTCATGAAAGCCGGCCGGGCTTCCTTGGCGATCCTGACGGCATCCTTGGCATTGAGGAAGTTATCAATGTAGGCAGAGTAGATGTTCACCAGCACATCCTTGGAGAACTGGGAGGGAAAACCAGGACTAGATCCAGCATGGATCATGGGTATACTGGGAGAGCCTGGAAGAAGCTGCCCCAAGGGTTAACCCGCTGTCCGCCCACCTCGGTTTTTCAGCCCTGACGTTTGTGCTCCTGAGGCAGAGACGCTGCAGAGCCAGCCGGGAGCAGCAGCTCCCACCCTTATGCTAAGCAGAGAGCAGGCCTGGAGATCGTCTCCTGTTCTCCATCCCAGGCCTGCTTGGCCCATCCTTTCATCCCTCCCCTGCCTCCTGCTCCGAAACCTCTGCTCCGGGGCCGTGCCCAGGAGCGGGCACACCCGCATTCCTGGGGGGAATCACCCTGCCAGGACCTACCGACTGCACCAGGAGGTCGCCCACTTTCTGCTTCTCGTGCCAGTTCTGCACGCAGTCGTGGATCTGCTCCAGGAACTGCTCGTGGTGCTCCAGCAGCTCGGGGATCTGGTCGAAGATCTCATCCACCAGCGAAGGGTCGCACAGCAGGGAGTTCTCCGGCTGCTTCAGCGGCTTCATGTATCCCTGCAGGCAAGCAGAGGCCCCGGGATCCATGGAGGTTTCCTCTCCCTCCCCAGCCAGTTTGGATCTCTCAGCCCATGTAAATATGGGGATGGATGGCATCCTGCAGCAGGGGGGCTCCTCCAGGGAATGTCGGGCCGTGGGACCCGCCAGCAGGACCAGACAGGTTTTGCAAGCCAGTCTCCCTGGGTCCCATCCCTCTTAGTGAATCCCCACAGCCGCGTGGGGAGGACAGGTCTGCACAAGGAACCTGCACAGCACGGGATTCTCTGTCCCAGGGCCTTAAGGGCTGTCATGAGCCTTCATCACCTCCATCTGCCTGACCTAGCTTGGAAATCACAGCAACACGACCCCGGGATCCAAATGCCGGTGTGTTCCCGGTGGGATTTAGGGTGTTTGGAACCATGAGGGGCTGGACCAGCAGGATGCATCCACTGGATCACACCCTGGACCACAACACAATGGCCAACGAGCAATATTCAGGGCCAACAGCAAGGCTGGGGGGGTGGCTCTGCTGTGAAACCCCTGCCCCCCCTCCAGAGCTGCAGAGTGGAGCAGTGCCCCTGGAATGGGAGAGATGGATTTGCAGGGGATGCAGCAGGATGTGGAAGGTCTTCTCAAGCCCCTTGCCACCTCCTCAGTCTGAGCAGTGCAGGGTGCTGGTGGCTCTCAGGATGTGTGAAGGACCACACAGCTGAGCACTGAGAACAGGACCCATCTCCAGTGGCTTCAGACATCTCCAACCAAGCTGGTCAAGGAGGAGTCATTCCCCAGGGATCACGTTCCTCAAGCTGATGCCAGATTTCTCGTGGAGACCCATGTTAGAAGGACCAAATCCATCCTGAGGGTCCTAACCCCCTTCACCTGCTCTAAATGTGTCCAGCACCTCCAGCAGGAGCTGGGATGGACTGTGCCATGCATCCTGTGCTTCCCACACGGGGGAGAAGAGCACGGAGACATCCCTTGCTGCAGCACACAGGGACAGCAGGCAGGGCTTGCCCATCTGCCTTGGCTGGAGGATGATGCTCCAAGGTGGTCCTTTTGTCCCATGCCATGTGCCACCAAGCCATGGCAAGGATCTGAGCACCTCATCCCAGCTGAGGCAGGGAACTGGGGACACCTGGAGCCCTGTGATCCCTGCCAGAAAGCCAGGTCCCCCCTGGTGGCACTGTGTCAGGACAGGTCCCATGGACAAGAGCTCAGGCATTAACACCCCGTCCCTCCCACCTCAGAGGATGGCACAGACCGTGGGACAAACTCTCTCCATGCCAAGACCAGCAGGGACACCTCCCAAACCCTGTACAGATCTCCCCCAGATCTCCCCTCTCGCCCCTCTAAGGCCAGGTGTGCAGAGGCAGCAGCCAGTCCTGCAGCACATCTGTGCCCACCACGGGGGCATCCCTGTGGGGGATTTATGGGAGGAGCCCATGACAGAGTTGGGATTGGGGTGCCCCCTGCCCCTGTGGACTGTCACAGAGGTCCCACAGGCACTGCTTTTGCAGAGCTCGGAGTTTTTGGTGTTTGCCCCGGCAGGGATGTGGTTGGACAGCCCACACCTCGGCCAGGTGATGTCTCCAGGGCGTTGGCCATCATTAACCTGCTGAAACACCTTCATTAACATCTGAAATGTGGGGTGGACCCTCCGGCCAGGCTGCTCCAGGGGGGTTGGAACCAGCTCAGCAAAAAAAAGCCTGAGAAAAACCTTTGGCTCGGGTCTGCAGGTGATGATCCGAGCAGGAAACAGGAGCATGAGGGAACGGGGGATTTCAGGGGTCCCCCATCATGGCAGAGCCACCAGGAGATGGGGGGCAACACGAGGAAGAGCCTTCTGAAGGCAAGCATGGAAAAAGCCTTGGGGACACGACACCTGCCAGGTGACAGCACCCTGGGAATGTCACAGGCTCGCTCTGGAGATGGAGGTAACTCCCACACCCCGCTCTTGACACTGCTGTCACAGAGCTCCCACTTCTGCTCCTGCTGTCCCCAACATCCCCCCCGTCACCCCAATCCACCCCGGTGCCACACAGGTCCTGGCACAGCACCCCCAGCCAGGGCTCCGGCTTGGGGTGACCAGGGCCACCCCGTGCCGTGCTTTGGGGTGTCACAGCCCGGCCGTGCCACCTTACCTGCATCAAGGTGCGCAGGGACTCCACGTAGGACTGCTCGGTGTCCAGCAGGGTCATGATGACGTGTTTCCTCATGTCCTGCCCGGGGGGAAAAGACACACGAGCGTTTTGGGGTGACCCGGGGCGGGGGAGCTGCGTGCCGGGGCTGGGGGCCGGCACCGGGGCCGGCTGGGGAGGCTGAACACCGGAGGAGCCCGGCTGGCGTCCAGCTCCCCTGCGCTGCCTCTCCACCCCGATGGAGGAATCCGGGAGGATTAGGAAGTACATGACACCGAGCGCACAGACGCCTGGTTTCCTCCGCGGCCGCGTCAGGAGCCCGCCCTGGAGCTCACAGCCCTACATGGGTCGGTGCCGGAGCCCTCTGGCTCTCCAGCGGCTCCGCTCCGAGCGGACCCGTAGGAATTCGCCTCCCGCCCAGCACCCCGGGCACCCTGGGGCTGGGCTGTGGCCCCACGGGGGGCGGACTCATGGGGCACGGGGCGGTGGCGGTGCGGGATGGGCCGCCAGCCTTGGGAAGCTGATGGGTCGAGGTCTTCTTGGCCGTGGGGCCCCTCGTGTGTGCACTCCCTGCAGCTCAGCTGGGGGGCTCGAGGCTCCAGAGCCCAGGGCAGGAGACACCCCAAAAGTTTTGGCTGTGAGATGTTCCAAAGGCTCCGAGTGCAGGGACACCCCAGAAGACTTGGGTGTGAAAACACTTCAAGGGTGCTGAGTGTGAGACACCCCAAGAGAGTTCGGTGAGAGATGCCCCAAGGGCCCTGGGCCCCAAAAGTTTTGGATGCAGAAATGCTCCAGAGGTGCAGTGATACCCCGGAAGTTTTGTGTTTGGACCCTCCAGAGATTCTGGGTGCAGAGACACCCCAAAGGTTTTGCATGTGAAGGTGCCGAGAGACTCCAGGTACAGAGAAATCCCAAAAGCTTTTGGTGCAGAGATGCTCCAAGTGCCCCGGGTGCACAGATACCCCAAAAGTTTTGCATGTATAGCGGCTCCAGAGACCCTGGATGTGAGACACCCCAAATGTCCTCAGTCCTGTGGGATGAGCCCCCTGTCCCCTGGACACTTGGGGCTGTGTCCTGCTCAGCGGGGACACGAGGAGGTGTGAAGCTGCTCTGCAGCCACAGGAAGAAGTTTGACCATCTTCACCATGGAGA
This sequence comes from Sinosuthora webbiana, assembly GCA_013397395.1. Classification (NCBI taxonomy): domain Eukaryota; kingdom Metazoa; phylum Chordata; class Aves; order Passeriformes; family Sylviidae; genus Sinosuthora; species Sinosuthora webbiana. The sequence goes on from VXBN01001822.1 coordinate 223,211, forward strand.
GGCCTCCATGCCCCTCGTGGTCCCCAGGGAGCAATGGAGAGGGATCCTGGCCAGATCCTGCTCAGTGCTCTAGGACAGGGCCGTGCCTCAGTTTCCCTGCTCCCCACCAGGCTGTTCCCACCAAGCACGGGGGAAACCCTTGTCTAGAGCCAAATAGTGGTGACGGGTCCAAGTCTCTCCAGGAATCAGGAAACCATGGTGGCATCGGAGTCCTCGGGGACACCAGCTGAGCCCTCCCCACTTGGTTACAAGGCTCATGAACACTCTCACTGCCAGATTAATTTGCTGTAATTATGGACAGACAGGCACTCACTGGAGGACTGATCTTAGGGGAATTTGATGCCCCAAAGTGCCTCAGTTTCCCCAACCCACACCCAGCCTGTAGCTCCCTGCTACTCCTGTTTTTTCCTGGAGCCATCCCAGCTCAGGACAGAAGCAAAGGGTCAGACCCAGGAGCTGAGCAGGCTCAGCACCACATGCTGCACCAGCTGCTGGGGATATGCAGCAGTGGGGAGATGCAGGATGAGGCCCAGCTGTTGGCAAGGGGATTTTTTTCACCGCTACAGCACCAGTATTTCCCCGGCAGGGGCAAATTCCCACTGGGATGAGCAGGAGCTGGGGGTAAGGCAGGTTGTGCCCCACTGCATTCCCCAGGAAAACCTCTCTGCTGGGGGGCTGATGATGCCTCAGGCTCCATCTGCTCTCCCTGGGGACGCCCCCGCCTCACCCCGGCCCCATCCTGCCTCCCCCGGGATGCTCAGCACCCTCGGGATCAGCCCCTGCCGCCATGGGAATCGGGGTATTTCCCACCAGCCGCCGCCTCCGCGGTGTAAATCAGCACCGGGGGGGCGGTGGCAGCGATGGCTCCTGCCCCCCCCCATCTCACCCTCTCCGGGTGGGAGCATCCCCCCCCTTCCCCGCAATCCAGAGAATCCCGGGGGTGTCGAGCCGAGGATGAGGATGGAGGCACCGTTGCCACGGCAATCGCGGCGCAGACCCCACAGGTGCCGGGTTCTGCACACGTGTCCAAACATGACGCATCCCTGCACCCCCATCTCACCCCCGCATCCCACCGGGCCCCCCCGCCCCCCGCCGGTCCCCGCTCCGTCCCCGGGACCCCTTTTGCCATCACCTCGGTCCCAGCGCGGCCGGCGCAGCCCTTCTCCGGCAGCTCCTCGGCCGCCCCGCTGAGCCCGGAGGTGGCGAAGGCCGCGTCGATGCCGTCCCCGATGTCTCGCATGTCCTCCAGCGCGATGGTGAACTGCGCCAGAGTCCTCACCATCTGCAGCATGCGGGTCCCGGGGGTCGGTCCGTCCCACGCGGCCCAAGGAATCGCGCAGAAATGCCCTCTCTATCTCTCCGTCTCTATCCCCAGGTGTCCGCCCCAGCCGGAACGCTGCGCCGGGATGCGGCGGGGAGGGGAATGAAGGCGAGGCGCTATTTATATCGCCGGGGTTCGGTGTGGATGTGCGACTACGGGGATGTATAAAAAGCGCTCCCGCAGAGCGGCTGTGCGGGGTGCGAGGCTGCGCCTGCGTCCGCGGCCACGCCAGGGTCCCCGGCCCCCGGAGCTGCCCAGGCACGGGCTGGGAGCGATGATGGGAGCGACGGGAGCGCGGGAGGCAGAGCCGAGCCCACACAGACACGCGCGGACGCGGGCAGGGCCGGATCCCGCCGAGGGATGCCGCTGGAAAGGCTCTGCCCGGGGAGGATGCTGGGCGTGGGGTGGGGGGAGCTGATGCTTTTTGGGGCCTGTGATTTGTTGGGGAGAGGGGGGATGCACGGATGATGCCGGGGTGCTCGGCATCCCTTAGGGACTCCATCCCTGCGAATATCGCCCTCCCTGACCTGGCAGACAGGGAAACTGAGGCACACCCCCTTTCCCCCACGGCATCACCACCTCAGCACCTACATCCCTGCCGGCCGGGTGATGCATCCTGCCCAGATCTGTTTGGAACGCTCCCCTCCTGCTTCGTTAATTAAATCTAATTAGCCGCTCACCCCGTTTCCACAGCAACGGCGTGCAGCAGGGCTGCATCCTCCCGTTGCAGCCAGTAAATTTCCTCTTGGAAATGAGGATGATGAGCATCCCACCCCGGGAAGGGTGCGTGGCAGAGAACGGGGCATGCAGTGAGAGCTGCAGCAGCTATCAGGGCACCCAGGGGTCAGGGAAGAGGGACAGCTAATTGCAACCAGGTAACGAGGCTGTTCTCAAGGCAGCAGCCCCTGCTCCTGCAGCTGCAGTGCCCTGGTCATCCCAGCTGTTGGAATGCTGGGTTTATTTGGTTTGCAATTCCAGATCTGTTCGGGTTGCAGTCCTGAGCTCTTCTGGGATCCAGTCCCAGACCCATTTCTGCCGTAATCTCAGATTCCTTTAGGCTGCCATCCTAGAACCTTGTTTTGTTGCAAGGTCTATCTGCATTGCAATCCCAGAGCCATCTGGATTGAAATCCTGGGCTGTTCTGAGCTCCAGTCCCAGATTCATTTTGGTGGTAATCCTGGACACATTTGGGCTGCAATCCCAAACCCATCTCAGCTGCAATCCTGGGCATAGCTGCATTGCAATCTGGGATCCATCAGGGATAAAATCCTGGGCTCTGCTAGAATCCTATTGCAAACATGCTTCTGTTGCAATCCCTGTTTTACTTGGATTTCAATTCCAGACTAATTTCTGTTGCAATTCCAGATCCATTTGGGTTCCAATCCCAGAACAAAACGGGTTGCTAGTCTAGGTCCATCTGGATTCCAATTCCCGACCCTTCTGTTTGCAGTTCTGGGTGCTTTGGGTTGTAATCCCAAACCCACCTGGAGTGCAAATCCAGGCCCAACTGTTCTGCAGTGCTCTGGGCTGCAATCCCAGACCCATTTATTTGCCATCCTGGGCCCCATCTGTGTTGGAATCTTGGGCGCATTTGGGTTCCAGTCCCAGACCCATCTAGCTGCAATCCCAAATCCATTCCTTTGCAATTCCAGAACCATTTGGGTTACAACCACAGACCCACCAAGGATTCAGACTTGGGTCCAGCCATGTTGCAATCCCAAATCCATCTGTTCTGCAGGGTCCAGCTGCATTGCAATGCAATCCCAACCCCGTTCCTGTTGCAATCTCAGACCCTGCAGGGAAGCAAACCTGGGCCCATCTGCATGGCAATGCCAGATCCGTTTGGGCTGCAATCCCAGAACCTCTCCTGCTGGAATCCAGGACCCACCTGGGTTGCAGTTTTGGACCCGTTTGGGGTGTAACCCCAGATCCATCCGGGCTGCAATCCCAATCCCATTCCTTTTGCAATCCTGCACCCATCAGGGATGCAAACCCGGGTCCAGCTGCATTGCAATCCCAGGTTCATTTGGGTTGCAACCCCAACCCCATTCCTTTTGTAATCCCGCACCCATCAGGGATGCAAACCCGGGTCCAACCGCATTGCAATCCCCAATCCCTGTGCTTTGCAATCCCGTTCCTCCGGCAATCCCATTCCCACTCCTCCGGCCATCCCAATCGCATTCCTCCGGCAATCCCAGCCCACTCCTGCCGCAGTCCCTGCCCCGGTGCCGCCGTGACCCGGCGGCTCCGCCCGCAGCGACGCCCCCGAGCCCTCCCCCGGGACCGCCCGTCCCCGGGGCGAGCAGCGCGATCCCTGCACGGCGGGAGAGCCTTTCCCGCTCCCTGGACGCCACCCTTGGATCAATCCCTTCATCCAGCCCCGCGGGAGCGCTGCAAGGAGACTCCCCGGAGTCGGCTGCAGAGGAGGCGCGTTCCTCCCGTGCGTTTGGAACCCTCGCTCAAAGCCACCCCATCCCTCGGGACGTGGCATGGAGGGAGGGAGGATGTCTGGAGAAGGGTTAAACCCGTCCTGCCTGGCGTCGGGAAGGGGCCCGGCGGGGGTCACCTCTCCATCACCCAGGGAAGCAAACTCCGGAGCGATGCCGGCCAGCCGAGCCGGACCCCCCTGCAGGCGGCCCGCAGCCCACAGGAAATTCCTGGGAGTGTTTGGCCACTCCGACAGCGCTGCCTATTTTTAGGGCTGTCTAAAATATGAGCCGGTTATTTTTAGCAGCGCGGCTCTTTGTAAACACCTTTAGATTTCCTTTCGGACCAGCCCCTGTTGTGTTGTTTTTTTTTTTTTCCCAACCTGGGTGTTTCCTCCCCCGAAACCCCAAACCCTCCTGGGAAATCCCAGTTCCTTGGGATGGAGCCAAGGGACTCATCCCCCATCCCAAGGCTTGTGCCAGCGTGGCAAAATGCTCCTGAAAACGCAAAGATGGAGAGGACCCGGCAGTGGGGGTTTGGGGGTGATTCAGCAGCACCCCAAACCTGGGATGGGGGGCCAAGGAAAGGCCTTTTCCCCCCAGCTTTCCTTCTGACACTGGATATACAACCCTGAAGAAGGATGGGAACTCTCCCATCCTGATTTACTGTATTTTTTAATTAGGCTCAGGATGCAACCCCATCATTTTGCTTTTCCCTGCGCAGGAATATCGACTTTTGAGCATCCCCAGGGATTTTAAAACATCCTAAAATATTTGGGAAAGGCCATGGTGTATTGTGTCCTGCCTCCACCCCTGCAAACAAAGGGGCACCGATGGAGGAAAGTCCTAAAACATCCATTTTTTAAACAAACAAAGGCCAAAGGGAGAGCAGGAATGCACATTCCATGAGGAATCACAGCCATCACACAAAAAAATTCTGGCCCTTGAGCCCGGGCTGAGGCCATGCACACATCAGTGCATGGATTGATGATGTTTTCAGCCACTCTAAGGACTCCCCCCACTCTCCCAAATCCTGGGAATTCGCTCGGTGTGGGAGGGAGTTCCTTGCGCTGTCACCACCCGTCTGGGATGCTAAAATCACATCCCATGGGAAGGAGGATCTCCCTGTCCCCAGAGATCATCCCAAAATTCCCACACCCACAGCACTCGGTGTTTCTCCCTTTCACTGGTGCAATGAGCTGTGCCAGTGCCCAGCCATGTCCTGAGTGAGCTGCAGCAGGGATTTTGCTCCTGAGACCCTGTTCTGGGGTGAAAATATCCAGATTTAGGGGGGGAAATGGAGTGTTTTAGGCCCCTTTGGGAGTGGGATTTGTTGCTCGGGGCCTTCCTGCAGCTGTTGAAGGAGGAGCTAACCCTGCCTTCAAGCAAAATTGTTCCCACCCCTCCAAAACACACCAAAATTTTAGGAGTAAATAAATACAAGCTGTTTTCCCCTCATTACAGCTCGTTCCTGCTGCCAGCTCCTGATAGGAGATTCTCTAGGGTGTCACAGTAGGGTTGTGCTAGGAGCTACCTGAATCTTGGCACCTTCTTGAAACCACAATTCCCAGTTTAAAAGAACCTGGAATTTCTGCACCTTTTCTTTCCCTGTCTGCTTGTTCCCAGGGTAGATCCCACTAGAGGGAGCTGGGACATAGTGGGAGCCACTGGTCCACGGGGACAGTGCATGGTGAATTACCAAGCAGAACAATTTTAGCACATCCTCAGCTCTATCTCCACCAAAACCCTGGAAAGAAAAGGCTTGGAAATAAACTAGACCTGCTTCCATCCATCCCAGGGCAATGAGCAAACACCTCTGCAACAAACAGCATCATCCTGGCACGTAAAACTTCCTCGTGCAGCCAGAAAAGCCCCTGGCTGGCACCATCACCCAAAACAGGATGAGGCTATTCCATCCAATCCTGTATTCCCTCAATCACGCAGCCTCTGGCAGGAAACCACTGGGAGGGAAAAAAAAAAAATCACATTCTGTCCTCTTGGGAAGTATTAAAGCAGGAGGTTTGATTGGGCTTTGTAGGGTGTTCAAACCTCAGCAGCCTTTCCCTTGGGATCAGTGACACTCTGCCCTATGTCCCACACGTGCCACAAAGTTGGGGGATGGCAGCCACCAAGGAGAAGGATCAGCCACTGCTGTCCCTGGGTGCCAGTCACCTCCGTTCCATGGTGCCAGTCACCTTTTTGGGGCACGCCAGCCCATCCCTGGGTGCCAACCACCGCCATCCCTGAGCACAAGTCACCTCTTCCTCCAGGTGTCACCTCATCCCTGGCTTCCAGTCTCTCCCTCCCTCTAAGTAACAGCCAGTCCATCCCTGGGACCCCAAGGTCCTGGGGGAGCCACTCCCATGGGAACAGGAGGACCTGTGGCACAGAAGAGGGGCTGTGCCCCAGCCTGCCCGGAATCACATCCGGGGCTGCATTCCCTCCCTGGCCAGCCTCTCCCTGCTCTCCCACGGGTAAGGAAAAGTCCGAGCTGCTCTCCAAAGAGTAACTTCTTGAAAGGAAATAAGAGCATAAATCAGCAGCTCTGATTCAGCCCCGCTTCAGTTACTAATAATATTCCCGTGTTTATTCGCGGGCCCGGGGCCGGAGATGTTTGCTTTTCCCTGGGCCGCGGTTTTTCCCAGGCTCCCAGCTCACAGAGGAGCATTGATTTGGTTGGGGATGCTCCCATGGAGAAACCCGGCAGCACCACCGCCTCCGGGATGGGGAGGAGGAGGAGGAGGAGGAGGAGGAGGAGCAGGGCAGCTTCAGCCTCAGTGCACGGGAATTCAGTTGTTTTCCCTTCTTGGACTTCTCGGCTGCGGTGATTCATCCCGGGAGGACACGGCCTGGCTGCAACTCCGCTTTTAAAGTGTGAGGAAAAAAAAAGGGGAATAAAAAAATAAAGGACTTGGGTCGATTTTTCCAAAGGCAGGGTGGGAGGATGTTGGGCATCCCTGTGCTGTCCAGGGGAGCAGCAATGCCGGGTGGGATGGGGAATGGGGAGCTGTAGGAGACCCAAAGCAACAAAAATTCCTCCTCTAAATGCACAGTGCGGCTTTTCCTGGGGGATTTTCACTAGAAACCAGCGTTTCCACCAATGGCACTGTGGTGAGGGCTTCTCCCCTCTGCCAAAATTCAAAGCTCAGGATAGGTGCATCTCCTACATCCCCCCTGCACTGCTGGCAGCATCCCATGGATCCCCCCTCTCCATGCCCCCCTTCCCACCTGACTGGAGATGCTCACCCCAATTTAACCCTCCCCAGTCACCATCCATCCCCTGGCACGTTTGCAGAGCCCTTACAAAACCAGTGGTCCAGGGCAGAGCTGGGGGCTTGTGGCCCCCCGTCTGCTGCCAGCCTTGGCCGAGTCCTGGAGCAACTTTCACCAAATATGGAAGGTTCTTTTTGCCTCCGGTTTTCGGCACGCAGGCCGCGGCCCAAGAGCACAGCTTTCCAGATGCTGAGGTCAGCCCGGCTCTTCTTCCCTCCCCCTGCTCCTTCCCTGCTGCCTCCCAGTGGGCTTGGCCCTGCACCCACCGGGACAGGAGTAATTCCACCCCCTCAACTCACTGGAATCCCTGGATCCCCCACCAGCATCCTCTGCTGCTGGCACAAGCCTGACCCCGGATCCCACGCCACCCCAAAAGCAACGGTTATTAGGATTTGGGGGGACAAGGAAGCCAGGGAGAAGGGTACCCGATGCTGGCATTCCCTGGCATCACTGCTGGATGCCAGCCTGGCACAGGTGGGTGGGAGGCGCCCTGGCTGCCTGGTGGAATGGGGCCAGAAGCCTTGGGAGAGCCAGGAGGGAGCCAGCCTGGCATGCAGGGAGTGATGGGCACCAGGAGGTGTTTGGTACCCAGCAGCTGATGGGGATCCAGGTCTCCATGCGGAGCCAGAATTCCAAGCACACCTGAAGCCAAGAGGTATTGAGGAGTCAAAGATGATGGGTGCTCAGGAGCTACCCTGGAGCCCACGGGCACCCAGAAGCCAAGGGGGACCCCCTGGGTACCCAGGAGCTGATGGATGCCCACGATCCAAAAGAGACTCTGGGCTCCCATGAATCCACAAGCACACAGGAGCTGAAGGACACCCAGGAGCCAACACTCAGAGGCTTATGGGCATCCAGAGGCCACGGGCACCCAGGAACTGATGGATGGCCACCATCCAGCAGGTAATCAGCAGCCCACAGACACCCAGAAGGCAATGGGTACCCAGAGGGGATGGGAATGCAGGAGCTGATGGATTCCCACGATCCAGCAGGAGTCAGGAGTCCATGGACACTCACAAATCCAGAAGTAATCACAGGCCCCCATGAGCTGATGGCCCCCCAGGTGCCAACCAGTACCAGGAGCCCATGGGCACCCAGAAATGTCATCCAGCAACTGACAGACAGCCAGGAGCTGGCAGATGGACCTTTGGGATCAAACAGGTACCAGAAGTCCTTGGGCACCCCCAAATCCACAAGCACACAGGAGCTGGTGGACACCCAGGAGCTGATGGAGGAGGTAGGACACCTGAACACCCCATTCCATGCCCCTGCCAGGACCTTTCATGTCCCTCCTGCCTGGATCCAAGTCCTGGAAGCAGCTGAGCTTCACCCAGCTGTGCCCCACAGACTCCATGGGTCCCCTCAGCCGGCTGCAAGCAGGACAGCAGGGATCTGGGGAAGGGGGGGGGAACCACGGACCTCGGCAGGAACGCCCACAGCCCACGTCACATCACAGCCGAGGCGAGAGGTGACAGCTTCCCTGCCCTGTCACTGTCACGGCGGCGCCCTGGGGCGGGGGGAGGGGGTGGAACAGG
>VXBN01001830.1:0-40390 GCA_013397395.1 Sinosuthora webbiana
TGAGTGACTGGCAGGGTGGGAGGGTTCCCCCAGGAAATGATAGACAGCAAAGGCGGGAAAGTTGAACCAAGCAGGGACTGTATCTGGGGGAGACAGTTAGGCTGAGGGAGAGACTCACAACTTGCAACATAGGGAAGTCTAAGAACAGCACTGAACCAGGGTACAGAAAACAACTGTAATACATTGAACTTATCATAAAATCTTTGCACCACCTCGCCAGAGTAATGGAAGTTGTACCTGAAAAATACAGCTGTACAGCTGTACCAGCCACATTTTCAAAGAAAGTTTCTGGTATTCATAAAGCAAATCTCCAAGCGCCAAGCTAAGTGCAAAAGTCTGTGTTCAAATATCTCCTTATAGCAATGGGTATGTCAGATGGGTGATCTAGTTTTAAATTTTAATATTTTAGTCAAACCATGGCAAGCAAATTACTGCAAATCCATGCCTACTGATTCCATTAATTTTGAACTTCGCAAGTGAAATCTACCACTTCAGCTCCCAAGGCTTTCAGGACACAATCTGTGTGTGGTTCCCAGGTTTTCCTGCAAAGCAGAGAGTTTCTGTGATCTCTTTGTATGTATGCACAAATCTGCTTGGTTTGAGAACAGCATTTAGCCCAGGGGTTTCAGGCCAGGATTTTATGCAGCCATCCCACACAGAAAAGCAGAACAAACACATGCTGTGTCCTCTGGAATGTCTGCATGTGCTTCAGCAATTTAAAAGGGTTTTTTTTGGGAGAAATTCAGACATTTTATCTCACTGGCAAGTTTTCTGTGTGTATGTCTGGGATGATGGGTAAACTGAAATCAAGTAACAAAATACAATGTGGCATAAACACACAGCTTTTAGCTACACAGATTTATCTCTTCTATTTATAAACAATGTAATGAAAATATACCAATTCATAAATACAACATATTTTATAGCAGGTTTTTTTTTTTGTTTGTTTGTTCCCAGTTTTCACACGAATGCCACAATCCTAAGTAACTATCTATTTAAAAGGAATTCCCAGAAAAATGCACTTTTCTTCATACTACTCCTCCGTGCAGCAAAAATTTGGGCCTTAGTATCACTCACCACCAGGTTTCATCAGTTTTAGATTAGATTAACAGGCCTGAGCTCAGCAATAATAAACAAAGTTCCCAGTAGTGAGTGAACAAAACGTAAACAGAAAAACCAAACAGGTGCTCATTTTCTCAACACAATGAATGGCTGGCAAAATAAAACTCCCACTGCTGCATTTTTCAGAATGATTTTCAAAGCTTTAGAGAAAAGATATAAATCCAAAGTATTATTGGTCAGTAAATAATATGACTCACTTCTGTTATTAAGAGGACTACTCACAATGCTGAAGTTTGGATGCCTTTCTGGCACTTTTCAAGCTTCTTACACTGGAGGGTTTTTGTTTGTTTGGTTTGGTTTTGTTTTTTGTTTAGAATAGGGGATGCCAATCATACTTTTCATGTAATTTGGTAGCTTCTCTGTCTTGGTTCAGCATGTGAGGAGAAAAAAATAGTAATCTGAATGTATGTATGTATGTATGTATTTATTGTTGCAGACTCCCACAGCATTATCAGAAGCACAGCTGGAGGCACAAATAGGTTTTTGCAAAACACTCCTGACAGTTTTTCAGGTTAGCTGCTTCCAGAATGAGCATCTGCATGAGCCTGAATTATCACCCACTCCTGGGATACAGAGACTCAAGAGGTCTAACACAGAAAAAAGCATCATATCCTGAAATAAGAGAGTTAGACCCTTATCTCACAAAGCCTTCCTCCCTGTTCTCTGCTTAGTATCATTCACAGCACCCAGAAGACCCAGTCAACCCAAATACTTCACAAAAGACAGAATAAGAAAAAAAAAAAAAAAAAAAAAAAAAAAGGTTAGTTTTTAAAATGGAAAACTTGGATTATGGNGAGTCTAGTTGCACCAGCGAGCTTAATGGCCAGGTTTTTAATTTCAGAACTGCATGGAAGACTGGCAGCCTGCCAGAAGTGGTCAGAAAAAAAACTTGGTGTGGAGAGGCTGAAATGCAAAGTCTGCACTCTGGTGAGGGTGGTGCTGCATTACCTGCTGCTGAACAAGCACACATCTGTCACATAGTAGGGAGGCCTCTTGCAAGGAAAAGCTCCAAATCTGTGCATAATAAAAAAAATCTGTATTGAAAAGGGCTTGGCAAAAAAAGAGGTTCCCAGGCTCAACACTGCATTAACAGAGGCAAGGAGGCTGGATTTTTTTAATCTAATTTAAAACCCTAAAGTAGTTTTACAGATTAAGTGAAAGAGACAAAATTCCTCAGTAAAGGTAATATCCCTTAACATGGCTTAAGAGGTATATTAATTGGCTCAATACAGCAATGTAAGGTAATTATGAGTATTAATTATTTCTGTTTGTGAGTCATTTGACCAGTTTCATAGAGCCTGTATCTTGGCCAGTTGCTGCATTGACTCACTTATTTAGAAATTGGACTAAATTGAACACTAGAACTGAACACTAGCCATCTTGCTGGCCTTCAAGCCTCCCTCCCTTCAGCCTACCTTGCACAGGGGTAAATGTCAGAATTTAACAGAGCAGTGCCAAAGTTTGAAGGGAAAACTGAAAAGAGGAAAATCATATGTAAGGAAACTTGCTTACACAATCTGTGTAACCTAAATTTTAGCTTGACCCTCTATTTCTGTATTTTACTTAGACATGTCTGGGGACGAAGTACAAAGCTATGTGTGTTCAGCAAACACTTGAGGCCGAAAAGACAGATGGTTTTGGTAGTGAGTGGGCTGCAGGGGTGGCTGCTGTGAGATGAGACTGGGGGATGCCCCTGTGTCAGACAGCTCCAGAATGGACCAGCTGCTGGGGAAAAGCTGAGCCCGTGGTGACACTGGTGTCAGCTCTGTGACAAAGTGTGAGAGAGAGGGTAGAAAACACTGCACAGCAGCTGTGAGAGACAGGAGTGGGACAAATGTGAAAAAACCAGCCCTGCAGACACCCAGGGCAGCACAGGAGGAGGGGCAGGAGATGCTTAGGGTGCCCGAGCTGAGATTCCCCTGGGGCAGCTCATGAAGAGGCTGCTGAGCCCCTGCAGCCCATGGAAGGGAACAGAGGAACAGAGATCCCCCTGCAGCTCCTGGGGGAGCCCAGGCAGAAACAGGGGGACTTGTCCTGAAGGAAATTACAGCCCCTGGAGGGGTCCTGGCCCGTGGTGACCCACAATGGAGCTCCTGGAGGAATGGCACCTCATGGAAAGGATTCCCACCGGAGCAGTTCTTGGTGGCATAGGGAAAGTGCTTTATCTTCCTCTGCTATTAACTGGGAAAAAAATTAAATTAATCTTCCCTGTGTTTTGCCCATGATAGTAACTGGTGAGTAATCTCCATGTCCTTATGTTGACCTGTGAGTTTTTAATCTTACTTTCACCCCTTCTGTGCTGTCTTGCTTAAGGAGGAGGGGAGTAAGAGGGTGGCTCCTTGAGCACCTGCCAGCTGGCTGAGGTCACCCCACCACAGCAGCCGTGGAAAGGCAGCCAGGAAAAGCACAGAGACAGATCTTTTAAGGAATCACTCCAAGACATATTTCAGGATATTCTCAGTTTAGGAGGGTGCTCTCTCTCTCCCTCTTCTTTCTTGCCTTCTCACTTCTTTTTTTTTCTCGCTTTCTCTTTCTCTCGTGCTCCTGCCTGCCTGCCTGCCTGCCTGCCTGCCTGCCTGCCTCCCTCCCTCCCTCCCTCCACCGTCGTCTCTGTCTGTCTCTGTCTCCCACTTCTTCCTAATACCTGGGGGCAATAGGGGACACAGAAACTATTTTCTGATGTTCTGTGTACATAGCATGGAGGCAATCACTCTCTGAAATGAGTATGTTTTCTTAATAGTTGTCAAATAAAACTGTTTTTATATGAAATGTGGAATGCTGCCTGTGTTACTGAGAGAAAGATGTGCACAGAGGCCTCAGTGTCAGGACATACCTATTTCAGGAAGGGGGGAAAGGGTGTAGGTGTAAACGGAAGAGGATTGGAACTTGATCAATTTCACCAATAGCTACAGTAGCAGATTTGACAGATTTCCAAACCTTGACCTGTGCAAGGTCTATCTACCCCTGCATCAGCTCTTTACAGTGTGGTGCCCAAGGCTTTATGCTGTTTATTTAATACTCAATAAGATTAGCTGTTAGATTTGAGGGCTACTAGGGACTGCCTTTCATTTTTGAATAAAAACAGCAGTGATGACCATGATAAATATAATAATTAAAAAAAAAATCCAGAGACAACAGCAGCTTCTAAAAATGGACAAGGAATTACAAACATCCGATGTTACAGTGACATCAAGTGGTGAAACACCACCCTTCATGCTGCAGTTTCAAAGCTAAATTTCTGACACTTCTCACATCTCTCTCATGGTCCACATCAGTAGCAGTGTTGGAATCTGTTTTCCTTACGAATATATTTTTCTACAGAAACCAGTAATAAAATTCTCCCTCACCGCCACCCACGAGTTTAAATCGGTCAGAGTGAAAGGAAAGCAAAGGTTTTACGCTTTATATTCTCAGTAGGTCCCTTTGTTCCTGCTTGTATCGTGTCTAACAGAGGTGACATGATTCAACAAGAGTAAATTTCTCTTTAAAGTAACAGTTTGAGAAGTTTCTCCTTCTGATTATTCATCAAACAATGTAGGGCTATGCATCCTTTTGAGAGAGAGAATAACAAAATTTCTTCATAATTCATTTTCAGATCTTGGTTACATCTATTTTATTAAGAGCTTTTTTTCACTGAACTTTTTCTGGAACTGTCCCCTCACACACCCCCAAATGAACAATTGTATATTATAGTACAAAATGGTTTTCCACCTGGGTAATAGTTATTGCTTCTGTTTTCTTAGATTTATTTTATTTCAGCCACCACTTTCCAGAGATAACATTTTTCATCTTATTTAGAAGTGCTACCAATATAAAATCTAGACTAAAAAATAATGGTATTAAAAATCGTTTGATACTGTCATTAGATAAACAGTATTCAATTGTGTGATACTACTGTTTTTCTAAGTATTAGTACCTCCACAGCTGTTTACTTACATTTATGGTATAATCTGTTCTTTAGTTTGCATTGCAGTAGCTGTGGCATGCAAGGCATGGCTTAATTAAAAAAAAAAATCTTTCTTACAGGACTTAAAATGGATTTATACCAAGACCTGAGCCACAAATTTTCACTCTTAAAAGTTCAATTAAAGTACACAGCTGACATTTCTCACATGCTAATGTAGAAAAGCAATTAAGACTCATTAATTTGGCTGTGAGAGGAGTTAAACACATACTTTAAAAGTCTAGTTACTTGCACTGATTGTAAATACACTGATATATTAATCCATAAAAAACCCTAGAGAATTATGGAAGAATTGTCTTGGTTTTTTTCACCACAATTGGAGCATGGGAACTGTGAGTCCATTGGCACAGGATTTCCAGCCCAAAGGCTCTGCTTTATTAAACCATGTCCTGGTAGGAAATCATAATATGCATGCAGGTAATGGTAGGAAGCCTTCATTTCTTCTGTTGATGTGGAAGATTATTCACAATAAAAATAGAGGATCAGTATTTTTGATGCCAGAGGAGCTTCCTCTGAGAAATGTTCAGCCATCCAGAGACTGCAGGGAAAAATTTTTGAAAAGTCCACAGCCGTTGTCTTTGTTTTTCACTTTTAATACAAAAATTGAGTGCAGAAAAAGGTGAATGGCAGAAGGAGAATACCTTCAATGTAAGTCATTATTAATCTTCAATTTTCTTGCCTGGGGAGCCATCCTGTATTTCTTGTTGAGGGTAATAAAGTGTCAGGCAGCAAGACAAAGGGCTGAGACTGGGCTTATAAGGCTTACCTAACAAATACACAAGGTCTAGAAATCCTGAATTGTTGATAAAAGTCAAAGCAGTGTTAGGATTTATCTTCCTTTTTTTTTTTTTTTTTCCTTTTTTCCTTTTCTGTCTCTCACAGTGCTGTGCACAAGCAGAGATAGTGGTTTAAATGCTTTTTTTTCCTATGATTTTAGTGCCTGTCCATGACAGGTGATGCAGTTAAAAGAGAGAGAGTGAGAAAGAAAAGGCGTGCTTTGGAAATAACTCACTTTTAAACTATTGAGACTGTAAAGCTGGAAGTGTAGAAATAGAAAAAAATCTCACTTGGCAGGGGAAGAAGAGTTCTTTTCAGGGATTGCATGAATTCAGATGAACAACACTCAGATATTTAAGATAAGAAACTCAAAAAAATGCCTTTTTTTTTTTTTTGGTAGAGGGAAAAAAATTAAAAATACAGAGATTCAGGGTGTGTTTCTTCAAATGGCGAATCATTTATTTCTAAAGGTTCAGGCTTTGCAGCTGGTTTTGAAGGTTTCAAAGAGAAAAATGTCACTGCTTTCATTCTGAGGAGGAAGGGAAAAGCAATTAATTCTGCTTGCCCATGCTCTTGAGGATCCCATCAGAAAACAGACATATCCTAATCCACAAGCAGAAATGTCAATTTTTTTTTTTTTTCAGGTTAGCTATCTGGCTGCACTTCCCTAGCTAAAGTGGAGAATAAGAGTCTTTTCTGTGTTGGCTGTCACTGCTTTTGCTGCATGACTGAATGTGAGTGTAGCCATTTCTCATTAAATGGAATAAGGCTGACTTCCGAATAGCAGGGGAAGAAAGAGATCTGAAATCATTTAGGCTGTGAGACCAATTTCTGCATCTCTCTTTGAGACATGCTGTAGCATATACAAGTAGCAGATGTGTAATGATTTCCAGATACAGGACCGTGGTTGCTCACTTGGTGAGGAGTCCAGTTCCTGTCAAGTGCATCTGAATTCCAGGAGCTTGTGTTAATCTGGAACATCTGTTGCCTATGTACAGAAGATATGAAAGGAATTCTTAAGAAAAGTTGAAAATACATGCATAGATATTTGTGTGTATATAAACATAAAACTATGCATGGGCACGTTGCCTCATCAAGTCCCACAGAAAGCTTACCATTCAAGAAATAATTTATTTTCTGGAAAATTAATAACATTCCAGTGCAGATAATGCTCCAGAGTAGATCTAATTGAAGTTCCACTGTTCTTTGAGAAATTTTGGTTGAAAACAGCATTAAGAACGCCAGAAATTAAGAAAAACCCATTAGCAGTCTCTCCGGAGGGTGCACACTGTTTACTTTTGTATCCACCTGTGTAGACATGTAGGAAAAAAGTCACTGATTAGTTGGTTAAATAATGACATTTTTATTCCTCACTTAAGGAACTTTCAGAAGTTTTGCTTTGGTTATTCATTGAGTTTTAAGTCTGGTTTTGATATTTTGCTTGGAAAAGGTCAAATGAAACATAATAAATTTGTAATATTACAGGTTATTTTTCCTATGAGATAAAGTGTGGTGTTCAGTATCCCAGATGTTATCACAGAATTAGGACATTTTGCTTTAAAATTCTAGTAAGAAGATTTATATTTATAGAGGACAGTGCAGATACTAATTTTTTTGATACTGAAGCCCCTGTCTAACTTGCAAAAATCTCTATTTCACAGTTTCAAGCATTAACTTCAGAGTAATCTAACATATTACCATGGAACATGAATGTCGTGGGGAGGTCATAAACCCAAAGCAGAACCTTTGAATTTTATTAGTGATCACTACCAGAGCTACACAGATCTCCAACACCTTGAGAAATAAACAATATCTCCTGACAAAGGGCAGGTGCTGTATTTTGTAAGCGCAGCGTGGAAATCCTTGGTTAATTCTGGAACAAATTTTTACCTATATTGTCAGAAATTCCACGACAGCACAACTCAGAAATGCCATTTTTAAGATCAAATAAAACAGCTGCAACATTCCTAAGGTTGTCAGAGGGTGCTATTAGGCTGCTGCAAGCAGCAGTGAGTGGCAGCATGGTGGTAGCACTGAACCGATGAAAGAAAACCAAAACCTTGCAGATGTGGTGGCAAGGCTGACTTCGGACATTGGCAGCCCATATGATTGTAGTCCAGTCTTTTCAGGGGGCGTGGACAAACCTGTGGGATTAATCTGTGGAGGAGACAATGGCCCTTCTCTGAAATGGGTGCAGAAAACAAAAATTATGTATGCAACTTGCAGAGATCCAGGCGCTAAGATGGTGTCACGTCAAGTCATTCACTAAAACAAGGAACACCACAAAAAAGTTCAGGATGAGAGAATGGTGACTCTCATACCAAGGCAAATTATCAAGTTGTCTGGGCTGTTTAGTGGTGAATCCAATGGTGAATGCAGAGCTCGGAGCAACCCTTTTGCAAGTTCCAGATGCCCAGGCAGGTTTAGGTGCAGCAACTTGCACCCATGTGAAGGTGTAAGATTTGGGTGACCCTTAAAAACCCTCAGAAGCAAGAAGAGGTTCAGTAAATGCACCTAATTCAGTAGAAGAAAGGCTTCAAAATTGTCTGTATTTTTATCAGCCAATACAGCATAACTAAGGCTGTTTCTGCAACAAATTAATCTGTGTAGTCAGGTGTATAGAAGGAGTTATGTACAAAAGCAGAGTCTCATGAACACTTCTGATGAAAATCTAAGTTCTGATGAATACCTAAGTTTTGATGTACACCTAAATTAAGATATCCCTAGTGTGGGACACTTTAGGCACATGCTGAGCTACCCCAGGGAGAAGAATTTTGTGCAAAGACTGGAAAAGGTAAGCTTTGCCTGTAGAAATTTCTATCAAACATCAAAAATCTGCTGCATAGCTAGTTTGGTAATGTGACAAAAGTGGAAGTGTAAGGTATTTGTCATCATATTTGTCTTAATTTATATTTTAGACTGAACAGCAAGCCTGGAACACACAGTAAAAGGAGACAAAGAATACACCCTTGCTAATAGAACTGCTGTTTAAACCCCATTCAGTAAAGAAAATATATTGCTCAAATACTTGTTAGACTGGCCTTTGTAATGTGAAGCAAAGGACCAAACCTGCTTAGCAAAAGAGGAAGAGAGTGTCTCAGCTGAGGAAAAAACATTACTATCTACCTTTGACAAAATTACGATGATGGCAAGACATTGATAACCATCCTGCAGAAAAATAGAAGTGCATAAATAATGATCTATATTTCTGACATTTAAAAAAAATAAAATTAAAAACCTTAACTGACTCCAAAATGCACATATCTGGAATCATTCATGCTGTAGTTAAGGAAGGCATAGATTTTTTTACTGGACAAAACACATCTTGCAAAAGCGATGTGAAAATTATTGCTATGTCACATCCAGTTATTTGTATCCATATTTTTGTGCAAATAGTGTTCCTCCAAGGATGTTGTTACTTCTACTCTGCCCGAGTATGTGACATTCCAGTTCCAGAGATGAGAACAGAACGTGAGTCTGCTGGAAACATTAAGAGGAAAATACATCCAGACAGATCCAAGAGAGTTATTAGAGAAGCTCTGCCGCAAGGACGCCTTTGTAATCCTTCCCAGAGAGGAGCCTGGGGGTGGCTGGATCCAATCTTAGCCCCAGACTTTGCCAACACGTTAAGGAATTTTGTCCTGCAGCATTTAGAGATGGCAAATCAGATGTATTTACATAAAATGAATTATTTACCATGACAAAATTATTAGACTAAAAATTTTAATCTGAATTGTTAACTACATCATATAAAAGCTAAAATTACTAGCACTGTGTTGTATACTATAGTGGACTAGGTCAAAACAATTATATTAAAGTGTCAAAAATAAATCATATTAAAGGTGTCAAAAATAAACAGAAGTTAAGTAGAGATTGATGTAATTTACCAGATCGACACCTGTGGGGAGGTCTCTTTCTCTTGACCTCGAGGATGACTCTTGGAGTGGTGTTCCCTTTCCAAGGGAGGAAACTTCACACACACACGCTCCAAGGAGGAATATGTCTGAAGTACCTTACAAATGAAAGTGAACGTGGATTGTATAATGTAAAGTGATATAAGTGCAAGTCACGTGTCTCCCAGTCAGCTTGGTACCTTATCTACCAAATCTTTGCCTCACTATCAGGGTAATTCAGGATTGGTGAGCCAGAGTTGTTTTGGCACAATTCAACACGAAAAGCAACACATGATGCCCACCACTGCTAGCTTGGAAAACAGGGTGTTGTTTGAGTTGTTTGTCCACATTTCAAGGGTGAGGAGTCCTGCTACAGTGGCACATCTTTCCCATGATTTAAAGAATAATCTACATATAGAGTTCCTTTCCATAGCCCAAATTAGAAGTCCAGCCAGCAGGCAGCTCCTCCATCCTTCCTCTAATTAGTCTTTCGCTCACTCTCTCCATCAGACTGTTATGCTGGGTCCTCTGTATACTTATTCTGTCTCTCTTCTCTCTCGCTGGGAAGAGCTAAGTCTTAAAAGTCTCAGTCTGTGTCAGGAAAGAGTTAACATTCTTGCAGATGGGTCAAGTGATCTCTGCCCGGCAGCAGCCGGGGATGGGGAAAGAAAACTCACAGATTTCAGAGCAGCCCGCCCGGCCCATGGACGCACCCCTGCCCCCACCCCTCG
This sequence comes from Sinosuthora webbiana, assembly GCA_013397395.1. NCBI lineage: Eukaryota > Metazoa > Chordata > Aves > Passeriformes > Sylviidae > Sinosuthora > Sinosuthora webbiana. The sequence continues at coordinate 10,488 of VXBN01001830.1, forward strand.
GTCTCATCCGGGGTGTCCCAACCTGAGCTGCTGTCAGAGGCTGCAGGCTCCCCTCCCCTGCTGGGGAAAGGGCCTCAGGCCCACGGCCGGGCCTGGGGCCGGCTTCCCCGCATAGGGCAGCGGCAGGGTGTTTTACAGCTGCTAAAAACCCATCGGGGCCCGCACGGGGCATATGCTCATCGCCTCCCCCGGCCCGGGAGTCACCGGGCCGAGCGGGGCTCTCTTAAAAAAGCCTGAGCCCGGGCAAGGCGGGCCGTCCCGGCCCTCCCTCCCNCCGGCCGGGGAGCCCCCGGGCCGAGCGGGGCTCTCTTAAAAAAGCCTGAGCCCGGGCAAGGCGGGCCGTCCCGGCCCTCCCTCCCGCAAGGAGAGAGCCGGGATTGCCCCTCTTACCTCCTGCGGGGTCGAAAGGAAAGGGAAATCACCGGGCTTCCCGGGCTAATTTAAGGCTGTGTGACCCAGAGGTGTGTACCTGTGTTTATTTAGCCAATCTGGCCATCAATCTTACAAGTCAGTTTTTTATCCTTCATACTAAACCAACACATGGTGGGTTTCATACTGGGCTGGGGCTGACCTGGGACGATCCTGGCAGGGCCACAATGATGTGGGTCAGTCCTCAGGAGCCTCGGGTTTGAGTTCCTGCCTGCCATCCTGTGTCTGAGCTCCTGGGGGCTGTCTGTGGGCCTTTCACTGTCTGGTGGGTGACCCTTGGATGACACTGGGAGCAGCTAGGACATTTGGGGTCCCCGTTCTGCCCTTGTCACTCTGTACTCCTCACTGGGTTGTGTCACATAACACAGCAGCAGTCCTTGCAGACAGTGGGAGGACCACCCTTACGTCTCAAAAACTAGCTGGTGTCACCATTTCAAAGAGGTCCTGACAATGCCTTTCCTACCTCCCACCTCCTTTCTCTTTTTCCTGCTTCAAGGGCACTCATGTCCAACAATTCACAGCACATTATAAAAGAGCAAGAGAGGTCAGCATGGAAAGAACAAGAGAGCTCATGGGAATAAAGTTTTTCACATTTATGGAGAACATCCAGCTCCTAGTGAAAGAAACCCGCCTGACCAAAGCTCTGCTGATGGCATATTGGTGCTGGCACAAACCTTTGAACATAGAGTTATATTGTCTTGAAAGCAATCAGCAGTCTTTACATTGTGAGAAGGTGCAATTTATAACTAAGCTGTCACCAAAAAAATATAAAGTATCTGTTAAGAGTGAAATCCTGACACTCAACTAGTTAATCTGTCCTGATAATTCAAACTTTGGCAGCACTCCACCCTCACCACCTGCTGAAGCTGCATGATGACCAGCCTGTGACACTGGGCCTCAAAAAGGACTTCTGTGAGCAAATTCAATATATTTATGATTCCTCTCACATGTGTCAGTATATATTTCAATATATGCCTGTCTTTCAGCCTGCGAATCACTCCCACACAGTGCGTTTTTTCAAATGTGGCAAACAAAAATCAAACAGAAAAGAAAATGGTCCTCCTCAGTTCCAGGTTTCAAGAGAGGTACATTTATAAAAGGAAGTGAAAATAAATAGTTCCCTGAACTCCTGTTTCAGACCCTTCACTTCCCTTTGATAATGCTGAAGATTTCATTAGATTGTTCCAGACTCAGTCATAAAAAAACATACTGCTTTGTTTTTGTCTTCTGTCCTGGAGTTATAACACATCTGAGCTTCTGTTTCTAAAACTCAGTATTAGCATGAGACTAGCAGGCTGCTTCATAGGCTTCTTAGCAGAAAATATGTAGAGGAAATAATTATTCTGTTCTTCTGATCATCCTGGTCTTCATAGGCACTCTGTATCAGGTCTGAACAGCAAGAACAAGTGATAATAAAGGTCAAAATGCCTTCCTCAAAGAAAACCTTTTCAATCTTTACAACCCTTGTAGGAAAAGAAACGAAACAGCAGGGTGGAAAATACTGGATTTGGCACTTTAAGACAGACAGGCTCCAACAGGCTGGAAACCAGGACAATAATTCCTGATTGCTTTGTTTCATAACAGAGGACATCATCCTTAGGCTGTTCAGCTATTTAACTTCTAATTAATTTCAGAGAGATGGATATCTGTCTAAGGATCTGCTGGGGTAGGGGAAGGACACAGGGAATACCAAAATTGCTTTAATATCTTCTTGGCAAAGTCTTGAACTTGTTTCCTTATTAAAAGTCGATTAAAAAAAAAAAAAAAGAAGTCAGTTGTTAGGACTGCAGAACATATCCTTCATATAAAACAAAGTGGAGAATGAGCCACTTGATATTAGGAAAGTATTGACATGTTGGCCTGTAGAGACAAAAGTTTAGCCTTCTGTGCTTAGGATGCCTTGTAGGGTTTTCATGGACAGAACAGTCATGGCACACCCTGCACTCTCTGTAGTACTGAAAATCTGCGTTCAGGTGGTAAATTCTCTGCACCTACTAAAAGGATGAAGAAAAGACCTACACAGTTTGTCTTAAAAATCCTAATCCCTTTCACATGTACACGCACAAAGCTCCTTCCTGCTATTTTCTCAAAAATCTGGTTCCTTTTAGGCACTACGATCTGGGAAACACCATTTTTCCTTGTACAGTCACTAATGGTTCACCAGTGCCAGACACTTTTCTCTGCTTGTTGCAGAATTCCCTCAGTGAGAGGGTAATGAGGACCAGAGATGTGGTTAATATATATATTTAATGGTGAATGGCATCTTCAGTTATCCAGCAAAAGACAGCCTCATACAACACTGAGTGTTGTTGGTTCCTGTTGCTGTTTAATTCACAGGAGGTGCTCAGTGTCTGCAGGGATTTGGTCTGAGGGAATTAGGGCTCATTGCTGCAGTTAGTCCTAATTATAGGATATTTTCAGTGGAGAAAGTTAGCACTGGCAGGCAGATGTTTGACAAGGATATAATCTAAGCAGACATTTCTTCTCCCAAAGGTACAAGCAAATACCACAAAGCCAACAGAGCAAAGTTTAAATTACACTGCACCATTAGAGCTGAGAGTGATCCTCTCTTCTCAAGTTGCCTCCCTTGTACCATCCAGGCAACCCCCCTCCTCAAAATTGGGCTAATTGAGAAAGAATGAGTTGAAGAGAAGCTATCCCCACGTCTCCTTGCTAGTCTGTCATTTTTTAAGCCTGTAATTTGTTACGCTAAATTTGCTGTCCTGTCTGACCTGCACAACTGCTGCAGCATTTAAAGAAGTTAAAAAAGAAAAAAATAACCAAGCCAGAGAGGATGGGCAGAATATGAAGCCTCTGCAGGGTATTACTTTTACTGTATATATTTTTTTGAATTCAGATGGTCTGTAAGACATTCCTGCCTGGTTTAACCTCTCTGGCATGGTGACAAGGACAGGCTGTGATCACATATGTCCACCGTGGCATGAGGAGCATATGACGTGTTGGGCCCCAGGGAGCCCAGGACAGGCATCAGCCCCTAACACCTGCACAAAAATGCAATTCCCCCCCTGCAACCATGCCTTGCTTTTTGTGTAGGCCCCTTCAAAATGCTACTCTAAACAATTATTTTAATGGTTTTGGTCTCAGCCTTTGGATGTTATGAGTGAAGTTCTGATAAACCCCAGTGAAGAAGTAACTTTTATTCACAATGTCCAGCTATTCATTTCCTTGCAAGATATTACCCTGTCAGGGGGGTGAAAAGTGGGAAACAACCCAAAATATCACAACAGGATATCCCAGTGAATTGCAGGCATAGTTGTTTCATTGGAAAATAGCCTGGAGCTGACTCTGTGCTGGTGTGCTCAGCCTGGGGTTTCAAGTACAGCCATCCCAGAGGGAGATCAGGAGTGGGACCACCTGGGGAGCACCTGTAAGACCTGCCAGGCTCCAGGGGTATGAGAGCAAGCACAGACAGGAGGGGCAGCCTCTCCAAGCCTCTCCTGGTGGGTGGGAATTAAATCCAGGAAGAAACACACTGGAACACACCACACCAAAACACTGAAACCTGGGCTTGGGATCAGACCTTGGGACTGGGGCGGGTGTGCTTGCAAGGTCTGAAAATGGGGGGATATGGAGGAATCCTCTGTGTCTAGGGGTGTCAGGATTATAAAGCAGAGAAAGGAGTACACCTTCTTGTAGTTAGGCTGATACAGAGAGAAATGCGTGTTGTGGGCAGTCAAGCCTCCATCTCTCCCCTCCTCACCTTGCACATGAAGGTGTGTGCTGTGTGCAGAAAAAGGCATTTGCAGAGGTACTGGGCATTCTTTCTGAGTTAGTGGATGCAAACAACAGGAGAAGAGGCCACCACAACCACACAGAAATCTAGTATTTCTTCCCAGAACAGTGTTCTGGGACAACTAGATATGAGTCTCCCTTTCAGTGTGAGACACCTAATAAATATTACTCTTTTTTAATTATTGTTTTTAATCATAGGTAAGAGAAGGGTAGGACAACTTGGTGTGAAAGCAATGAGGAGAAGCAAATTTTGGTCCCTCTGATTTCACCAGGGCTGGGACTTCCCATCATTCCTATGCCCTATTTCCTAAGGGTGCCTGGGTGCTGTTTTCTCTTCCTGGTAGGGAAAAGGAGCCATATACTGGAAGGATATTCCAACAAAATTGCTAATTATGAATTTTTAGCCCTCAGTCAAACTTTGACCTTTACAAGAATCTTACATATAATTAAATGGGAAGTTTCAAAGCAATACTCCATAAAAAAGGTGAAGGAATGACATTTCTTAATGAATGGGGAGGAGGAGAGAAAACAAAATGTATTATTCTATTTCAGCTGATTTATGGACTACACAGCATGAAAATTAAAACTGAGGGGTTGAAAAATGGAAGGAAAGGGAGGACTGAAGAGAAGGAAAGCAGACTTGTACCAAAAATATGTTTCCTCTCTACTTTTAATATCCATTTTTTCTTACTCCCAGCATAGCGTTCTTTAGTAACACTTTTCACCATGAATCATGATAGCCAGTTTTGTCTTTTTCAGGCATTCTTCTAATTCATTATTACACTTCAACATTTCTTTTGTCCTGTCAGTCCTAAGTACGACAGCACATACTCAAAAAGTAACAGGAAAGCCAGTCATCTTTTCTGTCTTACGTAATTCAAATCAGCCTATGTACGTGCAGGTGTGCACATATGGAGTGTGTACACATGCACACAGAGGAAGGAATGCCTGTCCCACCATCTTTCCTGGGACTGGATGGTTCTGGTCCAGCATCTGAGCCATTATTTTCCATTATGTAGGTGCATCAGAAATGATCCCCTGTCCCCTGCCAGACTGTTCCAGCTGAAAAATCACTTTTACATATGCTACTCCTGCTTCAAATGTGCAGGCATTTCCTTCTGCTGTGGTCCCATAAATCCAGACTCTGGATTATTTTTCTGCTGTTTTGTTTTTTTTTTTCTTTTCTTCAGTGCAAGTCTTCCAAGAGTACAACACACATTTCAACCCCTATGTGTGGGTGTACTTCAGTTATGGCAATATAAGAGCAAAAAAGTTGACTCCATTTCCTTTGAAACATGGATTTTTTTTAATGGGGTTTTGCAAAGAGGTGACAGCAGGAGCCTCTGCCTACTTGGAATCAGTCAATGGACTGTTTGTCTCCTCTTGAAGGTGATGTGTAAAGATTTTTGCTTTTTGTGTATTTTTGATATAATTGTAACTTTGTAGAACTTTAATACCTGGTTATGTAGCTCCTGGTATTTTTTTTCTGCCTTTTCTCTTAGATTTTAGAGTAATAAGGTAACTTTCTAACACATTCCTGAAATACTGTTTAGCCTTATTTTGGAGTAGAGCACCTACAAGGAGACATAATAAGAAGTGGGGAAAAGAAGCTCTGGACCAACTCCAATGGGGCAGTTTTTGGGGGAAAAATTACTTAGCTGACTACTCTTATAATTAGACAATGTTTCTTAGATATGATAATTTGTTATACTTATAAAAATTGTAGAAATCTTCCCATTTTAATACTGTTGCAAAAGTTTTTGTCTTTTGATATCAGGCAACAAAGGGCCACCTTTAGGTGAGCTTGGCACCTCCATCTGCTTTGGAGCCCACTCAGGAATATCCATGTATGTTATTATAGGATATTTCTATCTGTCCACATGTCACAAACAGATCCCTGTTTCTATGTTTTCTGTCATGATGCATATTAACACTCTGTAGTAAATGCATTTATCCTGAAGCTGCTTTCCGGTCACCTTGATAACGTGCACTGCTCGTGGATCTGGATCATGCAAGTACTGACTGAACTCAGCCAGATCTTTAAGACTGAATTGGTAAATCACTATATTTTTGAATTTCTGCTAGTGAAAGCTCTCAGTGAATATGAGGGCCTCTGTGTCAAGTTGTTTATAATCAGAAATGAAGCCCAGCCATACCCAGCCCCTCTGATATCTGAGGACCAGCTGCAAAGCAAGGGGGATTGTTTTCTGCCACATTTCTGTGCCCTTGACACAACAGCTGGTTCGAATACTTGAAAGTGTAAGGTATTTTTATCAGAAGAAGTTGTGACTTCTCATCTGAAAGGAAGGCATTGAAAAGAAACACACAGCAAAGTCACGACGTGTTCTGTGTGAATGTCTAAAGGCTCTCCATCTTTCCCTCCCTCTTCTGTGCCCACAGAAGTTAAAACACCTAATAAATTCTGTACCTTCTGCCAAGGGGGCTAAATGGTATGTATATGAACTAAAGAAGGAAAAAGACCCTCTTCCCTTCAAAATACAAGAGTTGTTTCTTCCCCAAAGGAGAATCTTCTGTCTCTGTAACTATGCACAAATGTCCTTTTGAATTTTTGGTGTCAGTACTTCTTATGACTCGTCACAAACTCCAGAGTTTGAGTTGTCATATACAGCAGATACAGCAAAATCTTGTGCCATTTAAATATGTTTTTTTGCTTCTTTTCTTCCTTTCAGCTTGAAGACCTCTGGAGTGGCCTGGAAAGGAGTAGTTTCCTCTCTCAGGCATTAACCACTATTAAAAGAAAGAAAAAAACTTTAAGATGGAGAAGCAACTGAAGATTAAGTGAGGATTTATTTCTACATCAGCACCCCACCTAGGAGGACAGTGAAATACCTGATAAGGTGCTGAGCTGAACATCATGTCACATGCAGTTTTTCAAGCATTGGAACATGCTAGTTTACTCTCAAAGAAAATTCCTAGAGATTCTTCTCTAGGCCACAGGGATATTAAAGAAGATAATTTAATTTAAAACCAGCACTTCCTTCAAAATTCTTTCAAGTCAACAGGACAATTTACCCTGACCACAGGATAAAGTACTTGACTGGATTCTGATTTTCTCTGAGTTGCTATAGAATTTGACATTATAAGGGAATATATTTGAAAACAGATAAACTTTTTTTTTTTTTAATTACTTTGTGTACGTACGCTATTTTTAAATGGCTGAAGAAATTTCAGTGGAGATGAAAGAGAGAAAAATGCAGATACTCATTCCATAAAATTCAAACTTTTTTTCAACTTAATGCAGTAGCAGATTAATTATTTTAATTAATTTGTTTGAAGATTTATGGTAAATACAATGCTACCACATAAAGGGATGATTATTTAAGAAACAGATTGCCATAGGTCTTATTTTTTATCTTAAACATCTGATTTCAGTACTTTGTAGAAAACAAGTGTCTTCACAGCTCTAAAAGTATGTCCACAAAGAGTCCAGGCTTGAACTCAAAATTAAAAAATACAATTTAATCCAATTACAAAGAAAACTAACCAACCAACCTTATGTTTGGAAATGGTTGCAAAAACTAATTATTTTTTTCATTTTGGGAAAGCAACTGTTGTGCTGTTTCAGCACACTGGTGCCATAAATAACTCCTAAGAATAAATCTCGCCCAATATTTTTACGGCATGCAATCCATTCATCCAGGGATTTAAAGCCAGAGAGAGCATTAACTCATCCATCCAGTCCTACAGAATAAAGCCCAGGAATTCCATGCAGTTCCTATTACACAGAGTCCAACAGCACACACAGTGTCCTTAAGCCTTCCTCTGGGACAACATCCTGACTTGCCTGGATGACTCCAGGAGACAGAGAGCATGCCCCTTTCATGATTGGTTCAGCCTGTGATTAATCCTCTGCTGTGTTTAATACATATATCATATTTCTAATTTTAATGTGTGTGTGGGCCTTAAATTGGCAGGTCTTGGTTTTCATTCTCTGGAAGGTAATACATCCCTCAAAATGCATGTGGTTTTAGAAAAAGATGACCATGATCTCTGCAGAACCACCAATAAATCACAGCTCCAAAAATGAGAAAGGTTTTTAATGAGTGGGGAGGGATTTGTTCATTTGTTTCTGCATTACTTTATGTAGCTGATCCTTCAAAAATCATGGTCAGTTCCAACCATTGTCTTTTTCAAATCTAGGATTCAGAGTACTGGAAAAGAGCTTTGATTCCCCAATTACTGCTGTATTATTTACTGCTGTAAGGTTCTTTACTGAAGTGAGGAAGTCTCTGCTTCACAAGGCATTTGTTTTATGCGAACAAAAATTTTATGATTAAAAATGAGTAACGCTGATAGTAACAGAAGAAGATATGAATTTGAATTTGCTGCTATACAGAGGGGGAAAAAAAGAAAAATTGAAAAAAACCCCAAAACTGCTACGATTTTGTCCAGGAGGGTCACAGAAAAAACTGAGTTGTACTTCTGTCAAAATTAATTTCTTTCATTCAATAACTAGTTCTTCCTGCATATAATTACTTGTCATGAAAGGACCCCTCTGAGTACATGGTGGAGGAAAGTTATGGAGCAAACCCAGCACGTGCAGCCACAGTTTTTTGGTGCAGGGATTTGTGATCCCACTAGAGAGAGCTCATGCACTGTTTTTTTTTCTCACGGCACACTTTTGCAGCATGTTCCTGTCTTTCCCCTTCCACACACCACTCCTCAGGATTATACGGCCTGAAACATCTGCATATAATATTTTAAAAAATGCAGAATCCAGCAGGAAATAGTTGACGTGGTTTTGCCTACACTTTTCTTCTCATAATCAAGTTTTTCTACTTCCTTTTGGAGGTGTAAGATTGGATTAAAACAAAACAAAACAAAACTGAAACATAAAATGGAGTCTAGTGCATATATTTTGGGTTTTTTTCATAGGTCATGAAGTACATCCCCACTCACCCCCGTTCCTTGCTAAGACTGGGAAACAATCTTTCTGCATCTTGGTTTCTTATCTATAAAATTGGGATTATGACACTTTTTTCCATCTGCCTTCACTATCTGGTTGGCACAGCCTTCAGAGCAGTGGCCGGATGTGCCCTCACTTTCGATTGCAGCCCCTTGTTTTTACTGTGTCCTGAACAAGACATTACCTAAAGCATATTCCCAGCACAAAAAAGGAAATAATAATGTTAGTTTGGGGAAGATATTTGTTCCTTATAGTAAAGTTGGGCATGAAGGGGGAGAAAGGGGTAATTTCTAAGCTTGGAAATCTGTTTTGCATTGAAGTACACTTTCCAGCTGAGAGTTGATACTGATAGTTCTAACACAAGTACTTCCATAGCAAACTTCTATTCCCTAAATGGCTGCAGGGATCCTAAAATCCGCCAGAGGCTGCTGTGACCAAATTACAAAGAAAAATCTACCACACAAATCCATTGTAGGACAAGCAGGTCTTCCTCTTTCCCACATAGATTTCTATCTTTCCTTCCTTCCCCTGCTCAGTTGCTGGCAGCTAGGGCTAGAGTCAGCAGCCTCCTCACTGAAAGAAGCTAAAGACACCAACAGAAACCTGAGAAATCCCTGCAATTATGATCAAATAGCAAACTAAATAATGCTTTCAGTGAGGAGAAAAGGAAGAGAACCAGTGTGGTGCATCTTGAGAAATTACTCTTCTGTCAAAGTGGAATATTACGTATTTGGAATATGACATACTCCTCCTGATTTCTTGATGTGAAAAATATGGATCCTTCCAGTACTTTTTTTAACGCTTCATTGTAGCTTCCTAACATCAAACCTAGAGGCCCTATCATAATTCTACTGGATAGTAAAGCCTCAGTTAAACCATGTGCCATCAATCATAATCAGTGCCTAATAAATGGCTGTAGGTCCTTCATCTTGTTTACCAAATGTCTTTTGTAATATATTTTTCCTTCAAGGAGAGGCATTTCTGCATCAAATAAGGGTAACAGTCCATCTTAGCACAATTAGCCAGAAGAATTCTTGCTCAGACTTACAGGTGCTGCTCTACACTTGTGTTTCCTTTTCTCCCTTTCTTTATCACTCTGTTTTTCTGGTCTTGAGATCTGAGCTTCAAGTGTAGAAGGGGAGGAAGGATGATGGGATACATATTTTTCAAGGCCTCATCTATGTACTTCAAAAGAAGTGGCTTCTTTTCACATAAAAATATGATGTCCAGCATCTAAAATACAAAGTGTCTCCTCAAAAGAAAAAGCAAATAGGGAAAACAAATTCCAAAAAGTTTATAGACAGAAGCAAAACATTCTGTAGGTATCCAGGTAAAATAAGAAATACATAGAAAAGAGCAACAGGCAGCATTGAAGAGTTTACATATGTTGTTTTATTGTGTTTGGGAGGTACTTCTGTTAAAAATAAGTGGAAGGGGCATTCCTCAAAGTTGAAAAGTGATAATGTCTTGCAGCAGTAGTGCTGCAGACAGAAGTCTGGCTTGCAGATCCAAGACTATAAGTGAGCCTGTTCCCATCACATCTCAGGGAACAGCTTCCACCTTGTGCAGCCCAGAGGGAGAAAGCCTTTCATTGCAGGTCTCCTATTAGTGGAAGTAAAAGACTGTTTTAAAGTTCAGTGGATGGAGACATGGAATTCTGCTTTAGAGTGATCCGCATGTCTAAAAAGACTTATATTTTAAAATATCTCATGTGATGTGAGAGGGGAGTTCCTGTAACACCAAGCCCTGCGAAAGCAGTTCTGGGTGGCAGGGTGGCTGGGGAGGAGGAGGAGCAATCTGGGGAGCGCGCAGAGTGGACATGGCTCACACCACGGGGGCAACACTGCCTTGGCAAGGGGGACTTTGTTGCCCTGCAGGACTGGTGACATTGCCCCAGATCCTGACTATTCTCCTCTGTTAGTCAGCCCTGCTCTGGGAAGAAAAATCCATCTGACCATGCAGATATCTGAGGATCAGGGAAAAAAAAAAACGCCGTAAAATTGTTACTGGTGTTTCAGTCATTGAATACCAGATATTACTCCAACTTGTTGGTGGGCTTCCTTTCCCTTTAAGAAAAAATTTTCAACGATGCTTTGACAATTTCCCTTGGCTCTTTCCTCTTCCTCTCCCTTTCGCTTTCGCCCATTTTTGTTCTTTTCACCTTTTCCTCCATTTTTCCTTTTCATCCTTTTCCTCTTTTTCTCCTTTCCCCCTATTCCTCCTTTCCCTCTTCCTCTTAATCTTTCTTTTCTTATTTTCCCCTTTTCCACTTCTTCCCTTTTTTCCTCTTTTCCACTTTCTCTTTCTCATTCTCATTCTGTCTTACCCTTTTTCTTTGTCTTTTCCCTTTTCTTTCCCTAAGTGGAGAAAATACCTTCCTGAACAGCAGGGTAGCTCAAGCTTTCCCAAGAAAGAGGAAGTGCTTTCTTGAGGCACTCACTTTGTCAATGATCCACTTAGGATTTGAACTGCAACCCTGTGGTTCCTGATAAAACCCTGGAAAAGGGACTGCACACAGAGGGAGAAAGAGTGCATATCCTTAGTAAGAAAAGAAGATTGCTGAGATCTACCTCTGGGAAAAAAAAAAAAAAAAAGGCTTTTTAATGATTTAGAAGTGAAGATGCCTGTATCCATCACCCACCTCAGTTTATCTGAGTTAGTTTTGTAGAGAGATGAGATTATCTGCCCTGAAACACAAAGCAATGTCTGCTTTAATGTCCTGGCTGTGGGTTGCACTGCAATCCCAGATGTGCCGTGGCAGGATCAGAACAGACGTCATAGGAATTATCTCAGGAGGAAGTTTTCAAAAGCAGCTATCAGGTGTGCTTTATTGATACACAGACCTAAGATCCCAGCCTCTTAGGAAACCCTTGTATCGCAAACCTCCTACCACTGAAGGGCTTGGGAAACCTTCTCCCAGTGTGTGGGGTCAGCTGTGTGGTGGGGAGAGCTTGCAGATGCTGTTTGTACCCACAGGGAAAACAGGAATTGCTTGAGTTTCTCACTTGATGGAGGTGATATGTGCTGTGGGTTTGGAGAAGAATAAAACAGGTTTTCTGGCTGATAACCTTTATTATGATTTTTTTCTTTTCTTCTTAATAGGAATCATGGGAGCCTTAGTTAAGTGGAACTGATTTTCTCCATTTCAGAACAAAGTAACATCAGTAAGTGTACTGATGTAATTTCCTCACATTTTTTCGGTCTAGACGACTCTTTTTTGAGGTGCAAAACTAACTCTGTTCTCCTTTAGTCTTGAGTACAATCTGGCTGTCAAAATGTATTTTAAGAGGCACTTCCAACAGCAGATGACCTCTGATGATGAGCTGTTTTCACATAACCATGTAAATAATGTAAACTTCCAGTAAACATCAGGAAATGAGTATCACAGCCAAAGAAGGGAACATCTCTAATGTTCCCTGACCTGCGGAGGAAGTTCTTGGGTGAAAATCTATCTTTCAACATTCTTGGACTTGAGTAGAAATTAAAAGCAGTATTTGCAGGCAAACCTGATATCTGAGAGGCAAAGTGAACCTCCGGAGTGTGGGGTGAATGGGGCCTGCGCTGAATCTCTGTTAGAGACCATGTCCTGTATGAGAAAAGGGGACATCTTCACAGACCTTGTGGAGCTGGGGAAAATCATGGAGCCTTCCCCTTTCTCTTCTATCACTTCGTGAAGAAATGCTCCTGGGGAAATGTAGTGAGGTACTCAGAAAGCATGCACTGCCATATACAGCCCTATGAGCACCATGATCTTAAAGTCATCACAAATTTACTCAAAAAGCTCAGATACAGGTTTCAGTCTCTTTGCATATTCCTTGAAATCCTTGTACGATTGCACAAGATGGTTATGTTAATAACAATAACTTCTATAGAGTTGATTTGCAGGCTTCCAATTTTGTGAACAGTCAGATCCAAAGAATGTTATGACTGTCCATGTAATTGCACTGTATTCAAAATACAGCTAATACATCACTATTTTTTTCTCAATATGGACATTGTAAACTACTAAATGTGATTGCTTTAGAGGAAAAAAAAAAGGTGAAACCTTTTCTGCAAATACACAATGGCAATCAAGTAATGAGCTTGAAGTTTTTTCTCCAGACTGTATGTGCTGTTCCACAACACATGGGAATTAAAAAGGAAAAAAAAAAAAAAAAGTATCAGGAGCTTCAGGCATAGATTTGAGAACAGAGTTTGGAAGAAAGAGAAGATATTTGATCAGAATAGCGATCTCTGAAGGTAGAGCCAAACAAAAGCAGTGGGAAAAAAAGCTGGCAAAACCAACCAAAAAGCTGGCAGAGATTAACTTGGCTGCTGTTTCATGCTGATGACAAGCAGTGCCGGGGCTAATTGTCAGTGATTTCAGAGGTCCTGCCTCTGCTTCCCACAGAAGCCCATGATCCTCATTGCTGCTTGTCACAGGCCAGTTTTCTCCCAAGAGCCATTAACTCCACACATCTGTGGAGGGAAGGCTGTCTGCAATTCATGTGGGCCATGGGAATACTTTTCCCAGCAGAGCACACTGAGCTCTCATGTGTGAGCTGCAGAGTCTTCATTTGGCCTCCATTTTCAAAGCATTTCAATGGCCTGCTTTGCCATAATCCCCATAAAATAATGCAGGCCAAGGCAGAGCAATTAATTTTAATTGGTAACTCAGCCTATTGACTTCAAAGGGAATTCAGAGATGGAGTTAAAATTTGAAAACTACAAGTATAAAGCCACCGCTTCTTAAAGGAAAAAGAAGTGCAGAGGGCTAAGTAGAAATACTCCTGCTGGGTGAACTCTGAAAAAGTAATTGTGCCTTATTTTCCCTGCTCTGTGATGGGGGAATAATGTTACCAAATCCCTTGGCAGCACTGGAATATTTGCAAATAAAGGTTTATCAGTGCAAAACAAATCAAGTTATTTTCACACAACTTTTAAAAGAATTTTTTAAAAATGTCAGGCAGGAAAGTGTTCAGCTTTGTGATGAGGGACTAGCTCTAAGGATCTTCAGTATCATCCTTTGAAAACTTGCAGATAGACTTAAAATTCTGGCTTCATCCAGAACCTTCATCTAAATCAGATTATGGTAGATTCCCAGCAGGCATAAAGTACTAAATGGCTTTACATTTCTGCTCTTTCCCAAGCAGAATATATATATTTGATAACAGGAATCTGTGCAAAAGGGGAAAGGCTCTAAGCAGAAAAAAACATGATTTGAGTTTGGAAATATTAGTGTTGAGGACTTTTTGTGAAGAAGCTTCTCAAGCTTTTGTTAGTCACAGTCAGAGAACTGTTGAGATTTCGTTAGATTTCCAAGTATTCACTTTGGTTCATTTGCTGCCTATTAGGGATTTTCTGGGCCCTAACTAGATTGGTGTTCCAGTATTTTCCTGGCTGTCATTTCCCAGATCAGTATGCTGTGCTTACAAAGCAGTTTGGCTTTTTTTGTCTTCAGCCTCGGCTCTGTAGAAAAGCAGAATCAGCTGATGTATTACTTAGAGTAAATGTTTTAAAACATTTAAATGCTTTTTAATATCAGCTGTATAAAAGATGTTCACACAGCTTCCCACCCTGAGCCCCCATCCCCTGTGGGGAGATCTGAAGAATGACACCTATAAAAACAAACAAACTTCTAAAACTGAAACAAGAAGCCCCTAAGAGAACCCCACCACCGTTTTAAATGTGGGATCTTGGAATCTGGCCCAAGTTTTCTCACAGTTTGAGTGACTTCAGTTGGCAAACACTAAGAGTGAAGATAACTGATATTTCATGTGATATGGATTTTTGATATTGCTGTGAGTGGGGTAGCGGATACGGTTTCTGAATGAATCTTTATGCCAAACAGGCTGAAAAACTTCTTTAGGAGAAAATTCATAGGTGAAAATATATTTTAGGGTCACATTAAATTAAAATTTAGGACTTCTTAAAATTTTAATTTTCTTTGCATAGTTACTGTACAATTGGTTAACAATGAATACAGAAGAAAGACAAAACCTGTCTAGTGTAATCCCGAAGAAATTTTTTTCTATCGTTAATTTAAAAAAAATTAATTACCATCTTCTGATCCAGCCACCTCTGTGTCTCTCCCCCCACTAAAACCAAATGTATACAATGTGAGACCACGCAAAGTAAAAGAAAAATATTATCATGGTTGCCTGACTGCTTATTTTTTCTCTCAACAACAGCTGTGAAGCCTAGATTATACTGTAGATGCTTTTGTTGATTGTCTTGTACCTGGAGAGAGGAACAGCATGTAATTGTGCTGCTTTGAAAAGAGAAATTATCTCTGTGGCCATTTCTTTCTTTGCAGCTGTTTACCTGAGTTTTTCCAAGCAAAGGAAAGATGAGGGCTAAATCTCCCTTGCCCATCTCTTCTGTTTAATTTCCTCCTCTGTCATGACCCTGTTTGGTCCATGGAGAGGAAGAAATCTCTGCCACTCACAATGCAGAGAGCTCATACTAGTTTTGTGCTTCCTAATTAACTTCAAAGAAATTGTTTCACTAACCATTGTTGCAAGAATTTTTCAGTCAAATGCTGTCACTTTTCATTTTGTTGTGGTTTTCTACAGTTCTGGAGCTTTCAGATCACAGGATTGAAACTCTGAGTCTCTTCTTACCCACTGTTCTTTAAGTTTCAACCTCTGGAGACAGGCGCATAAGTGAGAGCCATGGTTTTTTGCTTTAAGTAAGATATATTTTATCATAAGTAACAAAAATATATTTCTTACTTATATTTTTATGAAAAAGAAAAAAAAAGCAAGAACACTTAATACAACTGCAATTTCTGCTTTCAGAAGTTAAGAAAACACAAAACTTCAAGCCACACTTCAAAATCATACTTGTTTCAATGTATTTCAGGAAAACCCCAACCTAATAGGCAATATCAACAACTTAGTGGGTTGAAATGGAGGTTGTTTTCTCAATTAACCTCAGATTTTAGGACAGAAGAAATGCAATGTGTTTATGAGCTTGAGACAAAATGTTTTTTAGATGAAGAACAAAATAAGGGAAGACAGAATGGAAACTCCAAAGAGTTCTTATTTTTCAGTTTATACACATTAACACAATGTTACTTACCACTATCTATTTGGACCACACGAGAGAGTGATAAAAGTCTTTGAATTTCAGTGTAGCTTCTGGCATTCAGATGGGAGCTCACAATAGGTCTTTATCAAATTTGAAAAGGTTGCTTTTCTCTCCAGGAATGTGGTTGTAAACAGTTTCTAGGCAAGACGGAGGGATGGTTATCAACATTAANAAAAAAAAAGATATTTTTCACCTTTTGTGTGTTGACATACAAAGTTGCAAGCAAATCACAGGAGACTGAAGAGGAATCTCTGCTGTGTGTCACCTGCAGTCCTGAAATGAACCTGTCTGTACCTGAACTGTGGGATGAGCTCAGTGCACCAGAAAAGAAGTCAAATTATCACAACTCATTTCCTTCATTCTTTCCTTCCTATGACTTTTTTATTTTTTTTTTTTTTTTAAAGAAATAAATTTCTTTATTTGGTGACTCAGAGCCTTAGCTGATATAGCTGATATAGCTGATATTGTGGCATGTTAATGTATATATTCTGGACTTCCCTTCAGCTAAGACACAATTTATTCTGCTTAAAACACATTCCTAGCATAACTACATTATGCTACACCTTCTCAGTGTCCTGAAACCTTTGCTTCTTGCCCCAGATCACAAGGTAAAGAAACACTCTCAATAAACTCACTGTCACTCATAAACATCTTCCTGCTCCAAAGCCATAAGTTGCCCAACAGTTTTCATTTGGATCACAAACACACAAATAGCTCAGTAGCAGTCCATTAAATACCATGGTAATCTACTGCTTTTAATTATCCTCCTCTGTGCCATAACAGCTGTGAAGCAAAGGGTGATAAGCCAAAAGTAATTTAAATACTGTGGTGTGCTCCAGACGTGGCAGTCATTTTCCAGGTGTAACTTGAAATCTTACCCTGTTAGCTCATCTCTTGCTATAGAAAAAGTCACTAAAAGCACAAATACCTTTGTATAGTCATGACTGTGATTCTTTCAATTTTGGTGATGGGGGACAGCTTTTTTTGCTTCCCCTCCAAAGCTAAATATTAATTAAGGACATTATTGCTACTATTTTGAACCAAGGCCACACCACACAGGACATGATCCAAAAGCAACTGAAGTGCAGGGAAAAGTTAATGGTGTTGCTGTTTTTGATTGAATCTGCCTGTGGGGTGCAGATTTAGCCCTTAGGGCATCTACAGAGCACATGCCTGTATTACACATTTGCACACAACTTTCCCCTCAATTCACTCACATGAAAAATATTCAGGTTTGGATTTTTTGTTTGTTTGGTTGGTTTTCTGTTGTGGTTGGTTTTTCTTTAAAATTATCTGGGATTTCAAACCCCTCTTTTTAAAGCAAATAAAAGCAATTTGTCAGGTTTATAATGTAATAATGTGCTTTCTTCCACCTGAACTTGGAACTTCCTATACATCTGGTTGTCCAGTATTTAAAAAGAAAAACAAAACCCCCCCCACCTGGCCCCAAACATCTTTTTTTAAAAATATTCTGTGAAAAGAGGAAATCTCTTGGCTTAGACCTCAAAACAATTAAGAATAAGAGGCAACTAGGCTGTTGCATTTTACTGATCTTTTCCTCTCATGCATAAAATAAGAAATTTTTCACGATGTTGGCAGAAAATGGTCTTCTCATGAGCAATTGTCGAAATGGGGAGAGTGATCATTCATGGCAGGTATTGGTAGGGCCAAACAGCCTATATGAAGATTACTAGCTAGCCAGGTCCCAATGTGCCTAAAATAATCTGTGTTGTAGTGCATCTATCTGCAAAATAAAGTGGTGGCTGTCTTTTTTTCTTAAAAATCCCCATTTTGCATACAAATGAAAAATTTCATTGATGTGCTGTCATTTAATCTTCTCAAAGATGGGAAATGTTGACCTTAAGGGCCTTGTGAACACCAAAGAAAAGCTGCAGACATGCATGGGCACCCAAAACTGGCGGAAGGAAATCAAAATGGGGCTTAGAGGATTTATAGCCATGTTTTCTACAGACTAGGATGGCTGCTGAACATTTCTCAAAAGGAATTTCCTGTGAATGCAGCTATTTCCAAATGAAAGGTACTCCATGGCCTAAACCAGGTGACTCAGGCCCAGGGAATCCTTATTCCAGTCAAACGGGAACAAAGCATTAACTTCTCCTTTTTGAGCCAAGCTTGAGGTGGTCTATACTTCCCTGCATCTCCTCTTGGTCTTCCAGATGGGATGTGAGAGAATTTAAATGTTGATGTGTTTTGATTTTTTTTCTTTCAGGCCTGGAAAACATGAAGGTTTGGGCCTTCAGTTTGTTAAGTTTTTGTTTCCTGACTCATCACGGCAACCCTGCACTCAGAGCACTGAGTAATGAGCACATTTGGCTCCAGAAATGTGGCTCAGGGGACAACCCAGAAGAACCTGTGCTCACAGCTGTCTCTGGAGAGCAAACAGCAGGAGTTTGGCAGAACATGAGGTCAAACCAGCTTCAGGATAAGCAAGATCTGTGGTATCACTCAGGAGCTACAAGGCTTCCTGGCACTGTTCTCAAGAGATGATTTCCAAAAGGGCAAAGCAAACCTTTCCCCCCAGTTTTCCATGGAGTATACTACAGCCTGGATTCTGGGAATGGCAGAAAAACTCCAGTGCTGCTGAAGTTTACCAGTTTGGGGCAGAAGCAGATTTGGGATAATGTGTTTTCGGAGAAATGGTCTGCACTTCTCAATGTGTCTTTCCCACTTGCCAGTGAGCTTTACTTTTCCTCCACATTTTCTTTGACAGTATTTATCAACATTTTGAACTCCATATTGTTTCCATTAATTTGTTATTTTAAGCTGCAGATCTAAGCTCCAATAGGCAATGTAATTCTCAAGTTTAAAAAGCAGAGGCACCGTATATTCCATTTTCTTCTACAGGTCGAAGACACATAACTTAGTCTGTCAGGTGATATGATAAACATCAGGTAGTTCCCATTGGCTTTCATACTGACAGTCAGGAATTCCAAGTCTTTTGGAAAAAAAGTCCATGCTTTGGACCTTAAGTCTAACTGCTTTAAAATCTGAAAAAAACGCTAAAAAAAAAAAAAAAAAAGGAGTATTTATTGTCTTCAACAGCTGCAGGATTATTCATGTAATTCTAAAATATATTTATTTTGAAAGTGAAAATGAAAAAGAGTGAATCAGAAACATTCTAATTTAACTATCAGCACTCCACAAAAGAGAAAATTTGGAAATCTTCTCTCTACATGCAAATACAGCAGAACTTCCTAGATTCAATTACTGGTTTAACTAGAATCTGCATGGGTTGTTCTCAAGGGATAAATGTTCTGATCATCAGTGCCTTGTTTCTTTTTAATTGGGGGATTAAACTCATGAGAGCCTTCATATCTTTCTTTAGTGTTTCTGTCCCTGATATTTTATTTTGTGAACAGTCATGCTATTAGGACAATTATGCCTTCTGAGGAAGTGGCATTTATCTGACTTATTTATCTGAGTAATCTGAAGAAGGTCTTTCGCTACTACTCCTCATTGTCCATGTGAAATGATTTTAGCCATGCTCACCACCTTGCAATGGTACAAACACTTTGTTAAGGGTTTGTTAATCAGGGATAAACCAGCAATACTGCTTCTTGGCCTGGACTGGATTATGCACAACCTGCGCGTGTGTTTTTATGCTGTGACCTTTGGTTCCAGGGTGATTATGGCAAATCTAACCATGGTGTCCCTGAACCTGCATGTGTCAGGTCAATTAACAGAAAACCTCAGATCCTTGCACTTGTGGGAGTTCTGGCCCTTTTCTGTCCCATATTTAACCTTGGGATTGCTTTTCACAGGCCTAGACAGGCAAGTGCATGAAGCCTTCCTCTCTTCAAGCTTGACAAACCTGAAGTCAACAGCTGCTCTTTTTAGAACATTCATTCCAGCCCTTAAATGGCAAACACTCTGATTACAGCACATTAAGCTGGATCTAGTTGTAGGGAAAAAAAAAAAAAAAAAGTTGGAGACACCATAATAAACTACTGCTTAAAAAACAAACTGTGGAGACTAGGAACACAAAGCAGTGACTGAAATTACATATGGTGCATAGCAACGTTTTTATAAGCTTCCAAATTCAAGGAGCATTTAATTATTCTATGATTATAGTCACTGCATGAAAAAGCCCTGAATAATTATATTTCCTTGTGGTTTATTTATATATAGTTTACCTGGAATCTTATCACAGGAGAGAATCATGGAAATGTACATCAAAACCCTTGTTTCTAGAAAGACCTGGAAATTTTCACAAACAATGAAAACACAAGGAAAATTTGGGATTTGATAAGTGCATTCATTTGGACAAACATCTGGCATAAATAATTATGGCCAAAAGCACTAATAGAGTACACAGACCTGCTCCACAGAGAGGCTGAAGAACACTTTCAATACAGGTAATACCTTGATATTTCACTTCTTCTAGTAGTTGTTTCAGTTTCCTTCGTCAGACACTGGAGATCTGGAAGTATTTCTGAAAAGTAACAGGCACAGTTTCTGTTTCATTCACAGGCTCAAGCCGATGAAGCTCAATTTTTGGACATGAAAAATTCAGCCTAGAATCCCAAATCAACAGCACTTATTCAAACAAGCCAAGAATTAGACAGCCTATGTCATTATTCTTCTATTTTGCATAGAGACAACTTTTGAGGATTCCCAGCACCAACTGGGAAACACTTTGATATAAATTTGCCCATTTTTGAGTAATCCCCCTCAGTTAAGTGCCGGACTTTGCTGTATATCAAAAAAAAAGGAGAACAAAAGAAAAAAAATCTGCTGTGCAGAAAATAATCTTGTAGAAGATAAAAGTCTCTCAGAAGGTGACTCCATTAAGACTGTCCTTAATTTCAAGCTCTGTAAAAATGCAAAATTACTGAATTCCAGTAGCTTTTCACAAGTAGAGCAGAGCAGTATGTGGGGTGTTGCCCATCTGTTCTCATTTATTGCACCTTGGCCATTGCTGCTCTCTTTGTGAACAAACATCAAATATTCAGATCTAATGGCTGCCAGCTGCTATTACCTGCATGCTGCAGCCAAAGGCCGCCTTTCTTCCTGTTCAAAACCTTACTCACTGGTGGAATTACGCAAGCACACCATAATAAGAGATCTAATTATATTGTTCCTTTTTGGGTAGGGCTTCCCCCATCTCCAGTCAGAGGTGTTTTTTTTACAGGATATCTTGTTTGTCGTTTTTGTGCCAGTAGAGTAAGAAGTCCTTTCTTAGAGTACTGCTGAGCGCAGTTTACCAGTGGGTTTACACAATTCCAATGATTTATTGGCGGGTTAAGGAATGAGGTAGACAAATACTGTCATAGCCATGGCTTAATACTAAATGGCAACACAGTAAGATTTTCTGTGAGTTTTACCTGCTCCTTCCTGGTGGCAGGCTTTGTTTCATTCCCATGGCTCCTTTCAGAAATCTTTGCAACCAGTAAATGGTTCAGGGGATGCACCTACCCAAGTCAGACCTGGTTTTGTTTAAATGATATTTGGAAAGAGATCCTAATAAAACCATCCACAAGATCCAATTAGTCTAGCTGAAAGTCAGTCCAGCTGTCCCTAGTACTCAGAGCAGAATCCACACATGAATGTGCATGTGGGACTAATACATTTGTCTGTTTGATATTTTGACCAAGAAAATGTAATTTAAAAATATTAATATTAGCTGAAGAACAAAAGCCCAATGAAATCTTGTCAAGAAAGAATTTCAGTTTTGCCATGTCAAGGTATTAAATCTAAAATTTATTTAATTTTCGATTACTGAGTGCTTTCCAGCTTGGGTTTTCTCTTTCCTTCACCAAGAATTGAATCACCTTGCATGCATCTGACTATCCCCAGGAGTGTTTGTGCTTAGATGAACAATGTTGTGTGCAGAAAGATCCTAGATGTGATGTGATCAGAAGAAAAGAAAGAAAAGAAAAGAAAAGAAAAGAAAAGAAAAGAAAAGAAAAGAAAAGAAAAGAAAAGAAAAGAAAAGAAAAGAAAAGAAAAGAAAAGAAAAGAAAAGAAAAGAAAAGAAAGAGAAAAGAAAGAGAAAAGAAAAGAAAAGAAAAGAAAAGAAAAGAAAAGAAAAGAAAAGAAAAGAAAAGAAAAGAAAAGAAAAGAAAAGAAAAGAAAAGAAAAGAAAAGAAAAGAAAAGAAAAGAAAAGAAAAGAAAAGAAAAGAAAAGAAAAGAAAAGAAAAGANAAAAAAAAAAAAAAAAAGAAAAGAAAAGAAAAAAAAAGAAAAGAAAAGAGAAAAAAGAGAAAAAAGAGAAAAAAGGGAAAAAAGAGAAAAAAGAAATCTGCAAGCTCTATTGAAAATAATTTTTCTTTTTTTTTTCTGTAACATAAAATTACCATAAAATGAATGAAATCCATGTAATGAATGTTTTTTTTGACACACAAATCAATAGAGCAGCGTACACTTGATCATCAACAATTTGTTTTAAAGAACTTTGGAGACTTGGTTTCTATATTATGTAATAAATATTTATCCACTATTCTGCTAAGTTACAAAAGGCAAAGAAAATCTGCCTTTTTATTGCAATAACCATAATGATATTCTGAATAATGATACAGCAAGGGACATAACACAGTTGTATTCTTCAAACATATTGTATGTATTTTTCAGATTCTACTGCTGTACTAAACTATTAAATGATTAAATGGCCAGGACAGGGAAGGAAAAAAACTCCAAATAATCTTTTCTTTATTCAGGCTGTAGCCCATATTAGGCCACGTTTCCTGATAGGTTCTTCTTGAGGAAGTTGCAAACTGTCATAAGAATCTGCAACCAGAAAGGCCTTTGCTGCGGTGTCTGTTTTCCTTCCTTCTTCATGAATTCAATAATAACAGAGATAACAGAACAAGCATCTTTCCTTACCATACCCTTGTGTGATAAGGTGGAGCTGTCATTGCCGTCTGACAGGGAGGGAGAAACCTCAGGGGTAATTCTGACATAAGAGTGCAGAACATCTTTCTCTACTTAGTGTCTCACCTTCCAAGATAAGGGCCTCTCTCCCACTGCACTGCAGATTGGTTGGAGGTGATTAACTGTGCTGAAATTTCTTAAGGTGGATGAGAGTAAACAGTGAGTAAACAGGATGTTTCCTGAATCCACATCAGCCACAGTTAAATCCTCTTTCCTCTGCTTTACAGAGGAAAGCCTTCTTTCCTGTGAAGAATCTAAAGGGCTTTTTGAGATAAGCATATATTTTCCTCTCCAGGTCAATTAGTTTTTAATTATATTTATTATTTTTAAATATTTTTATCATATTGTGATTTTTTTTTTCCTCTTTGAGCTGTGATAAGAAAGCCTTGTGTTCAATGCCACATTTTCCCTAGTGGTTCTCCACTGCCTGATTACCCACTTTGCATATCCACCCCCATTGCAATAAATGCTATAAAAGACAAACCATGAGATAAAACAGAGACAGGAAACCTTTTCTGGTGACCACTGTGTTTTAAATCAGGAGTACAGTCTATTGATTTAACCAGTACATGAACCAGTGAAGGTGTGGATTAAAAACTCTGCTTTGAGCAGGGACTGTTTGAATAGGAATGTGCTGAATGCACCCACTGGTCCAGCTCTACAAGTTGGATGGAAAAGGAAATTTCTAACTCAGTGTTTTCGAGTGTGAAGCAGCTGTGGGCACATCAAGCAGACCTTTAGGAGCCAGGAGATTTTATGGCTCTCATCTCCAGGGTGAGACTGCAGCTGAAGAAGAAGTTTAAGAAAATCAGGTTTGGATTTGTGATACTAAAATGTGTCAGTTGTGAACCTGGAACACAGATGTTCACCATGAGCACCCAGTCCAGGAAAGCCAAGGTCTTGCTAACAACACAGACATGTGTGAACAGACCTGAGATCCTATGAGCCATGTGTTGGAGAGGTGCCACGTGGCTCTGTTGCTATGATTTTATTTTCAGTCTAACAAACCCAGCCTGTGAGCACAAGGCTTCTTAGGCCAAGCATAGCACCCTGTTAGCACAGGCCTCCACCTTCCCTGTAACATCCAGCCTTCTCCAAGAACAAACTAAGTTGTTGGATGTGCTTATTCACCTCCATAGACACGTGTTTAAATGACTTCCCAGAAACCACAGAGAAGCTGCTGGCACAGCAGAGATTTATTATCATTTTCAGACTAAGAAAGTGCTCTGCACTGGGCAAAATGGAAGGCAAACAACTTCCTAGTCTTAATCCCACACCTTCATCATTCTTTTAGTTGCAGAGGGGCAGAGGAAAATACGGTTTCTGCAGATTCCAGTTTAAGTCTTATTTGTTTTTCAGAAAGGTAATCATGGGCGTAGAAGCTGACAAAACCACAGTTTGTATTAAAACTATATTATGTTGAAATGACCTTGGTACTCCAGGCAACCCTTCAGCAAGATTTCCTGATCCATATTTAAGATCAGACAAGGACAAGCAGTGTCAGGTGAGAACAATGTTCAGCCACATCAAAAGGCTTCAGTCACAGTGAATTTTGTTCACAAAAATAATTGTGCCAACAATTATTACAGCTTGTGTTCTGTACCTCAGAAAACTTACTGTCATACCAGTTTGTTCTGTCAATAATCAGACCACATAAATTCAGGTGACATTTTGTCATCCATGTTATATTTCCAGCTACACGTAAGCTATTTGTAACATGCATTTCTGAGAGGTCAACAGTTTATTAAGCATTTGCCTCATGACATTTTCCCAGTTTAATATCAATACCCCATAATAATGATGTGCAAGCACATTTTTACAAGACTTTCATGATACACCACAAATAATATAATGGAATGAATCAAGCAAGTGATGACAATTAGTTAAGTAATGCAAGAATATCTGCTGTAACTTGCACTTCAAGCAAGATATGAGGTGGAAAAGGCCAGTAGTATTAGGTCATCTCATGGGACAAGAATGTTTGTAATACACTAATTGTGAAGTATTTCCTATAGATGCTACACAAACTCTTCTGAAGAGCATTGCATTTCATAACAAACTTTGCTGCCTTTGGAAGCTCTCACAGCTTTGCCTCCTGTTAAACCATCTTTGCTCGTGTGATGTAATAGTCTATTCTCAGGAATTAAATACATACTCTTTCCTTGAGGTAGGAAGATGAGTAACTTTCCATGAATCAGGCTGATGAGAACGTTTCCCTGAGGGAAAGCATTGTCCATTTACCACAGGTTTTTTTTTTTTTTTTTTTTTTTTTTTTTTTTTTGTGTGTGTGTGTGTTTTTTTTAAAAAAAAAAAAAAAAAGGATTACATTTACCCATTGCAGTTCAACAGAAAGTTCTCCTCCTTCCAAGCTGGTAGTGGTCTAAAGTGCCAGAAGGGACAGGAAGATGTGCTGGATTTAATCACAGCCTCATGAACTGTTCTTTTTACTGAAGATGTAATTGTCACTACGTGCAGAAATCTTAGACAGGCTTAGGTCAGAGATTTCTCATGAAGTCTAAAGAGGAATACAACTTGCTGTAACACTCAGTCCTAGGGTTCATTCCTAGGCCCAAAATATTTTACTTTTTACATTTTCATCTTTGCCACTCATCTGAGCACCACAGAGAGAAACCAGAATCCCAAATTCATACATCTTGTTTCAAAAGATTAGAGTCATTGTTTTTAAAATGCTTACCTGTGATTTTTATGGATTTATTTTATTCTTAAAAAATATTTTCTCTCTTCTTTAGTCTGATGAAGCAAATGTACTTAACTTGACCGCTCTGTGTGTTCCCTAAGAAAGGCAGCAGTGTGCTCAGGTGCCAACAAGTGAGTGACCTTGTGAGACACAAGGGCAAAGATGGCTCAGAGGTTTTGCCTTGGTGGAGAAGGGAGCAGGAACCTGTAGGCACCACTGCTCCCACATGAGGACCTCACAGCCAAAACCATCTGTGGGTCTGCTCTGAAGGTAAAGACCAGTCCTAAAATGTGCTCCTCTTACGCCCAAATTTCACACAGCCAAAAGCATGCAGTTCCCTTACTAGTGTAATCAATTGAATTACTGGGACTAAATTAATGCAGTTTCGTGGTTTCCTCAGGATCTGGGTTGGTTTTCCAGCACAGGCTCTGCCCTGGGTGGGGACAGCCCCTGGCTGTGTGTGCCCTGGTGGGTGCCCAGCAGCCGAGGCCACAGGCGCTCGCACGCCTGCGGGACTTCGTGCAGCCACACGCTCTCCTCTGACCACGTGGGAGCTCCCACCCCATGGCAACGGGACACAAACAGGAGTGTTCTGGGTGGGTGTTTGTGGGTTGTGGCTGGCAGTTGCTATGGCACCTGGCAGACAGGTGAGAGAAGCCCTCCTGAGGGGCACTGCCAGCAACTGCTCCTACCCGCCTGGCATGCAAGGTTTGCCTTCCCACCCTCTTCCCAGAGAGCAAAGGAGACTGGATGGACACACACAGGTGTGTGTTTGGCCACGTGGCAGCAGCATCCTGCAGAGGTGGATGCCAAGGAAGGTAGCATTTCTGTTGGCTTGCATTTTGGATACACTCTGCTGCCAACTGAGCACGCATCTGCTGCCAGGAGTACAATGGCAGCACGGTTCCTCCCACGTGGTGGAAATCCCTCTGCACAGATAACAAATGCTGCTTTCCTTATATCTCCTGCTGGTGCTTCTGAGAAAGCCTCGGCATCCCACCTTACTCAGAAACATCGCTCCATGTCAAAATTAGATGCTCTAGGAACGCTGCATGGGTTTTACAAGTATGGGTTGAAAAAAGCCCCAGAGACAGATTGTTTGCAAACCTTGGTTATTGCTTTGTTTTGGGTTTTGAGAATAGGACTGACACTGAAAGCCATCCTGTCCCAATGTGAAAATAAATTTCTTTCAAAGCAAATAATCAGTATCTCTAAATCCACTAAATTTCCATGGTGATGCCCACCATGGACGTCTGTCACCCATTTGCTTGATTTCAAAGTGACCACTTTCAACACTACTCAACAATCACAGATCTGCCAAGGTACGTATTGTATTCCCCCTCTGAAGATCTTCTCACCACTTCTGTCTTCTTATTTTTTGTGCAGTTCTTCTCAGCCTAGACGGCCCTTGACTATTTGTGGGAGAAGGAATGAGAGAATTTTGGGTACCTCTTTGAATTTATGAATCGACCTGGCAAGTTAATGGGAAAAGCACTTTGCTTCTGACTGAAGGGAGTCAGAATTAACCATAAATACGATTAACCATAACAACAGGATATCTCAAAATGTTTTTCTTTTTCTCAATTAAGACAGGAGCAAAACATTTCAGATTAACCCAGACAATTTGCTTGACCAGAAACAAAATTACTGATTTTTTATTTGGATTTTTAAAACTTTTGATCCACTTCCCCCTCCTTAAGGTTGAGAGTATAGAAACAAAGACATTCTAGGAAAGGAAATATTCTTGCAGAAAAGTGTCTCAACTTTAATTTTATAGATTAAAGCGTTTTGAACTGAAAAATATTGATCCAACCTTAAAAGCACATTTGGTGTTCTCAGCATTTGTCAGTGTGCATACAAAAGAAATTAAATAGTATTTCTACCTCTAAATCCTCTGGATTACTTAAGAGCTCAGGAGGTAATGAGTACATGTTTCTGGCTGTGTTTTAGGGTCTAACCTGCAGCAAACTTTTGCTGAGGTGCCAGTGCTCTTGTCTCAACAACGTTCCATTTGAGTGAACTTATTCCAGGTTTACACCACCACATTTTGAAGAGTGTAAGACCTTAGAAATCAATGTCTGCTTTGTGTTCCTGTGACAATGGTTTGCAGTTGCCAAAACCACAATCTTTTTCCACAATATAAATAAAAATTGGACATGCAGGGTTGAGATTAGATGCCATTCCATTTCCCTTCAGCTCTTGTAAACAGCAGGCATTTGGAAAAGAAAGAAGGGATCAGGAATCTAGGAATCAGGAAAAGAGATAGCATGTCCTTAGTAAGTGAAGAAATACAAAAGCTGGATTTCCAATGTCATAACAAGCATCCTTTTGAATCAATAGTGTCAAAAATCTCTGCACTTCATGGAGCGAAAATGGCATTTGCCAGAAAGTCTTTCCAGAACTTCAGGTTTTCTTGTGAAATTTTGCCCCACAAGTCCAAATGCACTCTGTTCAGACACTCTGACAAGGGCTCTCCTAGGTCAGAGGAGCTTCTCAATCATCAGATCTTCATTTCCACATGCTGGCAAGACCAGAGCCGTGCTTCCCTGGGAGGTGATCACACTGGGGTGACGCAGATTTCACCCCGTGGTTAATGCAGCAATCGGGTGCGTGAATAACTAGAGGCTCAGCACACACTGCTCAGCACACACGTGTGTCACCAGACCCAGCGAGGGGTTCCAGTCAGCAAGATTGGCTTGTCAGGGGAGATAAGCCCATGGCTAACAATAACTTTACTCATGGCACTCAATTGTAAAAACTGCATGTAATTGCTCACATTACACCACGAGTTTCGTCAGAGCTGTGAAACCAAGAAGTGCTCTGTGTCAATTTGCTTTTATCCCGCTCATCAAAGGTAGAAAGAGCTGTTATTATTTCCAATACAGGACAGAGGTGAGAAAACTGCCTTGGATAGGACTAACAAACAGGAAAATGTAGCTTTCCTTGTTCTTTTTTTGTTTTCGTTTGTTTTTTTGCTAGATAGTTACACCACAAAGCACTGCCAAAGACTTGTGTTTTCCAACCAATAATATCTTAAAACACAAAACCCACTGATTTTGTGGAGACTACAAGTTGAGGCATAACAATATTTTTGACCTGTTTTTAAAAATAGAAAGTGTTAATCAGCAGTGTCAACAAATACTTAAATTACTAGATATGGAAAAACAGATTGATGCTATCTGCTGTTTTAAATCTTCTGGGTTCCTAAAGTCACAGTGCCATCAAATTTCCTATCCATTTATAGTTAAAAAATAAATTTGATTAGAAATTTTAAGGTACTCACTCAGAATACATTCACACTTTTTTTGCAAGGAAATAATTTCCTGTTGGCAGGATGGTTTCAAGCTCTGTTGCAGATTATTAAAGCAAATGTGGCCTTCCACTTTTGGCCTAGTGGTTAATTCACTAGGAACTCAGTTTGTGAAAACTTTCTTATTTGGCTGCCTTTAAAGACTCCTTCAGCACGTTCCTAACTATTGGGTAAAATAAGTGCTGTTATCAGATAGATGTTTTCAAAATTTTGATAGAAATTAGAACAATTTAATACATGTTTTTCCAAATACACTGAATGTAACTATCAAGGGGGTTCCTGTGCTGTGATCTTTCTGGCTTTTGTGGGGTTAATTTTTTAAAATTACATTTAATCTCTTGCATTTTTATCTTTCCTTTACTGTATTGTGAAGTTAGTCTTTAAAAGCTGGTGGTAAAACTCCAACAGTTCTCAACAAAAGAGAAAGAGAAAAAGAAAAGGAAAAAAAAAAAAAAAGAAAAAAGAAAAAAAAAAATTTGCGCTGGTTCCAGATGACCAGAAGGCAAAAAATGTTGGTGGTCCTGTTCCCTTTGGTCTACAAGGAAACAAGAACAGTTTTTATCTCTATTTAAATGCTTAGAAGCGAGGGGATTAGTCTATCAAATACAATCTCGTAACACAGTTCTGGAAGAGGTTGTGAGGAAATGACATTTCTATTAGCATTTGGGGGCTATTAAAAACATCTATTATTACAGCAATATCTAAAATATATGTTTGAGAACTTCTAGATGTTTCTTACTGAACCCAAGTGCCACACTGTAATAACAAAATGAGCATTTTTCATGACAGAAATTTGTGGACTGTGGACCATGCAGCATAGCAAA
>VXBN01001830.1:40582-66854 GCA_013397395.1 Sinosuthora webbiana
AAGGAAGGAAGGAAGGAAGGAAGGAAGGAAGGAAGGAAGGAAGGAAGGAAGGAATAGCATTGTTAAGGTCAGAAAAGGCCTCTAAGATCACTGATTCCAACCATTAACCCAGCACTGGACCGTAGCAGATGACCATGGCTGCTTGCAGCATTCAAGGACGTTTATGGTGCTGTCCATTTTGAACAAGAAATGACAAATCCAGCTCTCTGAAACACTTGAGAGGTATAGGTGTATTCTTATATAAAGTATCTCTACAGATGTGGGCTAGAAAGGGCTTCCAAAAGAAGCTGAGAATCAACTCAGTGCTAAATCCATTCTCCCCAGAGAAGACACAGCTCCATTTTTGTACTTGAGACTCAATTGATTCAGAATAATCAATTCCTATTCCTCCCGACAGCAGTCTTATTTAGTTTTTAATTAAATTCTGTGAATTCAAGGTGGGAGATCCTGTTTTCCAAGTCAAAGGCTAACAGCTTAACTCCACTGACATGATTATTATGGTGTTTACCATTGTTTAGAACCCACTTTTGCAACATATGTACTCTCACTCTTACATTGCAACTGCTACTTTTGGATTTAATGTCAGATTAATTTCTGAACTGTGAATACATTTGTGGATGTGTATGTGTGCTGTGTACATATATACATTAAAAACCGTGGCTTTATAAGCAGTGGGAAGATGAATGGGAAGATCACTCTCTTCCTGGGTAGTTGGTTAGGGTTTTGTTCCAGAATCAAAAATCAAAACCTCCTGGTTCCTGAGAAGTAACAGTGAGGAAATGGTTCTGTTCAGGCATGTTGACTCAGAGCCTGCACGTGGTGGGTTTTTTTTTTTTTTTTTTTTTGTGCTAACAGAATCTAAATTGCAGTGAATCAGAGGAGTTAAGTGGTATAAGACAAAGGGCACACTGGAAAAACTTGAGTCGGTCAGATCCTGCAGTCACTCTGGCTCACCTTGAGCTAATAATACTTTACAAAAGACTTTAAAACAGGGAAGTTATTTTACTCTTTGGTGACAGTGTGGTACATATTTTCCATTCTCTGGCGGCTGTCCATGCAATAAGCTGTGGAGAAGATACTGAAAAGCCCATGCTTCTCCAAAAAATGTGTTTGATTGGGTAAAAAAGTGTGTTCTTGCAACACATGTGGGCTTATTTATTGTTAGTTTTTCTAAAGATGCCAGTCAAGGTCACAAGATTCAGTTACTCAAGTGAAAATATATCTGGAATGACACATCCTCTGTCGAACCACTTTCTGTGAAATTAGATGTGAGCAATACTAAAAAGCATGTCAGAGACGGGAAGAGATTAAATTACTCCCCCCAGGGCATGGGGTTGCCTGCCACTCTCCCTAACACCATGTCTGTTATGCAGCAGATGAAAAGGGAGTTTAACCCCACAGTGTTGGTAATGCATCTCTTGATACAGAAGCATTTGGCTGGACACTGCACATTTTCCACCTGGATTAGCCATGTTGGTTCTTTAAATTGTGTTTTCAAAGTGTTGCCATCACTGGATTCACGTAAAATTGGTGTCTCTTGTCTCTCCATCATTTCCAGAGCAATACTCTTGTAGCTGCATTTGGTGGCACACAGAGTGTGGGAGGGCTTTGCCTGCTCCGTGTGGCTTTTGCTCTGCTCAGACTCAAGGCTACTGAAATCAACCTTCAATGGGTCACACTGAAGGTGTGTTTTCCCCTTAATCATGCCCATTTGTGGGTCACAGGAATCCTGGGCTAAATGGTCTGTAAAAACTCCTGTTGGTGTTTTGTGTTTATCCTGTGGGGTCACATCTACATTTACAGCTCGTTCCTTAAGACCTACCTAGGCCACAAATAAATTTTCAAAATCTATTAAGAAAGAGTCATGAAAGCACCAAATAGATGACTTTTATCTTAAGCATGGGACATTTTCATCTGGTGCTACCCAGAACCTCCTTTTACTTTCACAGAACAAAACTTCCCTCTGAATTACTAAGTAAAATTCTGTTTTTGCTGTAGCAAGTTTTCACACACTGAGGGAAACACTGCATTAGGCCAAACGACCCAATGTTGTTTGGGAAAATACCTAACTACTAAGGGCACTTGTTATGAAACTTCATCTGATTAAAACTGGTTAGGAAGCAAATCTCAGGATGAACAGCTTTTGTGATCTTTTCTTTGAAAGCACATTAATCCCTAATAAGATACAGTATGGTAGAGAGCCTGTTACTGTTTTGACCTCGAGTAATACTTTTCAAATAATTCAAGGGATGAGTTTGTCAACATTAATCTGTAATCTTTAATTACAGGCAGAGTTCAAACTGATTTTATTGTGTTCATCCTCACTTTCCCTTCCCTAAAAGCCTAGGGGCCAAGAAAGGAAAAACACTTGTGGCGTTAGTAGAACATGCCATGAGTGACAATTTCACTTTCTTTCCAAGTCATACTTCAAAGAAAGCTCTACAATTTCCTAAAACCTAGTCCTTAGCAAACCACTGGTGATACTGCTATAGAGGGAGGAAACAACCCTGGTGGTGTGGTGAAAATCCCAAGTCCAAACAGAACCTTTCCCCATCATGAACGGAGTAATGGACAAAAAATTCTCTCAGGAACTGAACATCTGATCTGGATTCTTCCTTTCCAGACCATTTAATCCATCCATGCACAGATGGGCAGATGCCTCATTCCATGTAATGAACTCTTCTCTGCCTCTATGCAGGACACAGAACCATCTGCGTTGTTTATTTATATATCTATTTTCTCTGTTTGTCTTATCTTTTTTCCTCTATACTTTTGCCTTTAGTGGTGTCATAATCCCAATTCTGAGTTTGAACTGTATCCCTTTATCTTGTCAAGAGAACTTTCTTTGGTTATAAATTTCATGAAAAACTCATAGGAGGTATTTGTTTCTTGCACTAGTCCTCCAACTGAGCCAGTCTGGGGTCAGCACAGAGCAAGAACAGCACCAGAATATAGTAGGTGTATGTGTGAATTTTATAATAATTTGCTCAAGATATCACCTTGCAGATATAAATTTAATACAGGC
Source organism: Sinosuthora webbiana (assembly GCA_013397395.1). NCBI lineage: Eukaryota > Metazoa > Chordata > Aves > Passeriformes > Sylviidae > Sinosuthora > Sinosuthora webbiana. Next base: position 43,608 of record VXBN01001830.1, read on the forward strand.
ACTATGGACCCAGGTGGAACTGAAAAAGCAGACACTGGGTTCTTACATATTAAGTAATCTTTCCTATGTTCTCTCTTTGCCCTTGCCTGTGGGCAGAAAGGTGAGAGGAGCTGTAATTGGGTTAATCCTCTGTAATATGCTAACAGGCATAGGAAAACAACTCCTGCTCCAAGATATCTAACTAAACTCTATTTATGATGCTCAGACTCTGCAGCCAGATTTTTTAAAATTTGACACCTCTTTGGGGATTATGCTATCAAAATAGCTTATCCTCCTCTCAAGAGGGGTAAATTCCTGCTGGTGTGCTGCTAATCTGAGTTTTGCATGCACCTTTGCATGATTTATTTATTATTGGGACCTGCCCTTTCCAAGTCACCTTCATATTTTCATCCTTTTAGCGATATTTTGTGTCTTACAGACACTTTATACACTTTGGGATTAACTCACTGTGATGTCTTCCACCCCTAAATGTATTGTGACAGTGAAGTTTGATCCAGAGCCTGTAGAGATTAAAGTTCCTCTTTGCAGCTGCCTTGTTTCCTTGCTCTTCCCACTGCCAAATTCTCTTTACTATGAATTTATTCCAGCCTTGCCTTCTAAGAGGAAGCTTGACAGTTCCTCACCCATGAATCATCTTCCTTCATTGCCCTTTTACTTTTCTTCTAAAACCCTGTGTAAACACTTCCTCCACAAGTTATTCAGGAACTGTTAACCCAAGCCTCCAGAACACTGCATGTTTCCTCCACAGAAATGTCATTAGTTCTTGAACTGATTGCTGAATATTTTTTTTCCTGAAAAAAAACATTTGAACTGATTTCTTAAAAATTTTATCATGGTGCTTCAGAACTGCAAAATAGGAGCATGAAAATCTTGGATTTTCTCCCAATCTTGCATGCTGATTAAATTATTACACCTAGAGATCCAGTTCATTATTTCTCACCAGTGAATTGAGAAGGCTTGTCTCCTTTTACTGGGGAAAAGCCTAATTGTGGAGTGAGTTATGGTAAGAATTGAACTTGTATATGTAAAGACAGACTGAGGATGCCAAACACAAAATTAGACCAGATGTCCACTGTGAACACAACTGGCTTATTACATACATCTAGAGTTCTTTCACTGCAGTTTTAAGAACATATACTGAAGTCTAAATTTCAGCCAAATTCCTTGTGTATATGCAAACTTGCGTGCAGAATGCGGTTCCAGGCAATTCCCAGTGTTGCATCCTTGTTAGGCATTTGAGCTTTTCTTCAGATTTGATGGAATAGGAGCAGAGGCTTGGATTCAGATGCAACCTTTAAAGATTTTCCTCTTCTTGAGATCTTCTTTATCATTGTACTTTTATATATATTTTCTGTAAAAAACCTGTTGTCTTTCCTGACACTTATGCTGACCAGTAATGTTTAACTGTTTACCCTGTTTGGAAAACCTAAAATGAAGGTTTGGGTGCACATTTGACAGCACTCACACTCTTACAAGCTCTTGTGAGGGCTTACATCTCCAGTTTTAATGCCATTTACAAGTCTGGGAACCTTTGTGGGGTCTCATCCATCTCCAAATGGCATCTCAGCCAGAAGAGGGGTACTCTAGGTTCTGATAACTTCAGGGCAGCTCTGCTGGCTTCCTGGTTCAGATTCAAGCTTATTTCTCTCTCTCAATAAGAGAGAGTCTGTTGGCCAGAAAAATAAAAATCCTTCATCCCACACTACTTTTAAGGACACTCCTTTTGTTCATTTGTAGTTGATTTCATCTTTCCTTAGATATTTTGGCTTCCATTGCTGACTTTACTGGAAGCAGATTCCCGCCAGCTGATTCAGAGATGGGATCATTACATCTTTAAGGGAAAACACGTGATCCATTTCTTCTTTCTGAGAAAAACTCTCAGTGCAGTCCCTAAATTCAAAGGTGATATTTCGGTTGGTTTCACAGCTCTTGGTACTCTAAATTCAGGCATTCTTTGAATGCAAGTTAATGTGTTGAAAAGCTAATTCTGAAAATCTAACCATGAAATTTCAGGGGAAATCTTTTTTTTTAGCCCCTTATTCTGTGGGTTTTGTTCTGACAGATTTCCTACATTTCCTGTATGATTTATTAGGTTTTATGAATACTCCAACCTTCAGACAAATCTGTCAGCTCTGTTCCTAGAAGATGAATCTCTGGTTTGAATCTCCCGAAATTGTTTGAATACCATCAGTCTTGTGATTAATACTCATTCTGGCATGGGATTTTTTAACTCCTTCATCCATCTTTTCTTAACCTAGCTCTATTTTTGTGTGTGTTGACTTGGTGCACACTTTCTAGGGCATCTTTCACTGTTGCCTGCTGTGGTGCCATGACTCGCCAAGGGGTATGGAGGGGAAAAGAGCATCTTCCTATTGTGTGACCTGTTTTCTCCAGTAGCCTGCCTTAATTGTGTGCCACATTTGGCTTCTTACATCTTTTGTGATTAACAGAACTAAGTCCTGGCTTGAACTTGTGCCTGTGGCGCCCCTTGCAATTATCATCAGGCACCCACAAGTCTTGCCAACTTTGCACAAATGTATGTTACACAAATCTCAGGCTCCAAAAGAATCTTCTCTTTCCTTCCTTGTTTTTCCTTTCATTTTTTTGGTAGCAATTCAGTTACCACTGTCTATTTCTCCAAAGAAACCCATTTTTCACATCTTATACTCTATTGCTTTACAAAGTAAACGTTGTTAAGCAGAAGGCACAAAAATGTCACCGAACTGACATTGCAGAATGACTCCTAGTCTCATTTTCTCTGTGCTCTCTTTCAAAACAAACTTTTCCAAGCACTGTATTTTCCCAAGTGCTTCTGGACTGTTTCGCTTGCTTAGTCTCCTCCAGCAGATAAAACCTCTTTTCTTCAAGATTTCTGGTCCTAGAACATGTAAGCAGAATTCACTTTAATTTTTCACATTTATTGAGAAGACATTCTACTTGACTTGAAGAAATTTGAGATGTTTTGGTAAAATTACCTATGATTTGGCTTGAGTCATAGACCTCTGAAAAGCTTCCTCTGAACATGTAGTAAAATACAATTTTCATGCCCATTTCCTCAAGTGCAGTGTGCTGTAAACCAGCATTTTTTACATGGTTTTGACTTGCAGACACAGTGACTTGAGGCACAACTGTGGTCCCCAGTCCCACAATTGAAGAGCAGAGTTAAAATATTTCCTGCTAAAAGGTTTAATGATCCAAAATTTAGGTGTTAAGGTATTTGATCTCTAATGTGTCACCTTCATGACAGGAATACAGAAGACTGTGTGAGGTGTGCAGTCTTCCTATAAACTGTTTGGGAAGAGTTCATAGGGAGACAGACACAGAGGTACACTAAAGAAGGAGACACAATCATGGGCAATAAAAAAAGCTGACATGAACTGTGGAAACTAGGGGTCTGTCTGAGACCTCACCATTCCTAATCATCAACGTTTTACAGTTTTTTTTTCTCGATTTTACTGACCTCTTGTCTCTATAGAACTCATCCACAAGAGCAAAAAATCAAGTTCAGTACATTTTCTTTTCTAGCATACATCTCATTGCTTCCTTTCAAACTTTAGTTATCAAATAATGGAGTGAAAACATTGATTAAGTTGGAAAAGACCCTTAAGATCAGTGAATCCAACCATTAACCCAGCACTGACAAGCCTAACACTAAACCATGGCCCCAAGTGCCACATCCACATCTTTTAACTCTCTTTAGGCATGGTTAATAATCTACTTCCCTGAGCAGCCTCTTTCAATGCTTGACCACCCTTTCAGTGAAGAAATTTTTATTAATATCCAATCTACATCTACTCTAGAACAACTTGTGGCCATTTCCTCTTGTCTTGTAATTTCAAGGGTAATCAGAAGCAGCCCAATATTAAAAATCTTTAGAGTAAAATAAGGAGAAAATACTAGCTATATGCCAACCCTTAGCAAAATGGCCCTCCCATTTAAACAGAGGTGGCAATTAAAGTAAACCAAATGTACTTTAAAAGTCTGTTCTGCTCTGTCCATCACTCATCAGCATTGCTTTTTTTGTATAATTATCATTATTCAAATAATCAAAATGTTCCATGAACTAGAACTTCTTGGAAAACCTCTGCTAGGAAATTAGATGTATATCCCCAACTTCACAGAGTATATTTGTAACCTGGAATAAAAAAGCTGTCCTGAGGAATTCAGTGATTCTGTGATCTGCTGGCACAGGATTTAATGTACTCTAAACTGATTACACCCAAAACTGAAGGAGGTTAGATAATGGCAGAAGCTAATGGACCAAACTGTGTTGTATGCATCCTTTGCAATTCTGCTGAACTCGCCTGACTGCACACAGTATGGCAGAAGCAGAATTTATCCTGACAGTCCTCAACTCCAACAGTCTTCAAAGTGAGTTTTGGAGTTTGATGCCCCAGTCAAGTTTTTTGCTGTATGCTTTAGCATTCATCATTCTCTCTTCATGTCTGGGACAAAGAGTTTTGGAGAAGGGTATTCAGATATGGTCCAGGGAAGAAAGGACCTCAATATTCAGTATTTCAAAGGGAAAAAAAAATCAGTGCAAAAAGTTAATATTTATTGCAGTTGCGTAGTTTGAAAGAGGTAGATTTTCTAGTCCTGGCATTCTTCCAGTGCAACTTGTCAAACCAGGTTACATATGAAATGTGCCTGCAGCCAAAAATGTGAGAACTCAGTGTGACGATGTGCAGAGACTTGTTTGATTTGGGGTGATTTTCGCTTTTCATCAAAGAAACTACATGATCCTCTTTCATGGGTAATATTTCCAAGGCTCATTATTATTCCCTTGTTTGCTTTGGTTACTGGGGCTCATTGAAGGAAACATTTAATTTAGTATCTTCATTATGAGACACTTTTTGTCAAGGTGCAGTGTTGTGCTTTGTTCTTTAGACATCTGATCCATAAAACCCTCCCTGGCTTTGCCATGTTTATTGATACCCAAGAGAATCTGCATTGCATAACATGTCATACTTGATTTGTTAGTTCTTCCTTCCTAATTGTCTCTTTTTTTCTAGGGAAATATTTTCCAAAATTGTTTTTTTCAGACACAATGACAAAAGCTTATGTTTGAAACATTACTGATTTCACAGTATGAAGACATTTATTTCATGTGACGACAACAACAACAACACAAGAAATAAATAGTAATTTTGCTCTGTTTCTGCTTAGAGGTGGGAGCACACAGATCAAGGATTGTAATTTCTTTGAAAATGCTAGCTAAAGAGGCTATGATTCTCCAAGCATATTTCTAATCAGATTTTAAATAGAAGGAACTATCAGAGTTTTTCTACCTGAATGAGAATTCTCTTTGCCAGCCAAAGTAGTTGCAGCAAATTAGGTATGATTTTAGTGAACTTGGTTTTTTTTGTGCAGCATATTATTTTTATCTTTCACTAGTTCAGGGCTAGAAAATGATACTTGTACCACAAAGAGAAAAAAGGTCCAGAGGTCCATGACAGGTTTTTGGAGTTTCTGTGTGTGAAGAAACAGTTCTGCGTAGACTGTTTTACATTTATATTTAAGTTCTTGATTTCCAGTTAGTGGAAAGTTGTTACAACTTGTCAGGTGAGAAAGTAATGAATAAATATTGAGTGTTAATTAAATAAATATTATGGTTTTGTAATGTGTCCTTTCCATCTGTTCGCAATTGTTCTTCATTGTAGAAATACATTTTCCCTTTCCTATTGCACATTACTTTTAGTCCTCCCAGTTTCTATTTTCACTCCTCCTAATTCACACAAGATTTATTGTTTCACCTGAAGGAATCTTCTGTCCTGCCCTGATTTCCAAAGATCTCTTTCCTATTTTAGCTTTAGAGGTTGGAATCACATCTGATCTGCTATTTAAAAGTTCCCTTTTCACAGCCTTCCTTACTATGTTTCCTTGCAGACTCTCCACTTGAAATTACCCTTTTGCATATTCAATGCCCCTTCTCCCTGATTTTGTTAATGAAATAAAAATGCAGCTTATTTCCCTTCCTTCATGTATTGTTTGACCCAGTTTCTCCTGCCTAGAATGTGTTGCTTGTGAAAGACAGTTTAGCAGACAAACTATTTTCCTGGCAGTTTTTTTTTTCTCTTTGTCTGGTTAGGTGGAGGCTGCTCATGTTTTTAAAAATAATTTCTGCAAGGTATACAACTTCCAGTATTTATTGCTTCTTCTGTTATAAACATTCATCAGTGTAACACTTGTCAGCATCCCTGTGCTGAATTTACCTGCAACTTGGAACAGCAGCACGGAGATAAAACGAATTTAGAGATGTCAGGCTACTTATTCTGTAGAAGACATGTGCTGTGAAAAAGTGAAAAGCCTAGGGTCTCCTTGAATCACTAGAGGTAACTGAAGGGGGAAAGGTGACCATTTTTTGAGAGAGAGGAAGGAGAACAACCCGACAGCAGTGAAGTGGTGGAGCAGCCTTCCAGAACAGGTTGGAGTTGGTTGTTTTGCACCCCACAACAGCTGATTGTGCTGTGCCAATTGGCTGCAACCCTGACAGCAGGTGAAGCTCAGTTCTGTCAGACTTTTTGACTCTTTAGTGGTTCCAGCAACGTAAATACTGGTGATGGACCAAAGAGACAGAGAGAGATGGCATCTGCTCCACTATTCTGCTCTGAGCAGCTTAGGCCCAATTTTTTAATTAACAAAGTGTTAAGTACAGTCTGGGTATCCCTGGCTGTTTGCTCTGCATGGAGATTATTCAAATTGCCAGGGACACTCACACAGAGTGAAACCACTGGAACTGTTGCCTCAGGTCCATGCAAATGAAGAAGGGACACTACCAACAAGAGAACTTAGATCAGGAAGTGATTTCTGTGGGGGAAAAGTAGGGAAACAACATCTAGGGAATGGAAGTCCTCCTGAAGACAGCTTAGAAACACCACACTACTTTCAAGAGAGCAGTGGCCTAAACATCGAAAATACAAAAAAATATTTAGAAATAAATATTTCCTACGACCAAGCTAGATTTGATCTCATCTGTGAACATGGAGAGAATACATTAAATTGATAGCTTGCCTTTTATCCAGGGACAAATTGGGTTTTGGAAAACAGTGAGATATCAACAGCTTTTCACAATGTTGTCCCAGACAGCAGACTGAGTGAAAACCCTCTCCAATGAAAGGATTCCGGTCTCAATCCAAGTCCCACCCATTATCCTCTGCAGAGTGAGTCAGAGCTTCCCAAACATCCGCGATGTTATGTCAACACTTTCTTGTATGAAAGGAAAAGTGTCCTCTACTGTGGATATAGATAAAAATGGACAAAAATATTTATTTTTAAATAAATAGATTTAAAGATTTATCTCTTGTTGTGGATAAAAATAATTTCAAATACATATTGAGCTGGATTTTCTAAAACACAAGAGTCCAAATAAAAACTCAAGTTTAGGAAGTGGATTCCTGGCATGATCAAGGAGAAAGTAGAGGAGCAGAGCTGCTAAGAAGTCCTTACTGAGAGCAAGTTCCTGGCTTTCTCAGCTCTACAAAATTCCTCCTCCCTTCTTCCTCATCCCTCCAGCATCACTGAGAAACCTGTTCCAATATTATTTCAATATATGACTAACATAAGTAACTTAAACTTTCACTCCTTCCTCACAATAAACCTGAAAGTAAACTGTAATTCCACTCTAAGTAAATGAAGGATGGCATGTGGGGCCTCCCTTGAAAAATGCTGGTGCAGAAAAAATGCAGAATTTTGTGGTGGTAGCAAAAGCAGTAACAACTGTTCAGCTTAATGCATTTCTTCTATTCACCTTCATTGCCAGCAGAAATATTCAATTCCAATGAAGAGATGTGCTGTGGGAAGGCCAGCAGACCCTGAGGTCTTCCCTGTACATCTCCTGAGAAACACGGCAGAAAAAGTGGCTCTTAGTGGCAGACAGACAGTTGGAATTTTCAAAGGCAGAAAGCACCAGCTTCTTCTGAAAACTGAGGCACATAATGATTTCTTTTTCTTAGAAAATGTTACAGTCAAAGCATATGCATGAGTGTATAAATATCCATATAATATGCCTCACACACACGCACACACACACACACACACACGTGTCTGTGTACATATACATGCAATACATAAATAGGTTTTAAACACTGTCCTTCATTTGTTTGTGCTTCCTGTCTTACCCTTGTTGAAGTGCCATTAAATTACACAGAAAGTAATGTAATGAAGCTTTTAAAATCTGTCCATTTAGCACTCTAGAAAATTCAGAAAGACTGAAAAAACAATGTAATTTACAAACATTTCTTCTGCTAATGTCATTATTTGCATTCAGGCATCTGCTTGATATAATATCTATAAAGCTTAGGAAACATACAGAAAATATTTTTAATGTAGTTGACTGGCTGACCACAGAGCACTACCACAATTTTGTAATAAACATTAAGACAATGAGTACTATTAAAGACATATGCTGTCTGAAAAATCCATACAGAATCAGAGAAACATAGAAGCATGGTTTGGGTTAGAAGAGACCTTTAAAGATCAGCTAACACAAACACTCTGCCATGGGCAGGGATGTCTTTCACTATATTGTGTTGCTCAAGGCCCATCCAAACTGGCCTTGAATATTCCCAGTAATGGTGAACCCATGACTTCTCTGGACAACATATTCCAGTGCCCTCACCACTCTCATTCCAAAAAAATTCTGCCTTATATCCAGCCTAAATCTACACTCTTTCACTTTAAAATCATTGCACCTTGTCCTGTCACTACACGCACTGCAAAAAAATCTTTCTCCATCTTTCTTTCCCTGTAATATATGAAAGGCTGGAGCATGTTCGTCCCAAACTCCTCTTGTGTCCCGGATAAGCAGCACCAGTATTCTCAGCCTGTCTTCACCAGAGAGGGGCTGCAACCTTCTGATAATTTCGGTGGCTCTTCTGTGGTCCTGCTCTAATAGATCCATGTCTTCCTGTGCTGGAGCTTCCTGTGCAATCTTACTGAGGGTGCCCTTGATCTCACCATCTACACCTTAGTGAAGATGTTGAACAATGTTAGCCCCAGTGTGGGTTCTTTAGGAACACCACTTGTCGCTGGCCTCCACTTGGACATTGAGACATGAACTGCCACTCTCAGGATGTGGCCATCCAGCCAGTTCCTCATCCATTTATCCATCTATCCATCAGTCATATCCGTGTCTCTCCAATGCAGAGGCAAGAATTTTGTGTCCTTTCTACCCTTTTTCAAGAATGGGTGTGATATTCCCTTTTGCCCAGCTACTGGGAACTTTTTCTGACTGACATAACTTTGCAAATTTGACAGAAAGTGGAGTGGCAGCTACAGGGTATTATGGGCTCATGTATATTCTGGTTCCCCAGATGGTTTCAAACCTGGTTTCCTGAGGAGACTCTCTTCTCTGATGTGACATTTTTTTCCTCGAAAGAATCGTCTCAGTTAAACCTCTGTATTTCAAGTTTTCCTCAGAAGACTTTTTAAGCATCTTAAGGGAAATAAATATATTTTCTGATGCTGTGCTTCCTCACATCCTCTCTGATAAAGATAAAAAGAGAGTATCCAAGAAAATTCCTGAAATTATTTTTATGAAATACTGCATCTCTATTTTTTTATCACAAATATTCCTATGTATTTTTTTGGACAATTTACTTCTTGTAATGCTCTAAAGGTGGACACAGTAAAGTCATGGTAATAATTTTATTGTAGTGAACTGATTAATTCATCATATCCATATCAGCTTTTAAAGATTAGGCACTCTGTACTTAACTATTATGGTATTTCATAATTTTGCAATTGCTGTTTCAGAGATGCAGTCAGTAAAAAAAAAAAAAAGAAGATTATACTTTATGTGTAACCATTGACCTGTGTGTAGATTAATGGAATCATAAAATTATTTAGGTTGGAAAATACTCTTGGGATCATCAAGTCCAACCATTAACCCAGCACTGCCAAGGCCAGGGCCTGTTCTATTGCTTCACCACCCTTTCAGTGGAGAATCTTTTCCTGATGTTAAACCTAAACCTCCCCAGCCACAGCTTGAGGTTATTTCCTCTTGCCCTATTACTTGCTACTTGGGAAAAGAGTATATAAATTGATTTGCAGTCCCCCAAATTTAAACAGTATACACTTACATCTTTTATAAAATATGACAATTGCAACAGTAACTTTCTGGATATCTTCCCAAGTTTTAGAAGTGAATAAACATTTTTCTCCTTGTCGATGAGAGCATTTTACAGTCAGAATTTCCACATAACAGATACCAGTCTGTCTAATGGCACGTAATCTGTGTGTTTCCTTCCCATGACTCTTTTATCCAACTAAGCCAGCACTTTCTAGTCTGTCCTGAAAACGTGATTTCACCCTTTTCCAGAAGGAACAAGTCAATGCTTCTTCTACCACCTGCACCGTGATCTGTAGCTGTGTAAAATTCTCTGAAATCACACCCCTTCTCCTAAGGCAGCTCCACTGCCAGTAGCCATACTTGACAAACTTTGGCTAAACTTACCCAGAAGGGTGTGCTCTCAGTGAGCTGAAGGCATGAAAAATGTAATTGATAAAACGTGAGTCAGGGGTGCTTCACCCCAACGTGCGTAGAACCTGGTGAGATCACCTGGCACCTTCCTGCATAAATACATCAAAAGCATGTGCTGAACAGGTTTGATTAGATAAATCTATTGCACAATGATGATATTTGCTGTGCTGGAGCTGAAAGAGGAATGAAAGGCTGGATTGCAGAACAGATGGATTAAAAAACACGACAAGTTGGGTTTTTATCCTTGCTTCAAGGATGTGGTGAAACCCGGAGTATTTAAATGGTGCTCAAAATTACCTTCAGATGAAGCCACTTGCAGAATTCAGAGTGTGGTACCACCTTTCTAACAGCTTCAGGATTTTGCTGGATATTTCCAGCTTGCCATTACTCCCTGATATCCCAGCATATGGTTTGATGAATTATTTGAATTACCTTCAAAGCCTGTATAATTAGCTCAGTTTCTTTTGTCTCTGCAAATTTTTGGCAAGTTTTGTCTTGTAAATCAATCCCTTCTTCTCCTCCAGCAAAGTATAAGGCAAAAACTGTGAAACATACAAAAAATCAGGTGAGAACAAAGCACTCCCTTTTCAACACATGACATAGAATATGACCATAGATATTAATTTTATTCAAGCATGCAGTAGTGACTATAAATTTCATTCATCATAAATGCTAATAGCTGTTATCATCACTGGAATTAACTTTTATTTTTGCAACTCTAAGCAAAATTGCAATGATCAGTGTGTTTTTTCCTTATGACAATATTTTTTCATTTCCCCCTCCAATTTTTTATCTCCTACATTTGACCCATCAGTCTTGAATGGCAGGAAGGACCTTGCTGTGGTCCATGACTCATTTCAGCTCTTCCCCAGCCACTCCCTGGGTGTGTTTTTTGTTTTGTTTTGTTTGTTTTTAAATAGGAGCAGCTCTTCTGCAATCTGAGGCTGTACAGCTCTGTTAAATGATGTGGCATCACCTGCCTGCCAGGGGGAGGGACCATTGTGATTAACAGCACCAAGAGGAAAATCTGAGACTATTTCAGAAGGGTTCCAGTCATGACAGTTCCTGGTATAATTTTGACATGCTAAAATGCTTTTAAAAGAGTCTATCCAGTGGCTCTGAGAGGTGCCACTCCTACAAAGTGAAGATGCCAGGCTTCTGTGATTAGTAATTATTTGTTATTGGAAAACGCTGTCCTTTGAAGGATGTCCTGTGCTCGAGAGTCACTCAGGCTAAAGTTTCTGCAGAATCAGCTCAATTTGGTCATGATGAAGCAGCTTTCAGATACAGAATATCCCTCCACATTTCTGGGGAGAGTTTTTGTTTCCTCAGCCTTTGCTTTCACAGGCAGACTTCTTGAGAAAATGGTTGACTCTTTCTGAGAGCATTTTGGAGCTCAGCATGTGTGGGCAGGCTGATTTCTTAGATGGCAGCCCAAAGTTTATTCTTTGAGAAAAACCTGAGAAATAATGACATGATGCAGTATTTTTTGGGTCTCCAGGGTCAGTATTTCTTATTTATTATAGCTGAGATGGTTCATTAAGTTCACAGATGTTTCAAGTGGCTGCAGTGATCCATAATGGAACTAAAAAGTCTATACACACTTCTGGGGACTCACCTAGTTTCCTAAGAAGGAATGATGTGAAGTGAATAAAGTATGTGAGAACAGGAAAACAAAGAAAAATGCCCAGCTCCAGAGTAGCTTGACATTTCAACATGAAATTACGGACTTTTTTTCACTGCATGTTCTCTGCTTCAGAGCCAGAGGAAAATGTGTACTTAATCTGCAAACTGTCAAAGGAAATATTACATTATGGTAAGATAATTAAAAAAACAAAACAACCTCTTCATGGGAGCACAGAAGACTCAGATGGCACTTGTTGTAAGATAATAAGTTCTTACATTTGACTTCCTACCTGCAGCAAAGTGTTCAGTGCAGTGATGGCTATTTGGTACAGAAAGTAGCTTTCGCTACATGAAAGGCAGTGAATGGCCAGTCATTTGACCAAAATACAAAAAGAAAACTCAATCCTTCAGGTGAAAATACTGTTTCAAGCCTAGAGATCAGGTACTTTTTTTTTGCCATTGCATAGCTATTAAAATTCAAATCCTTCTCAGCCAATTGAAAAGTGAAGCATAAGCCAGAAAGCTTCCTAAAAATCTCCATAAATTGCAAAACTATTAGTTTTATATTGACAATAATAATGGTCATTAATAAAAACCATCTAAATTTTGTGTTCATAGGAATGCATAATAAAAAGTGAGCTTTGGTGAAAGCATGGCAAATGTGCTCCCAAATTTTTTCATGAGGGTGAAAAAATTCAGACCATACAAAATGGCCCAAACACCAGCACTACTTGAACATCCTTTGGGATCACCAGTCAGGTATGGGCACAAGTTTATCCACCATATCTGTTAACAGAAATTATGTCTCAGCCTTAAATGATATTTATGCAGCAACACTCTGATGTCAACAACTTGCAGACCAGCCTGGGAGATGAAAAGATTTTTAATGGATTATTTGTCTATTATCCCAACAGCACCTTCAGCATCTTAGGGCAATCAAGATACTCCAATCTCAAACTTACATCTTCCTTGATATGTCAATTGTATCTGGCTGGGTAATTTATTCTCCACCATACAGCCTTGACTCAGGGAGAGAGACGTCAGCACATGTGTAATCTTGAGCAGGCTCGATGTCCCATTGATTTCAGCAGGTGATTCATAAACCTGTGGAATTACAGCCATAGTCTGGCTCTGTTGGTGTTTGCCAGTGAATGATCCCACGCAGTTCAAATCCCATTACATATCCCATCAGCTGGCTATGAGCATTCCATGCTTTTAAAATACTGAGCAGTGGAACCTTTGGGAACCACGCGTTTTCAGCTTGTGGGTCTGTGGGGAAGGAGAAGAATGCTAAACTGAAAGTCAATCAGGCTGTTCACAAAGCACTTACTCCAACAGTTTTTAAATTACTTTTGTGCTCTCTTCCCAATCCAATCACTCTTTAATTGTAATTTTATTTTTGCTTTTGTGTTTGGATTTTGTTTGTTTTTTTGAAGTGAAGATAGTAATTCATTGTTGTTCATTTTCTGTTTGAAAATACAGCTGGACTGTTGCCTTTGCAGGGTAAACTTCCTTTTGGAAGTTCCCTGAGTCCATGTGTTTGAAGGATCTTTTTCTGCCTTAGATCTTCTTCCCACAGGCTTTGGCAGACAACCTAAGAACAGCCTGCTCATGCATCCAGGTAGGCATTTGGCAGGATAACAGTTTAACAGCACACACTATTTCTGCTGGGATTAGCAGGCTCTTCTCACCTGCTTTTTGCTGTCAAAGCAGAGCTGCCGCAGAAGAGACCACGAGATGGCAGTACTGCATGAGCAATTGGATGAAAAACCAGCAATTTTCAGAATTAATTTCTAGGGAAACAGGTTTTGCAACTGGCACCGTCAGAGCTCTTTGCACATTCAGTCTGCCCTCAGCCTGCTTTGCAAATCTATACCCCCAAGATTATGGAGTGAAGTGGTTAATGGCTCAAATTCTTCTGTTAAAAAAATATTGTTGTGTGTTTTAGCACAGTATGTACCAGTGTGAAGGATGACACCATGTTTTGAGGCACCACAGAAAGCCTGTAACTAGGAGATATGATTTCTCCTTGTCTTCTGTCTTGAAGGTGGAAGTGTTCAGAAGAAAAGTAGTACGAAAACACTGAATTTCACTGCAGAGCAGCAGAGGAACAAGTTCTTTGCAAATATTTTTAGAGAACTGTTCTTCCTTGGCAAGTGGATGATCTTCAGTGTCAGCACAGCAGAGTTAATTACAGAGAGCAAAATAACGTGCTAATGTAGCTAAATTGTTCTTAGTCTCCTAAAGCTGAAGAACCTGGTAATTTCTGCATAATGGTCAGTCCTGCATGGCAAAATGGGTGTAAGGCTGACTCAGAAGGCAGTAGGAATGTCTGAGCAATAATGCTGAGCTTTAAATATCTGAGAGACTGGATCTTTCCCCTGCCCCTTCAGTTTGTAGTGGCACTAAGGAGAAATGCCTTTTGTGAATGAAGTAGTCATAGTGACTTGTGGAACATCAGTGTAGAAGCACCTTGTCTTCCCAAAAACTGTCCTTCCAAACTGTTTCCTTCCTGCAGGTGAGAAAAAGCAGCCTTCAACTTGGGCACTTTGAATTATGACCATGTTCCATGTTGATGTGGCACCTCCAGCCAGCCTCCCTAATTTCTGGTGCTTAACAGCCTTCTGTCTGTGAAAGCAGAGTGAGAAATATCTCCTTCTTTCAGATACAAAGAAGCAGATATGCTGTAATGCAGGAAAAAAAAGGTGAAATGGAAATAAATGAGGAGTTATACAAATGGGCAGGAGCTACCACCTATGCTGAAAGAAACCCTGCCATTAAATCCTGGAGATTCATGCATGATGAGACCGTGTAATATGACCCAACAAACAGAAGACTAAAGCACACAGTGAAGGTGGTTTTCCTTTCCTCAATAAAAAGAGACAGGAGGAGGAAAAAAATAGTGGTTTTAGTCTGCTTGATATTTAACAAGTAACAGACACCCGTCGTCATCTTTTTTTCTCAGGAGGATGAAAAGCACCCATTTCACTGTTTGCTCTGGAGATCTTCCACCAGCTGAGGAACAGTCAGCACTAAAGCACACACAAGAGACTCCTGTCAGATCCGTCACTTCATCCTCAGCATGGTTAAAGGCTAATTGAGATTATTAATACATTCCTACACAATGGCTAATACAAACAGATTCATGTGTGTGTGTGTTTGTTTACAGAAATACATGTACATTGTGTTTCCTATTATATTTTGCCTGGAGAAATATGCCGAAGTAACCAAACTTGTGCTGGGAACAGTAACACCCGCTGCTGAAGGACACAGAATTTTACACTCTGTCACATATATGTTTTGTTTACTGTAGTTTAAGAAATGCCATGAGGGGGAAATCAAGCAAGAATGAGGACAAGTTTTATCTTTGCAGGTTCCCCTCCACTTGTGCTGGAAATCTCCAACATTTGAAGATTTGTTTGAGCCCACCTGGATGCTGGCTTTCTGTCTTGTAATGAACATTTAATATTAATTTCCTCTGCAAGGTTATTGATACACAAAGGAAGGAAAAAAAAAATCCTAACGTGCCTTTGAAATCCTTCCACCAGCAGGGTTCTGCCCATTTTTCATCTGAGGGAATACGAACTGATTTAAATCTTGCAGCAATAGCCACAGAAGTGTGTTAGCCCTCTTAACACCACATGGAGGAGAGTGTGATCCAATAGTATTCCCTAATTGTCCATTTTCTGTTAATTGGCAAATCCTCTAGCTGGTGCCTTCTCCTCTTTTCTGGCAAAGATGAGTGCTTCCTGCTGTCTTTGCTTGCCCTGGTCACCATGTGTTGGTCCTGCACTTCAGGGGATGTGTCCTCCATCAAAGCCAAAGTCCATTTCCAATTGCAATTCAGAAAATGACAATGTAAAATGCAAGGGAACAACATTACCTCGGAGGAAACTGTGTATTCAGCAGGTCCTCCTGACACAGTTTCCACAAAGCATTACTTCTCCAGGGCATCATGGCTGGACGTGGTAGCAGCTGTGACCTCCCTCCTTTGCAACACATTACATTTTTGGAACTGGTTGCCTTTGCGTTGTTTTCTGATCCTACATTTTCAAATATTGAACTCTTTAAACTGAAAACACATGGCTGTGTCTAATTATGATTCCCAATTCCTGCTGAGATAGCCTGAAGCTGATGTTTAAATGAGCTTCCTCACTGTGGAGAAAAAGCAATCAGCAGGTAATGATAGGCTGGACATTATAATGTCCTTCATTTGCTGTTGTCTAGGTCACTTCCAAACTGCTACCACCACCACGAATAATAAAAAAACCAACAAACACCCCAAATAAAAGGACAATACTTGCATGTTGATTAGTCAATAGAGAAAAAGAAGAACAATTTTCAAGCCATTTAAAAAAAATACATATTTGTGACTGAAAATTGCTGTCTGCCAAATATCGCTTCATGATTCACCATAAAAGTTCTCAATATTTTCTCTTCCCTTCTGCTAGTAGCTATCTCCCAAACAAAATTCCTGACTGGAGCTATGCCTTGGCTTTCTTCAGCCATGTCAAAAGATGACACAACAGATGTATAAATCTTTGCAGTGCATTTTGCTTCTAGGAAAAGCTTTCAGGAAAGCACACATGCTTGCTCTATGCATACTCAAAACTCAGCAGATGTATCATGATGAGTTGCCTTGATTTGGCTCCAGAATTAAATTATAGCCATCAGCACACACCCTGCCAAGAACAGGGTATGAAACTCTGTTTAGCCCAATCATCTTGCTTTAGCTGCAGTCATGATTTTGTGTCCTTTGCAGAGATATTTCCTTCTAAAAGTGTTCTGCTAATATTGGTAATGTAAATATTTTAAAAATACTTACTGTAGTTGTTTTGTTGACTTGCAGGGCTTTCATCTCTCTCTTTGTAGGTTATTACAGCTGATTGCAACCAAACTGATGAAAAACATTTTACTGTGAAAGCCTGATTGATGAGCCCAAATGATCTCACCAAATGTTTAGTCTTGAGCAGCCTCTACCAAATCTCAGAGCTGGCTCCAACACAACTGAGCAGGGATTCCTGATGAGCCTAATTCCAGAGCTGGGAAACATAGTGGTTCATACACAGTCCAGGTGATCCCGATTTCTGCTTAAAAAAAATAAAATCTGATTAATTTATTTTCAGCCCAATTAGTATTTAAATCAAAGTTTTCTTTAAGGCAAATGATTAAAGAACCCTGATCAGCTGGAAATGATTTTTTTTTTTTTTTTTTTGTGAGTGCTCTTCAGTAGAGTTCAAATCAATTACTGCAAAGAAATTTTCCGGCTAGGACCCTCTTGAGTAGAAAAGAATCTAAAAGTCATCTCTGGATTGCATTCTTCCACTTTCTTCTATTGTTTTATTTATGGAATACAGCTAGGTCAGTTTTGGAGAGATGTCATGTTGCAGGAATATGTTCTTTTCCTAGTGTGGCAAACTCTTGTGAAAGACACTGGTTTCATAAAATTGTTCTCCATCTGATCTAAAATCTAAAAAAAACATTTAAAGGGAAATTTAATAATGAAATATAGCAGACTTTAGTGCACCAACTATGAATGGCAATAAAAAGACATTTTTCTGGCTTTGTTCCCTAGTTTTGCCATCTCCATCTAGACAAAGACTTTCAAACTTTTACTTTGGTACAAAGGTCCAAAATATATATTTTCAGTTTGGGATTTACCCATTCATATAACCAGCATATGATGGGGACAAATCAGCATGATTTCCCGGGGAGGAATTTTGTTCTCTTTCAGTCCTTCAGTGCCCTTCTGCAGCTGAAAGAAGGACTCAGCAGCATCATAATTATTCCAGCTCTCAGCGCAGTTCAAGAAACTAATGAGGAAACTTGAGTAGTGGAAAGATGAAACATAAGACAATGCCACAGTTCAAAAACTGTCTGAGAGGCAGAAAATAGGGCAAGAAGCTGTAATTGGTGTCAAATTACAGACAAAAGCAGTGGCTGTCTCTAAAACTGCAGTCTTGGTCTCATGGACCTGTAATAAAGCTTTTGTCAGTGTCACATTTTGCAACAAAGCAAGCCCCAGACAATACAGAAGACGGGAATTGTGGAGCTGCCTCAGCCATGCTGCCTCCTGTCAGGCACACCAGCCTCAGCAGAGCTTCCAGATGCTGAAGGATTTGGTGGAATCAAATGACAACTCTTGAACTTTGTTTTGTTTTTTTCATATCAGATGCCCAGCATTCTATGCTGCCGAGACCTCTGAAAGGCCCTTGCCAGGGCATCTAGACACACAGATTTAACAAATGCATGAGCAGATGTGGTTCCAAAATTCTTGGCAAGGCCCTGGCTTCTGCTGAAGTAATGGTTATTTTGGTTATCCAGAATTTTATGTGTCTTCTGTCTTTCTGACACTTCAGACTGACTGATTTTCAATGTATGTGGTTATCAACTTTTTCTTCCATGGAGTGCCAGGTTGTAGACAGGTATTGGTGTAATATTTTGGCAGATAAAAAAAGACATTAAATGGAAGGTGACTTCTGTGAAAAAATATATTCCCTGAAAAGAATATTTTACACTTTTTCAATAGGCTTTTCAAAAGAAATTTTTACATATTAGCAAAGAAGATTTTGCTTAACTTTCACTGGAAAAAAGGTGAGTGAGAGGTAGGAGAGCATTTCTGTATGGGCACCATCTGTTTTATTATTAAGCAAAACTACAGATCAGTTTGGGAACTTTGTGATTTATTTTTGATTTTTTATTTTCAGGTTGAAAGAGAGAGACAGCAGGAGAAGCAGGTGCCTATTTAAGGTGGAAATCAGGCTACGGCCACAAAGCTGATGAGAAACACAATGCTATCTGTTTGCTGCAGCTACAATGCATTTTTCAATGAACTGTCCAAGGCAACATCCCAGCAGTGAGCAAACGACAGCCAGTTTCATTTTGTGTGGCAATCGAAACCATTCAGTTTCAAAGAGCAATTGAAGTTTAATAAAGCGTTTCATTGCTAACCACCAAACGGTGTCAGATTTCCACTGGCAGGTTTAGGCAAAGAAACCTCCTGCTTTTTTTTTTATTTTTTTTTTTTTCAGGACCAGCTGAATCAGGGATGTGTCATCAAGAGCCAGCCTATTTTTGTTTCAGCTTTACAGTCACTCCACAAGTAGCTGGAAATGGCAGGCTGTGTGTTGGTGAAGTGATTGTTTATTCAAATTCTGCATGTCCTGGAAGCATCAGGTCAGACTTCCCGGGACACTGTCATAAACTGAACCTTTTTTGTGAAGGAGTGTTGGAAATTAGATCCGCACAGTGCCAAGAAAACCAAAGCTGTGGGAGGTGACAACACGTGCAGGGCCAAACACCATGTGGTGGAGTTGATCCACTGTGAGAGCAGGTCCTCCATGGAAGCAGTGTCCCATTCACAACCAACAGGCTTTAGGATGGTTTCAGGCAGTGAAAGCAGGGCAAACTTGGAGCCTTATCCGCACTTTAAACCCACTTTTTGCTACACCATGTGCTCTTTGCAGCCCACAGACTTCTCTCATTACTTGCTTCAGCATGGCAAATCAGGCTTCCAGGGCTGGGAGGACAGGTCCTCAAACTTGGGCTCACATTACACAGTGAGGGCTTAATTTTATTTAAGTTTACATGCCCCATGTCCTCAGCCAAGGAACAAAGCTGTGTTTGGTGTATGGAGCTGTTTACAAACAATTCAAACAGCTTGAGCTGCTGGGCTTGCAAAGGACAAAGGCTCCAGTTCTGTATTGATGAAAAATGAAAAAAAAACCAAAATCACTCTTGTCCCCACCAAAATAAGTCATCCCTGGAAGCTAATTCAGAGGCTGAGAAAGCTAAGGTCCACTTCAAAGTTAATTCTGGGGTTGCCCAGTGTGTAAATCTTATGAAACATACTGGAAAAAGTCAAGATATGAGTCATTCACACAAATCCATCAAGACATTGTGTGACTCTACTGCTATAACCCTTTGGGCTAAATGACTTTCCAAAGAAATTCCATTGAAAGCAAGTCACAAGGGACTGCTTTGGTCCTCCATGTTTCGTTATTCTTTTCTTTTATTTATTTCCTTCTCTCTTTCCTGCATTTTCTTCATTGCTTCTGGTCTTGATTTTACTTGTTTTTTTCTTTCTTGCTGTTTTGCTTTTCTGCTTGTTCTTTCTCACTTTTATTCATCCTCTCTCCTCCTCTATTTTGTTCTCACTTCTTTCCTTCCTCCCTTCTTTGAGCCTCAATGCAATATGAACAAAGGAGAGAATCAAGGTTTGGACATTGATCTGAGGGTCTGGTTTAACTTGGAGGGGGAGCTGAGGCAAATAAAATCAGTGCAGAAATGCACAGTGAATGGCACTGATGGACCAGGAAAATTTAAACATGCCTTGGATCAGGCAAAGGATGGAAAAGAAGAGCAGTGAAGTGATAATTTCAGCATTATTCTCCTACCTTCCTATATATTACTTGAGTCAACTGACTGGGAGTTTGTTGTCACAAAATCAAGCTGTAAATGCAAATAATAATTTTTCTGGTCTCCTATCTCTACCACCAGTTCTATGCCACTTACTCTTATTTTTTACCCCTACAGTCCTTCTGTGGTTCTTTACCCCAAAGAAATGCATTTTAAGGACATCAAAGCAATGAAATCTGATAAAAGTGCACTACAAGTTGTCTTCAGCTTTTATGGGTACTGACAGAAAAATATTGATGGAAACTGACTGAGAGGAAAATTTAACTTTCAAATCTCTTTCCTGGTCCCCAGACAGTATGCTTTCCACAGAAAACTTAGTATTTTTTCCCTGAGAATTTAATAGTTTTAGAAGAAAAGACAATTCTGATGACAGCTGAATAGGAGCCATTTTATATTACTTTCCCTCTACCAAAAAGCATGAAAACAGTGTTTTCTGGATATTGTGGCCTGGAATTGGATCTAGATTCCACTGAAAATGTGAATGACAAGGAAACCCAAATTCTTGTGAATATTTCTGTAGGCACATTTCAGAACAAGATCTTTCATTTATTGGATTTTTGAGAAATCAAACAAGCAAGCAACAAGAAAAAAAATCCAACTCCCAAATATTTTTTTTTAAGATTTTTTCAATGACTTTGATATTATGCTATTGGGAATTTTCTTTTGTGAAATGAAATATGGAGCATCAGACATCTCAATTTCTCTGGTAACCCTTATCTCTGAGATTATGAAAATCATTGTTATACCTGTGGGCATGATATATCTAATATCTGATTTACGGAGAAGTGAAGGCTGGCATCTCACTGGTTCTGCTTTACACTCTGAACCCATTAGGATGAAAAGTCAATTAGTTTTCTGCTCCTGTAAACAAACAGCTCTTGCAACACCAGCTTGGTGTACTAATTTACATTTTTGCTGCATACAGTTGGAGATTATTACACATTAGGGCTAAATTAATTACTAACTGTAATTAATTTGTCTGAGGGTTAAGGCCCTCCTTCCTGGCATTGGAGGTGACTCCCTCTTCAACTGCAATCTGTGCTGGAAGTCCCAGACCCCTTTGACACCAGCACCAAGCCAGCACTGCCTCTTCTCTAACCCCTCCTACCTCCTTGCACTCCCCTGCACCAAAAAGCCTCAAAATCTCTTTAGGATGTGGTTGAATTCTTCTAGAACACTTGAATAATGCCACCGAGAAATGTCTGGAGATTTTTTTTTCCCCTCTGCAGAAATCAAGAATCTCCTTTGCCTTCCTGCTTCTTTCTCACCCAGCTGACAAAGTTTTAGAGGGAGAATTTTCCAGAGGAGTTTCAGTGTAATCTATGATGATTTTTCTGCCTCTCACTTTTGGAGCAGAGACTAGACAAGGGGTTTTCTCAGTCTGCCTCTCTCCAAGTACTGCCCAAAGGCTCTGGTTTGAAGGGAGCCCCACTACCAGCTTATGGTTGGTCTGCAAATACAACACAGGTTTTGTGGGCATGTTTCAGTCCCTTCCAAAACCTCTGCCTCTTCAAAGACAGTAGAAACCATCCGGCCAGGTTTATTGTGAGACTCAAACTACCAGACTTGCATTATGAATATAGTTATGTAAGCATGCAAAGCATTGTTGATGTTCAACTCACACCATTGCTAACAAAACGCTGTCAGTGAAATGTTTTGTCGGTGGTGAAGGTAGCAGGAGAGGAGAAAAAGGTCTTGGGTTGCTGAACAACTCTTTAATTTACTCAGTTCAAAAGAATTATCTATGAAATTAACAGATTTTCCATTTTATCAAATGGAAATTTTCAAAAATTAAATTATGCATACCAGTAGATGGCTCGTTTAAATATGTAGACTGAAAGAGGACCATGACCCTCTGCAGAAATTAAATCACATGAAAGATCAACTGCTGACCCATTTGCAAAAGAAAATTACATCCTAGGCTGAGAACACTTGGAGATGAACTTTCTGTGGTTGTGGAGCTCATTAGTGGCAGTCTGGCTCCCAAAACGTAATTATAGGTATAAGGCTATCTGAATTACATTTTGTCTTAACCAGACAATAAAAAAATTAATAAAAATTATATCAACTAATACTAGCAGAGGTTTTTGTCCCTTTTTATCATTGTTAGGAAAGTTTCTTCACCACTAGAAATCTGGTATCTTTTAATAATTTGCATTCTTGTCCATCTGCTGGAAAGACAATGTGCCTAATGCCTATTTGATGTTCCAATAGCTAAATGAACTCAGATTTAGGGGTATCTTTGCTTACATCAACTTCCTTTTCTAACAATTGTCTAACATTATATATTAAGGCAAAGTCATGATGTGAAAGTACAATCTCCACCCCTCTCAGGCCCATATTTGTGACACACAACCAATGCTACTTCTGCCAGATTTGACTTTTCTTCAACCACTTAGGGCTGAAAGCTTGTTTGATTTCTGATAATCTGAAAGATATAGGCATGATGATACAAAAATTTTCTATGCTGCTACCTCGAATGAAAGTTGCAGACAACATCTGCTCAATTGCTTCTCATTTTATATGACAGGTAGTCAAGAACTCATTATTTGCATGGTGTTCTATGGTCACTTAAAAAGTGGGTTCATAATTGGAGTTTATCTTTACTATTACACCCTACTTTGTGACAGAAGACAGCTCTTCACTTAAGCTTCACCTGCTTCCAAATGAACACATGAGTTTATATTGTAAAGACAACAGCCTAACAGCCTTTTTTTTTTTTT
>VXBN01001830.1:81109-94746 GCA_013397395.1 Sinosuthora webbiana
AAAAAAAAAACAAAAACAAAAACAAAACCAAATAACCCTATGGATTTTCATGAGCTTCACTTCTCTGGAAGCTATTCCAATATTTGTTTAAATAGCATTTAATTTTTTTTTTCCCCTAAATTGCGTTTTCACTGCCTATTTATTCATCACTTCCATGTTTTTGAAATCTTGTCTTAAGATAAATTCTCACAAATATATTATTTTCAGAGATTTAAGAGGCTGTAACTACTTTTTTATGTTGAAGACACTAGAGAAATCATCCAGGTTTTTAGGAGGTCAGTCAGGCACATCATCCTGTTTTGACTGTAGCAGCCTATTTTTGTGAAAGGGCTCAGGGGGAGCTCTCTGATGCCAGACACGCTGTTTGATGTGCACAACGCCCAGAACGTGGTTTGTACATTTGAATATTTTGATTATGAGTCCCTGGGCATGGTGCCAGTGGCACAAGTGATGCTTGGACGTGTCTGGGCCATTCCAAGTGCTCCTGCATTCACCAGGGTCCACGCAGTGTCACAAAAATAAAATCTCAATAAACTGACAATTCCAAGATAAAGAGCAGGCTCTCCAAATGTGTAAGTTTTTGTTTTTCTTTTATTGTGTGAACATCCTTCTGCAATAATCTTTAGGTTTTGGAACTGTTGCAACTCACTGAGTTGGTTTTCTCAGGGGATAACTTCTTCAAAGCCCTGTGTGAGGCACTGTGTGAGGCACTGCCAGTACTGTAGGAAACAGGAGGAGACTGTCCCCTATTTTCACCTGTATTTAGAAAAGATCTTGTCTTTCACAAGAGCAGCCAGACAAGCTGTAAGTGAAGTTCTAGTAATGATTACAGTGATGCAATTGAACACTTCATATTATAATAAAATGATCTGTGTAAACATGATTAAATGATCCCATATCACATGTTATCACTGATCAACATATTTGGTTACTGTAATTTTTTACTATTATTGTTGATTATTTTAAAAGATGCTAACACATAAGGATAACTGCAGAGCTATGCTTCCTTCACAGCTATTCCAAGATCCTATCTCAGTACCTGATTCAGTAAAAGCCTCATGGTTCATGTTTCACCAATAATTGCAGATTATTTATTGTGTCTTAGGATCACCTTCGAAGACATATCCCTAGAAATAATCTATTCTGGAAGACTAGAGTGCACCTTACATCAAAATAAAACAGGGCTTTTATAAAAAACCCCAAACCCTCTTTTAAAAAACAGTACATGGGATGGTTCTTTGCTTTGTGTGGAAGGATCACTCTGCTCTGACACATGGAGCTGCGGCCTCTGCTTGCACAGGTTGTTCCTCTCCTGATCATGAATGTGTCAGAAGGATCTGACTTTCCCACCAGTGGGTGAAGTTCTTAGTCACCAACCCAAACAAAAGGGGAGGCAGCAGTCTGACATTTTTGAAGAGAAAATGGAGGGGTTAATCTGCAGATTGGAGATAAATCCTTCTGCCAAGGTTTTCGTTTTGCTTAGGTTCTGTGCTTTGGTTTGCTGTCGATGTCTCATCTGCTCTCTTGCCCACTCTTAAGGAGAGATAATATGCACTATTATGCTCAGATAAATTAAACCAGCATGAGGACGAGCACTCCACAGGATTAGCCTTGGGAAACAATGACTAAAGTCTGGCTTTACTCCAAAAGCTTAAGTGCTCTCACTGCCTCAGAGATACTAGCTCGTACCTGTTAGGTGCCTGCAGCACAGGCTGCCTAACTGTCTGTTTCTGAGCTGTAAAATGCCACACAGTGGGCATTTAACCCATTGTGGATTAAATTAAGGCTTTGCAGGATCTTTCAGAAATGGTAATTTTTGTATAATACAGATAACTATGTTCACATACACAGAAGGGAGAGGCCAGGGTGTTAAGAATATTTCTAGGATCTCAGTTAGCCCGTGTAGAGGGGCCAAAGATCTTCGTTAGGCAGGGCTAGGGGACGTCTGAGTGGTCTGGATGGCATTTTGTGTTTAACCTCACTAATTAGCTCTGTGGCCTCTCCAAAATGAGGAGATGCCATGTGTGCACTTACTGTGACAACACCAACATACCTGATAAGAATTCAGGCCATCAAAAGACACTGAGTAGCAGAACTTAAGTGAAATTACTGATGTTTTAAAGTTTCTTTCTTGTAAACCCAGTTGCATCTGTCTCTTTTTCTCCAAGAGGATTCTAGGTCAAAGAGCCACATCCATGAACACTCTTTCCTTTCCTTGTCCTCTGAAAATCCCCTTCCACACAGACTGCTGCACTTGAACCATCCTTGTGTTCCTTTCCATACAGAGTTTAATCCCCTTTTTGACTGTGATCAAGAGCTGTCATCAAAATGATGTCTCCTTCTTTCATGTTGGATTCAGGGTAATGTTTATTGCTCTGAATTTGGGCTCAGTGATGTACCAGAGAAAGCTTTGCTAAGTGAGAAATCCAATTCATGTGGTCAGGTGATTGGCTCTGCCAACTCAGAGAGCAGCAGCAGCCTTCATTTAGACTGTGGAAAAACAGCACTTCCAGGGTTTTTCTCCATGGCAGAAAAAGGAAAAAAACCTTAAGCCAAAGAATGGATAAATCAGGCATTCATAGCAAGGCTTAAAAGCAGTCTGAGGTCCTTTGGAGAGAGAATGCAGGTAGGATTAAGAGGAATGAGAAAAAAAACACAAAAGGAAGCAGAGAAAAAAATATGTTCTATGCCCATGCTAAGGATATGACTGTGGAACCTGATCTGAAGAGCTGACCTGTATTTTGGAGTACACCAGCGAGAACAAACCCCACTCCTTCAGAGGGGACTGTAGCAATCCCAGAGCTGTAAAGGCCTGAATGTGGGGTGCAGTGACAGAAGTGGGGCTAGAAGTTTTCCCACTGAGAAGAAATGCATGATACCTCATCACAGTACCATGCAAGACTTTTCTCCCTTTCTCTGCATCACTCTAATAGGGCTTCTGCTGAAAGGAAAAAAATGTAAATACTGCTTTTAAGCACCTCCCTTCCCCACTGTCCTGTACATCCTATCTTATATATAAATATTTGCTATTACATGCCTGTTCTTTCCATGGAAACAATCTTACCATTTACCCTCAGACTGGCTTTTACCACCTGAAAAAAATCCCAAGCTGCCACATTTTTGCTTTTAAAACTCACAACTGAAGAACAGATTTAATCCATGTGAAAAATCAGACACATTTAAATACGGACTTTGCAAGGCAGCCCCTGTTCCAGTCCAGGAATTTTTCACATGGCTGCTTGTTCAGCACACAAAGAATAGGATCCTCCCATGCTTGTCTCTCAGGTGTATTGGGGAAGTAAAAGGCAAGCTGTTGGTCAATCCTTGCACCCTTCCCCATCCAGAGAAGGGGCTTCCATGGAAACCTGAGCTTCATCTTTACCTTATAGAGGCTGAAAGGTGTGTTTGATGAGCTGCCACAGTTCTTGATGTCTGTGATCTTTTAAGCTTACTCTAAACTCATAACTCTTCACCTCCCAGTACACAGTTTCTTCCATTCCTGGAAAAAAAATGTAGTAGTCAATTAATCACTCTCATGATAAGCTGTAAAAACCAAGTTTCATCTGGAAGCACATTGCCCATCCTCAAGCCCTTTACTTTTCATAACTTCCTGAATTTCTTAAAAGCATGCATTCTTTAAACAGAGGACACATCAGCTAAATAAGTGGAAGAGTTTTCCTATTTGCTTTTCACATGATGTTCTGAAGTGACAAACTCACCCTTGCTACACTTAAGGTGGCTCCAAGCCAGGATTGTGCCAAGGAAAAAGTGTAAAAGAGAGGCAATAAGTTGTGGGCATGTGTTAGAAGGCAAAGTCATGTCCCAGGAAGGGGAATGTCCTCATGCATTTATAGTTCCCATGAATTAGCATGTTTCCACCCTCCCTTCCCCTCCCTGACTGAACTCAGGCGCCTTAGAGTCCGGAATGGTTTTCTTTGTCACAGGTTATGAAAACTCATTAAACTTGGGTTGAAATCCTGACCTCATCAGATTTTTTTTTTTTTCCTGTTATGATCCTGGGCATGTCCTGTAATTTTCCTTTCTTCTATCATGAGGTTTTCAGGATGCATTTATGCAGAAGTTTTGCATAGCTTCTTTGTCCCTGATTTTAGTGTGTACATTAAAATGCACTGTCACAAAAGTGACAGCCATACTCTGCTTTCTTTCCTGACTTACTAATTTTCTGGCTTTCTTTCCTCTGAGACTCACAGCATGAGGTTTTGGCAGAAAACAACCATCTGTCAAACAGGAATAGATTAGTCCAGCAATCTGACCTGCTTCACAACATCATCAACAAAAAGCTTTGCAGTTAAGCTGGAGTTCTGTTTAGAACAAACTCTCATATTAAACACCTAATTTTAAACATTAAGAAAATCGGTTCCTGGCCAGAAGAGGGCATTTGACTTCAAGACTTGGGCTCATGGCTGTGGGTTTGTTATCTTGAAATAAATAAAACCAAACAAACCAACAAACCATCCAACCAACCAACCAACAAACAAACAAACTCATTCTACATTACTAAAAATTCGTACCATTAGTGGTTCCTACTCTGCTGTAAAAAATGTTTAAATCTTTCAGTCAAAGCTCCCCCTGAAGCCAGCAGAGGTTGAGAACATGACAGTGAAATGAAGAATTATTGATTCATCCTTTCCTGAATTACCCGCTTCCTACTTTCTAGCACCAAGATAAGCAGGAGGTTTACTCAGACAACATTCAAGGAAAAGAACCACCTACAAATGGTCTTTTTTGTCCCAAGGTACAGGGAGTTACTTGATGGTCTCAGCTGGTGCAGTTACTCCTTTTTATTTCCTTTGTTGTCTGTTAAAACCTTTGAAGTGGTGAGCACACAGGAGTTTTATGTAATATTAAGGCATACATTGGGGGATATTCACATCCTTGTAGTAGTCTCTTATCCTTCTAAATCATTACAGCAATTAATAACAAGTACAAGACCGCAGCTGTGTGAATGTGGCATTCCACAGTGTTGTCAGTGAGCAGAGGAAAAACACACTCAGTGAAAAGTGTGGACTTTTGAGGTCTTAATTTAAAGCAATGCTAGGTACCAAACAAGGGAAATACTCTACTGTGGCTGAAGGGTCAAGAGTGTGGGTAAATTGCAGATTTGGGTGAAATAACAAACCCAAGATTTGGGTGAAACAACAAATCCAACAAATCCTGGACCTGCCAAAACTTTATGTTTCATGATGTCACATCAGCTTTCCTGTTCTGCTTCTTCCTTGAAGACACTGAAATTCTCAGCTTTGTTACTTTTTTAAGGAAAAAAATCACTTCCCTGGTTTTCAATGCCAGTAAGTATATCAGCATTACAAGAAATTTGAAACTTGGTTCTAACTTGGGTCCTATTGATGAAAACAAAACACAAAAATATTTCTGATCCTCTCCAAAGTTTAACATATTCTTTGCTCAACTTCTATGAACTGTTATTGTCACAGATAAAATTGGTAACAGTAAAAACAAATAAATCTGCTCCCACTTCCTTCAGCTACATATTTTCAATTTGAAGTTTTTATGAATACTTACGGCTCAATTGTCCTTGACCTGAGCAAAGCCTCCAATTTTATGCCATTCCCAGAAGAAATTCCAGCCTTGAATATGTTAGGATGTCCTGCATGGGTAAAACAGAGTCAGGTCAGCAGCAACTCAGGCAGTGACAGCAAAAAGTAGATTAAGCCAAAATCAGACCCAGCAGAGCAAAAGGGGGAATATGAAGGTGTTTGTAACATAAGAGTTTAGGGTCAGGTTTCTTGCAAAAATTTGTTTTCCAAATGGGTTTTGGACAAGCTGGGTTACCTTTCCAGGTGATATCTGAAGCAAAGAAAAGAAGTTGTAATTTCAGCATTTTGTAACAGATCCATATTTTTCTCTTGAGTTTGCTATAGATACACACATGTGCCTGTGAATAATAGGAATTAAATGTTAGACATATGTTGGCATTGGAAAAAACAGAACAGCAGTGAATGCACCAGCCCATTGAGGAGATCAACACTTTGGTTTCTGCATGCCACAGAGAATTCCCTGACACCATGGACCAACTTTGCCAAGTGCAGCTGAGTAGGCGGAACTGGCAGCTGAAGCAACTTGACCGAAAGCACGACAGACAATTCTGCAAATAAGGAAACTCAGTCACAGGAGATGATGATGATGATGATGGCAGGACACTTTAAGCACTCCATCAATGTGGTATTTTCAGCTGGGTCTGCCATTCCTTCCCCAGAAAAAAGCACTTGCTCAGTCACTAATGGCCAGAGAATGAGGTGGAGTGACCTGGAGAAATCTTTGTGGTTTGCCTCCTGCAAGGAGCCAAAGCCCATGGCTTGCTCCTGGCCTAGGTTCTACTACTGCAGCTCTTCCTCTAGAAAAATGATCAGTACAAGCATCTGGAAACTTGTGGTGCCTCTTGGAATAAGAGGGAAGTCAGCTCATTAGGCAGATAAAGCAATTTGCTTGTTAGTCAGGACAAACAGTATTTGTGGAGTGCATTTTTAATAATTATGGGGAAACAGATTCCCCTTGCACACCACAGCACTGCTTCAGCCCTTGGCCATCACTTTCACTATCAAGTATTTCACTTCTTTTAATTTATGGGCGTGGTGTGGAAGCTCCACCACAGAGTACTACCAGAGGTATCAGCTACACCTTCACATCCCTCACTGATTTTGATATCACAGCAGTGCTGCACTGCCATGCACCTGTGTTATGGTTATCACATAAAAGCCCAAAGACATTACATAAAATAATTATATAAAGCAGCCTCTGTCCTAAAATGGTCATCATTTACTACACCATTGAAGAACTAGAAAGAAAACAAAAAACAAAGAGGCTAGTTAAAAAATAAAGTGAAAAGGCTTTCATAAAAGCAGTGATACATGACTCTTTGAAACTTTGAAAAAAGTGGTAAAGTACAATGGATATTATAGACCTGTCCAAAATCACGAGGGATAAGGAAAAAGATATCATCATACAGAGGTAGTATTTTTTCTGTGCATTTCATAAAGGTACCTGGATGTTAGACAAATCTACTGAGAAATAAAAAAAAATGTGTTGATTTAATTTCTAAGTTTTTGGGCTTTATATACACTAGTAGTATTTTTTGTCAAAAACTTCTGATAACTGTACTTGATAAACTGAAGCAGGCTGACCATGCAGGATAAATAAGCAGGGGCATACCTAATTTTTCTTTCTTTAGCTGTCTACATTGTGAAAAAGAGAAGGGAGAAAGAAAGCTCTTCTTTCTGAAGTGCAGAAAGAGTAACCTAGGAATGCTGAAAGAAGTGAAAATGGGCTAGGAGGCAAGAGAGAAAGTGTTTTATCATTGACTTTTTATTTAATCTTCCCAAAATTTTGCTTTTTCTAATGAATTACAGAAGCGTAGGAAAGAACCTGTACTTTCTGCAAAGACTTGATGTGTTTCTGTGTTCTCACACCCTCCAAAGAAGCTCTTCATGGGCTGTGTAACCAGTCTGGGGGGTTCCCTGCTCTCAGATCCATAGGAGAAAATGTCCACCAGAATGGCTGAACGCTGAGGACATGAGGTTGTACTCCCTGACAACCGCAGTCACTTGAATTCCAGCACTGAGAGACCCTCTGGATCCTCAGAATGAGTTGAGGGTCTGAAAAAATGGATGGATACACTAGAAAGTTCATATTCAGTTTTATAACATCTGTTCTCTCAGCTGTTTTCTAGGTGGTGTCCTCCTGGTATCTTCCATATGTCACCACTCTCTTCTCACTGAGCTGGTGGGCCCCTTTCATTCTGCATGTAACAAGATGGGTGTTTACAGAACACGGCATGCCAAGTCCATTTCTTTGTGCTTGTAAGTGGTATAAACAGCCATTAAAGGCCTCTCAAAAACCGCAAGTGATTCAGAGTAACCTCTTCAGTCAAGAAGGTTTCTGCCTCTCACTCTATGAATTACCTATTTTGAAGCAATGTCTTTCAGCTGAAGGTGTCTGTCAAGCTGCCAGCAAGGCAGGACTGAAGTGTCTAGGTGGAGCTACAGTCAAAATACAAGTTTCAATGAGGTTCAAGCTGATTTGGGGCATGTCAGCTGTTGTGCTCCATGTCTTTTGTCCCAGGAAAACTCTTGGGTACATTACTGGGACCAAACAGCTGACTGGAAATGCAGTGAGTATATATATGAAGCACGGATAGAAATGTTACACTCTTTATTTCCAGTGAGGCACTCAGTATCCCCCTCAGCAGACACCAGGTGTGAAATGTGAGGCTCTGGTGCACAGGCACAATCCTGACTGATCCTCAAAGAAGGAAGGAGCAAGAGAAACAAATATATTAAAATTCCACAAATGTATTGAATGGCAGATATACCCGGCTCAAAATATGTCCAATTATAGTCATTCAATTCAGAAGAAAAGAATCAAAACCAAACCAAAACCAAACAAAACCAGCAACAAAACCCTTTAAAGAAAAAAGACAACAACAAGAACAACAACAAGGCATATCCAGGTCTAATTTACATACTTTGAGTCATGGTGCTTTTAGACCTTGGCCATATCTGTATGTGACTGAGCTAAACAAGGATTTATGTACTTTTGCAAATAATTAAACTGAACTCTGCAAATGTAAATGGTAGGCGGTATTTTCAAGCTTTAGATACATATTTCCAAAGCACACGGCCATTCTCAGCTTTCCTCAATGTATTTAAGTTCATTAACAGCTCCTTTTTATTTCTTCCTTCACCATTTGGGCTTTGCATAGACAGAATATTTGCATGTGTGTATAAGTGTATTAATTCTTAATATTTAACACAAATTCTGATGAGTTACTGCTCAATGAAGGCAGTGTACTTTCTAGTATAATTCATTTAACACAGAGTGGTTGCTTAGGCCTTTCCAAAACTGGATGCACAGTTGTCTTAAATAGATGCATAAATTATTAATTTTATGTTCTCCACTTTCTGCTGCTAAACCAAGAGTTCTAAAACATAAGCATTCATGACTGAAAATTTTCTCTGGGCAATAAACTGCAAATCTAATGGTTAAAAGCACTTGCTGTTGTCAAGGCAGATTGCAGAGTCATGAGGATAACAAGATAAATACCAAATATATAATGTGGCACATTAGTTTTTGCCCAAAATTATTTTAGGGGCTGATGAGGGAAAACATTCCAGTAGTTTTTTCAAAATCCTTCATGAGTTGGAGAGACAGGGTAGGAACATCCAACACCCTGCAAACAAAGGCTGTTATTGTTTATACATGGCCTATATGATTCTGGGAGGTGACACAAAATTCAGTTCCTGTGTCTACAAAAATATTTTCACAAATTAGTGAAAACTGAATGGGTTGACAACAGTCCTGAAAAAGGTGCTTTTTTTTCTTCCTCTTGCTGCAGCTGCAAAATTTGTCCAGCTTTGATATCAGCTGTGCTTCTGGCACACCCCTTTATCACCTATTAATTTTACAGGAAAATCCACTTCCATTGCAAAACAAACTAACCAGACTTTTATTTTTACTCCTAAAATATAACAAATTAGTTTAAGCTCCTCAGAGAGGACTGAGATGCAGGTAACTTGGCAAGAGTTTTTCCTACCATAAGTTTGAGAATTCAAACCGTCTTTGCATCTCCATTTATAAAATGAAGTAATATCCATTTATAAAATGTAGTAAAGAAATTATATGCTGAATTGTAGTAAAGAAATTATATGCTGAATTTTGTAAACCACATTCCTCTGCCTTCCTCCCTAGTCACTAACTGTCCACAAAAAATACATATTACATATAAAAAAAGAAAGTCTCCCATTCTCAGATTGTTTGTGATTTTCTAGTATACACTTCTGTAGATTTTTCAGTTTAGAAAAAATCTGAAAGCTTTCAAATGCCTGTCAGAGTTTACTCTCATTAAAAACAACAGAAGTTCCCACCCAATAATACGTGCCTTGTTTACCTATCATTTTGGCTTTAGATCTCTAAGATCCAGCCCATAGAAATTTAAGACAATGATGATTTACCCCAGATGAAGTTCTGGCTCACTTTATCTTTTTTTGGTTCCAAGTCATTTGCTGACTTTGCACACACTCACAAGAAAAGCTCAAACCCTGGCAGATCCAGCATTCATGGAAAATGCAAAGATTCTTTTATTTGACAATGTTGGAATTTCAGGAAAACCTACTAACCACTTTTTCCTTACAGTCTCTCCAGGAGATAACATGTGGAGGCCCCTTTATAAATGATAAAGGATTTTTAGGTAATCCTGTTGTACAGTTTGACTAAATATCAGAAATATTTTTGATCTCACACAATCTCCCTTGGGCATTTGGAGTCAAAGAAATACAAGGTGGTTTGTTTGGTTTTTTTTTCTTATTTTTCACTTTTCTTTCTTTCCTTTTCTGTCTTCAGTTGATGAACTTTTGCCCTTGTCCTTTTCCAAGACACAGAGTGAAGCTTCTTTACCATATTCTGTGTTCAGAAGGGAGGACTGAAAGAAGCAGTTTGAGGGAATTTTATAGAAAAGTTTCTGGGCATGTGAGAGGCATTAAGTTCTCATATCCAATAGGAATGTACCACATGAATAAAGCAAAAAAACCCACCCCTACCCCATCAACAAAAAAACCCAGAAAGGCAAAAATATATGAATCAGTAACAACTAATTTAGGATGAATTTAAATTCCCACCCAAAAGGTTAACTTAAATTCAGATTGCATTTTATCAGGGCTGTTTAGACTCATGGTAGAAGAAACATGCCTTGACCCACAGAACATTCTTTAGGGATTACACAGAACTGCAGGAAAAATTGGTGGGATGAATCTCCAGGCATGGAAATACAAAACCACTGACCCAAAGTCAGCAATAAATCTCATCCCACTGTTTGCCCAAGCAGTGTCTTAGAGAAGAACTATACTCAGTTTGGCACAGCTGATGCAAAATTTAGAACCCTCATGAACACTGAAACTGCATAATCTGAAAACCTCCCAGACTTTTGTCTCTGTCTTCAAAGGCAGGGAATTTCTGTTGCCCTTTTTTAGTAACTGGGGTAGAATTGCAATAAAAATTGTCTAGAAGGGCACAAATCGTTTCTACCAGCTGACTTATTTCCCTGAGTGTTTTCAGGACTTTTTTTATGTTCCTGCATTTTTTCTTTGAAGAGAGAAGATCTCCACAGAGAGATGGTCTTCTACCAGTTCAATCAGTATAAACAGATTTACCTGTGCAGCTTGTTCTACTGCTAAAATACATAAAATTCCACCCCACTCTCTCGCTCTCTCTCTTTTTTTTTTTTTTTCCCCACCTACTACACCATTTTAATCTGAAGGTTCATAATCATTCTTAATATTTTTCGATCCTAAACTGGTCTAGCTCTCAGAAAAAGCAGCACCACTACTTGCTACAATTAAGCTCATGCTTAAATATTTGGATGCTACCACCATACATTTTTCACATTATGACTTTAGACAGTGAGTATGGGGGTCAGTGAAGGTACAGTCAATGAAGAATTGTGGTGAAAAGGGGGAAATAAGCGCAGTGAGAATTAATGTAGCAAACACAATATAGAAGCATTGCCCCTGCCATTGAACACATCTCCTGATGGTTGCTAAGCTGTATATGAATATGCAGCTTTCTACCACTAATAATTTTGTGACAGAAATAATAAATAAATTTGAATAAAATGTCTTATACTCTGTGTCAAACCAACAAGACCTGAATCCTCAGTCAAGCAACACTAATCAGCAGATTTTGGCAGTATGGTTCCTCCTATGCTTTGAATGTGTCCTTGAGACTACTGAGTGTGAAGTGACATGAAAAACTTCAATCAGAACAGTCAGGCCTCATTTCTGCCAAAATTAATTAACCTGTGATACACGTTGTCTGGTCCAGAGGTTTGTCCTGCCTTTTATCAGTGAATAAAAAACTTGGTGCTTTGGTCCCCATGTAAATCTCAGTTTTATTTGCCCAGTTCCCTGCAGAGACAACTGATGCCACACCTAATTCCTGAAAATAGCAGGAGGGAATACGTTGCTTCTACTTTTTTTATAACTGTAGCATGTGATTGTGGAATAGAAGTTTAGAGGGACAAGAAAACTTCAATCCTACATAAATGTTCTGTTATGTTCAGAGCAGGTATGGAATGTGCAGGGTGTGTTCTGGTGCTCTGACAGCTGCATCTATTTTTAATGAAAGCAAGATGTAAATTATGGAGCCAGCAAGGTGCGTGTGAAACAAAAATGCATCTAATTATATATTTGTCCTTCTCTTAACCTGTTATTTAGATAAATCTGATGAGACCACATTAAGTATTTTCCTTACTTTCTCCTATCCTAATTTAGTCTTTGAACAGGAAGACACGCTGGTAACTCAGTTAATTGAGTTGGACATTATGTTTACTTGTTCAGTTAAGAACACAAGAGCTTAAATTGTGCTCTTCTATTCATAAAAGAAAGAAGATCAGTGGAGGAATTAAATTTGACAGCCAAATGCCAGGGTGAATAAGAAAGAGTCACAGAGGTTATTTAGGGTCCAGAACTTGAGTAGAAATTCTGATTTTTATTTATTTATTTATTTATTAATTTTTTTTTTAAATTAGAGATTCAAAAAATAGGTACTTAAAATCCTGGACATGTCCGTATTTCCAGGCTTCCAAACCCCTGTTGCAGGGTTGCAGGGGAAGACAAGTGTCTGGCTTTACCCTGGGGGTGCCTGAGGAATTTTTGAGCAGTTACTTCTTAATCCTGCTTTGCAACAGGAGCCTGTGAGCCTGTGATGCAAGAACTGAGCGAAAGGTTTTCATGTAGCAAAGAAATTACAGGGTTGGTAACACATTTGGGAGTTATGGTGACTTGACACCAGTTAGAATAGGCAGCATTTTCCCTATGTAAGTTGTAGTTCAAATTGCCAAAACACAGTGGGAGGTAAATAACTTACCTTCTTTCAAGAGCTGCAAACACACATATGAAAGAAATGACATAATTATATAAAATCTCCCCAGCAAGGCAGTGCCACAGGAATGGAACATCACAAAACCTTTCTTAAGGTACAGAATTGCTTTTACAAAAACTGTTTGTTGTTTCATGGAAGGGATCAGAACCAGAGCTAATCAAACAAAAAACCACCCCAAATTAATTAAAATTTTACTTCTATTAGTTTGGTCAAAAGAACCAGGAACAAAGTGCCTACATTCATTGAATTTAATTTTTTTCCTTGGAAAAAATAAATACATCCAAAACTTAATGGTACTGTGAAACATTTGGTTTTTTGGCAAAACCTTCTATCTCATTTAGCGAGTAAACCAAAAGATAGACTGTAAAGCCAGGAGATTTGAACCAATGACTTCCAAAGATTTCACCATTAAAATGCTAGGAAAATGGAAAGAGAAACAAGAAAGTTCAGGCTTAGTATTGACTTCTACCATACTTTGGCCCTCAGTTTTTTCTCAGAGTCTGAAAAAAAATTGACTAAGTTTGCTGTGCATAAGGACCTTGATTTTCTTTTTTTTTCTTTTCTCAGTTTGTCTTTTAGTTATCTGAACTTTCCATGTAGCTTAGCATTTTCTACATTTTTGGTAGCTGGGCATTTTTAAGTTTCTGGAAATTTGTCACAAAACAAAACAAAACAAAACAAAACCAACCAAACCAAACCAAACCAAAACACCACCCCCCCCCCCCCCC
>VXBN01001830.1:94796-110749 GCA_013397395.1 Sinosuthora webbiana
CAAAAACAAGAAACAAAAAGCCCCCTCTGTGTCACTCTCTTGAGAGAACTGAAAAATAATGGAGATAACTTTCTATGGGCCAAATGCAGAAATTAGTGTCTTTGGCTAATAAATTTCTTGAAATTAAGATAGTGATCAAAAATATATTTCTTATTTTCAATGATCTGGTTCACTTAGGAGGCCTAAGTGACACTGATTGCAGAGAGAATTTTGTCAGGGGAAATTTAATAGGGGCTTCCCAAATGGTTTTCATAAGAAATAAGACACTTGGATTCTCAGTGAATTTGAGTTTTCTCTTTGTTTCATCCAAACCTTTCGTCTCTCCTCTGTCCCAGATGCTAAACCATGGTCAAGAGTGTGGGGGACTCCTCTCTTGCAAACCAGGAAGGTGACACAGGCTGAAGTGCATTATCAGCTCCGGGAAGGAAATGAAGCTAAGAAGATGGTAAGAACTAGCAAAAAAACCTGTTTCATGTGTCAGTCTTATTTATTTTGTAAAAAACCACTTTTTGTCCTGAGTGTCAGGCGAATCTTTCAACACTCAAAGTCTCCCACATGGACAAGCACCTACTTAAAATGGTGAATACAGTTTGGATGGCCTGTAGCACTAAATATACTAATATTCTGGACTGGGTCTATGTTGGTATTTAAAGAAAATACAAAAACCATCTCAAACAACATTAGGTTAGAAAGACGAGTCACCCCAAAAGAACTATGACAAATCAGATGACCCAGTTTTCACATGTTAAATTTAAAGTCCAACAGGTACACAATAACTTATATCTCACCAAAAGAGGTTCCTATTTAAGCTGGTAGATGACTTCCACATTTAAAAGCTGTGCTACATTTGAATAAGAATTTTCCCATATTTGTGGAAAAAAAGAATAATCCACTGTTTAACATTACAAACACCAAGTGCAATTTAGTACAAGGTTTATGAGACTAATTTATAGTCCAAAACTTCACTCCCATAGGTTCCACATCACCTTTGTCTGTGAGAGATTACTTCTTACGTGCTCCAGTGGCTTCAGAGAGGTTACTATGTTTGCTGCCTATTTTTTAAATAATTTAATTCACTTCACTTTTATTGGTTACTACTGCCCTAGGAGGGTTGCTTTAATTGCACTATGCAAATTATCTGTTGATTAATTAATTTGTTAGAATATCCAATTGCAACACTGTTTTCAGCATCACCTAGTGCTTAATTTCCCTTGGGTAC
Source organism: Sinosuthora webbiana (assembly GCA_013397395.1). Lineage (NCBI taxonomy): Eukaryota > Metazoa > Chordata > Aves > Passeriformes > Sylviidae > Sinosuthora > Sinosuthora webbiana. Next base: position 96,016 of record VXBN01001830.1, read on the forward strand.
AGATCAGTAGATGATGCAGATATAGGCGGTCCATAGCTGCACAGATGATTTGGCTTAACAGACACCAGCTCAACCAGCCTAGCTTGAACTAAACAAGTCCCTGGACATGATAAGGACAGGTCAGATTCAAACCCAGACAGAGGACCTCAGCCAACCCCTTTGAGGCACGGATATGCCCTATGGCCAGTGAGCTAGACAAAGTTGAGACCCTTGACCAAACATGTTTGTAAGCACAGGAAATTTGAAAGCCCTATAAAAGGAGCAGTCAGACAACAAACTGGGGTTTTTGCATGAACTCTGTGTGTTAATGTCGCATCACTGTCTCCGACACCACAGCAACAATGCTGTTCTGGGGTTGAATATATATTTCATATCCATTTTATAATATATTTTATTTCTATCCTTGAATATATAGGGTGAAGTGACAGCGCAGCTTTTCCAAATGTTTTGTTGCAATCTTAAATAAATAAACAAAACAAACAATCAACGCTCCCAAACCTTAGAGTCTCTACAAGCATATTAATTTTCATGCTGCTTCACAACACTCAGCAGTGACAGAGAACTGCCTTTATTTTATAGGCTGAGGCCCAGAGACATCAAAAACTTCAGGATTGCTGTAGTACAGAACAATTGAAGTTGGAAGCGACCTCAGGAGGCTCTAGTCTCTGTCAACCAGCTCAGGTTGTTCCAGGACCACATAAGTTTTGAGGATCCAGCCCAAGGATGAATGACCCATAGCTTCTCCTGGCTCCTGCTCCAGAGTTTCAACACATCCTGGTGAAAAAGCCATTCTTTTCATCGTCAGATTTTCTGTTTTTGAAACTTGTGCCTTTTACCCTCTCCCTCCTTTTGCTTTAAAGCTCTCAGAAGAAGCATGCTCCATGTGTTGGTTTTCTCTGGGACAGAGTTAATTTCCTTCACAGTGTCAGGAGTGTGGCCGTGTTTTGGGTCTGTGCCATAAGCAGTGTTGACAACACAGGGACATGTTGGTCATGGAAGCTCAGTGTTTGCACAACAAGGCTTTGCTGCTCCTCACAAGGACCTGGGAGGGGACACAGCCAGGACAGCTGACCCCAGCTGACCCAAAGGATGTTCCAGACCATACAGGATTGGGCTCCAGCACACAGAGCTGGGGCAGAAGGAAGAGGGTGACATTTGGAGTGATGGCCTTTGTCTTCCCAAGCCACCTGTCATGGAGCCTGGCTTTCCTGGGCACCTGCCTGCCCATGGGGAACAGGGAATGAATTCTTTGTCTTGCTTTGCTTGTGTGTGCAGCTTTTGCTTTTCCTATTAAAATGTCTTTGTCTCAACCCAGGAGGTTTTTTCACTTTTACCCTTCCAATTCTCTCTCCCATCCCACTGTCAAGAGTGAGTGGCTGCATGGTGCTGGGTTCCTGGATGGGTTTAATCCACAGCACTCCATATTCTCCATACCCACTTACCTCATGGATGAAGAATTTCTCAAGATCCTCTCACTTTAGGCTGAATAAAGGCCATACATATAATTTGTGGAATACAGAGAATTTATGGAATAACAGGAAATTGGATCTGCATTTATTCTATCACAAGAACTGTGCCACACACATTTTCTCAAATCTTCTTCAGAGTAAGAGAAAAACGATAGGTGTGACAGGGAGTTTCAGAGCAAACAAAGGGTGGCATGAGGGGCCAACATATTTGATTATCCCATGGAGCTCCACGTCAGTGGATGCTGGAGATGCTAAAAGATAATGCCATGGGTTGAGGGAGACGTAGGACAGGCTTGCAGATGGCAAATTTGTTGAGTATTACAGAAGACACATAGTGCACTTTCAGTCCTTTAGGCCTTTGCCAGGAGCAAGTTACTGGGCTGGATGGACTTTGGTTGGGGTTGTGTACAGCCAGCTCTTCATCACTTTATGAGAAGAAGAAATATCCAAGATTGAAAAAAACAATGTAGTCATGGCAACAAGTATGTGGGGACAAAGAGATGCAATTCCTTACAGTGATATGACTTCACCAACATTCAGATTTTAGGGTCTGGAAAAGCCCATGGTCTGAGGTTCATTTGCATTATAATTTTATTCCTTTTTTTTTTTACATGCTGTTGCTATGTATTTGCGCAATAAAGTTTCCTATCTTGGAGCCACAGTAGTGACACATCTCCAGGTAAAGCAAAATTTCCATCATGCTTAATTCAAAGACAGGTCTTAACACATCAGTTTTTGCACTTCTGTAGCCCTGTCACTTCCTTTAATGTTGTCAAATATTTAAAAAAAAAAAGTTGTTCAACTCACTGGTATGAAAAACATCCTAGAGCACCACATATTCAAAGAGAAAACAACTCTAGCCCATTCATTTTGACAAATTGAAAACACAGAAAGTCCACAAAAAGCAGCAAATAACACACCCAGACACAAGCCCAGTTTAATATCTGATACTCCAATTTCTTCTGAACAGGTGGTAAAAAATTTTCATGCTTTATGCATTCGAAAATATTTCAGGGAAGATACTCATTGTTAGTAAAGATGTAAAAAGTGTGGATCTGGCACAACCCATACCTTCTATCATGATATTAGAGAATAAGATTTAAAAGAAGCCAGCATATCTTAAACTGATTGTTATTGCTACCATAAAATCAATGGTGGTTCAATTCAAAAAGATTGACTAAAAAGGACTTAAAATATTTTTTATAGTGCCCCAAATAAGACTTTACCCATCCGTGGAACTTTTCTAATTTATTTTAAAAAGTTTAGAACTTTTAAATTCAATACAAATATTGCACTAGCAGAACTTTGGTTTTATCACTTGGAAGTATGATTACAGTTCTTAGGAAAAAATATTGGTATGTATCTTCAGAAGATCTAGACCCATATTTTTTTCCAAGTGAAACCAATTGGAATCAGTTTCCTCCAGATAGGTGTGTCCCAGTAAAAAAATCATAACCTCTCATTTCCAATCTGATGTACCTGAATCTTGTGCCATTATTTTTGTTAATCTGGTGTAACATTTTTACCCCCCCAGTTCTAGTCAGCCTCAGTTCTGAAAAGGAGAGGAACCTAAGTTGGAATAGTCCAGATAAATTTAAGCCAAGGCAAAACCAAATCTGGTGATTTGGAGGCCATTTTAAGCGGCAGCAAAGCTGTTCAGTAGGTTCATGCAGGATTATTCCTGCTGAAACAGGATGAGGTACTGCTTCAAGGGAAGTAAAAGGAAAGACCAGTGGATGTTTTCATGCAATATTATTTAGCATAAGTTCCTCAGCATGGCATTTTTCTCAGTCACCAACATACGGACAGCAACATTCCCGAAAATAAAAGAGAATTGTAAAACAGAGCCCCTACAGGATGGGAATACAAATGTGTTTTCTAGCACAAAAAGCCTGTATTCTTAGTGTCATTTCTTCCCAAAATGAAACACAAAGAATATATGTGGAACTTGCTTCAAAACTCAATTTTAGGCTCAAAATGAAATTCAGGTTCTTCACCAAAAATATTTATATGTGGAAAAAATCTTTATCACGGCACCTGAAAGACACATTTATGGATCAGAATAAATTACTCAATTTACTATGGAACTCTATGGGAAAAAATGGCCTTGCATTTTTTTTTCCCCACTTCCTTTGCCAACCAGATTAGTCCCAGAATATGAAGAGAACTCCTCCTCTTCATCAAGTGATACATCCCATTTTTCACCCAAGAGGATGGCTAAGCCAGCTTTAACACCTCTCTCTTGCAGGGCTTCCCTCATCTGGACTGAATCAGAGCATGGGTACATCAATAAAGCAGACAGTTGTCCCAGGGACCAGCTCCTGAGGTCAGCTGGTCACCTTCCAGCATCATTTTTTGTTATAGAACTGAAAACAGAATTTCCTAGGGACCAAGGCTTGGAGTGGGATATGAAGTGAGAAAGGAGTGCATTCAACCTGGAACTTTGGCACTGCTTTCCCTTCCCCCATTCATCTCAATTTATATATTTTCTCGTGCTCCAAAGTGAACCAACTAAATAGTATTGGGCAGTGCCTGACCATGCATAAATTTGTTTTGTTTCATGATCTTGCTGTGCAGGCTGCCCACCTATTTACACTTTTCTGCTGCATCTGTATTTTCTTTTGCTTTCTATTTCACTGCTATCCACTTGAAAGTGATTAGAATATTAACTAGCAATATTTAAACATAAAAGGTACAGGGAGCCACTAGGGACATATCAGCTGGTGAAAATCAGCCTAATGACACCAATTTAATAGAAGTGCTGCCAAATTCACCTCTGTGGAGCATCTGGCCACATGAATTTGGGCTAACAACGTTCAGCTACTGACTGACCCTGACACTGATTGTGTAAAACTGACAGTCCACACTGAACAGCTTTGGTTTGAGCTGTCACAAACCACCCCATTTGGCTCCCACTGTTCTTCACACTAACGATTCGCCTGGCTTTTTACCAAATCAGTGTTTATTTGCAGTAATCTAATATAAGGTTATTTGCTTACTCATGGAAACAGGGTTGACATTTTCCCCTCTGCGGGGATTTGGCAAGGCAGGTTCCATCCTCAGTTGCCTGTGTACCCCTTGCCAGCTGCTTTCCTATAAGCCAATTCCCACCCACCCTGCATTCCTGCTTTTCTTTGCTCTCTCCCTCTCTCTCCTTTTTTAATTTAGGCATAATTGTGTGGTTGAGTAAGCTCAGAGGGCGATATGTTGCTACATCCAAAGATGAGGCAACAAGGGTGGTAGATTTTCACTTATTGCCTGCTCCAGGAGTGGCATGAAGCAGCACACTGCACAAAATAGCCTGTTGTGGGGGAGGAAAGGGAGAGTTTTGAGACAAAATCTTCACTATTTCAAATGAGACATCTTGCCAAAAATCCTAGTGGGACTATGTGGGCATCCACAGCTGGAGGGGTGATGAAGGATCCTGATTTATCAAAAGCTGCCTTAACTACAGCAGAACAAATCTTGCAGGAGGCACACCAGCAAGTATTACAAAACTTTAATTTGCTTTTGAATACTTTGATTTCTTTGGGTGAAGGACAGTGCATAGGGATCCTGGTATTAAGCAGTTTGCTGATATCTGGCAGAAGTGAGGAGCCCAGAACTGGAATAAAGCCCAGTATTGGCAAAATTTGGTGAACAGCTACATGTTCCTAAAGATGCCAGTGAGCAGTGGAATGATCCCTTGTCCCCAGTACACACAGCAGTGGGTGGCCAGTGGCAACCAAGCAAATAATCTGATTTGCTCCACGTGCTCTGTCAAGGCAGTCAAAGGATGAGCAGGAGTCTTTGTCCTAAATAGTCTTGAGCCTCTCTGTAACCCCTCAGCAACTGGAGGCCAGGCAGAAAGGTTTGTTGCTCTGCCTCTGGGTGATTTTTTAACCTCCTGAAAATGAGAAACTTTAGATTTGATTGAGAGAAGACAATCTAAAAATACAAAATACCAACCCCCAAAGAATTAGCCCATTGTATTATGAAACTGAAAAAAAAAGAAGTGAGATGAAAATTGCAGGAAGAAGAGCCATGAAATTAGTAAGTGTGCATTAGATTTTAAAAAATAATGTCAGTTTTGAGGCTTTAGACAAAGTAGACATTCCTCTTATAGAACCCAGCACTTGCTTTTTGAGAACCATGCCTTTATCCTGTCAAAAATCACTCCCTGCTTCGGAAGATGTCCTGTGTGAATTGTGATGTATTCAGGTGTCCCCAGGTGGCGTTTCTCACTTAGCTTTGACTGAGGCAATGTTTCCTGCACGTGGGACTCTATATAAAGCCTATGAGAGGAGATTTTGAACGAAAGACAATAAAAACCAGAAAAGAAACACCTTGTGCACATTCCCCTTCAGTCTGAACACTGAAAGTTTGACACACTGAACATTGAGGTGGACTAGATGATCCTGATGTGTCCCTTCCAGCTGAGAATATTTTGTGATTCTGTATGAAAAGTGCTTGTAACTTTTGGGCATCACTGTTTTTAGAGCAAGCTAATTTTTCAGACAAGTTGGATTATAACTCATTAACGTTGAATTTTTCCATCACTTTGCCTTCTGCACTGCAGTTTAGCAATTAGTTTACAGTAGTTATTTTTATTCTCAGAAAGAAACAATTCTCTTCAAAGTGTTCTTGCCTGTGGCACATGACAACAAGAAAACAGTACATGTAATAACCCTCTGGTAACCATCTTTCTCATGATAATTCCAAGATATTTTTTGAACAAAAGAGAAGATAAATTACCATTAGTGTTGCATCTTCAAATATCTGGACTAATTAAATTCACAATGCTTTTGATTTTAAGTGTTAATTTTAATCAGAGAGAGGCTTGGAGAACCAAGTGTTTTCCAGGCTTCTAAATTCTCACCATCACCCCATCACTTACAGTTTCATCATGTCAGAACTCTCTTTCTCTGTTGGTGTGATATGGAAGAACAGTGCATAAAAAGTCCCACAGAAGGATTCTCCCTAGAGGAGAATCTAAGCCTATATCCCTGCAATGGAAAAGGCTGGACTGTAGCTTCAAAGAGAAAATGCTTCCCCTGGAGGAATAAAGCAAAATTGGAGTTGGGTGAGCCTCAAAGGAATTGCAAGCTCACAAGCCATTGCTTATGTTTGGATTTGGAATTGAAATTGAGTCTGGTGGCTCAGATCCTCACCACAGACTGTGAATGGTACCAGCTACAGAGAGAAGAGGCTTGAGGGAAGAAGACACAAATTTTTTGCAGAAATTAATGTGCATGATAATATGATTGTAAACCTATTTGCATTTTATTTGCTATTTGTTTTTCTAACATAACAAAATCTCCCTCCTACCCTTTCATGTGTCCTCTTGAATTATTCATTTTGGTGGTTGCTTTCCCCTTGTCATTCTCACACATCTCTTTTCCCCGTTTTGTTTTTTTTTTTTTTTTTTTTTTTTTTTTTTTTTTTTTTTTTTTTTTTTTTTTTTTTTTTTTTTTTTTTTTTCCATCTCAAATTTCACTTTAAACTAGTTCCTACTTGGGAGGTCCCTGAAGGAAGTGAGGCCTGTCCCAAGTCTTGAGTATTCTTTCCCTGCTTCCAGTGACAGGCTAGTGAGAACAAAAGCTGAAAAGCTTGTTTTCCATCGTGGTTACATATTCCCCCAAGGACATTACCCGAGCAGTGCAAGGCAGAAACAACAAGGGACAAGTCTGCTGGCAAGAAAATCTGTCTCACTAGTTTGACCCAATCTGGAAAAATTTTGTAGGTAGTGGCGCTCAGTGGAAGCTCCAAGCACAAAAATCTGGTTATCTTTGGGTCTCTGCACCTGTCTGGGCTACTTTTCTGAGACAGTTATTCATGACTACATTTCACAGAAACATAAAGTCTCCTTCAATGCTCAGTAGAAGAGTTCCTCCCCACCAGTTTCTCCCAGTGTTTCCTAAATGGCTTGTTTACTTCATGAATTTTGGAAAATCAGTTCTTTCTCAGTTGACAGAGTGGTAGAATTTTCTCCTAGAGATTGAGTAGCACCTCACAAAATCGCTAAGAAAACTGGTGGTACAGAAACACCTAACTGAAAGAACATGTCTCTCCCATGAACCTTGCAAGATCAGTTTGAATAAAATTGATAAAATTGATTGGTTTTTAGTCTTTTTTTTTTTTTTTCTAAAATTCAATTAACCTTTGGAACAAACACTGAAGGCACAACAGTGCAGATGACAGCAGTATCTTTGAAGGGATAAAACAGCATAAGCGTGAATCAAGTTGTGAGCACATTCAGAGCAGGAGGGCGCCAGGAGACATTTGGACTGGACAGAAGCAAAAGATATGTAATACAAAGCAGCAAAATATTAGATTATGGAGTTAAATTATTAAATTATATGGAGTAGGGAGACATGAGCAGTGCAACCTCATTCCCATGAACCCAGGAAACAACCTGAAACCCAACATTGCCTCTGTTTGGGCAACTTATTTTCACATCAAAAATGGACAGATTTTGATAGCCAGTCTTGCTGGACATTTCACTTGCAGTACCCTCATGATAGCACAAAATGCATAGTACTAGATGGAGATAAATTGCAGAACCACAAGTTTATCTCTGGAATACCTGTGACACCTGCTGCAGCTCCAGTGAGTGCCCTCAGTTCTGGTTACAGAGTTATTTTGGACAGGTGAAAACAGTGTGTAATCCCAAGGCAATCCACTGGGCAAGAGAGTCGTGGCCTCTAGATCTCAAGGGGTTGATTCTCACATCACTGCAAGCCCCTCCAAAACCTGAAGGGTGGAGTGATTTCCATCTCTGGGTCAGTCAGCAATTTCATTTTTCCTGTCACTGTTTGTGTTGTTACACCCTGTCTTGTGCTTTGTGAAGGCAGTACTGCCAGCAGAGAGTCTGATTCTTCTTTTCTGTGTGCATTTCCACTTGAAGAAAAGGTGGAAGTTCTCCTGGACTCTCATGCATTTTCCTTTCTACACTAGGCAACATAATTACAACTTTCTCTTACCTTTTGTAACAGACAGCTTTTTAGTCTTGCTCCTCAACAGGTACATGTGAAATACTGCCTAAATTATCCTTTCTTGAGATTTACTTACATTAGCTCTTGTTCTGTAACATACTTTGGGTTTTCACTTGTCCAAGTGGATCCCAGGTTTTCCACCACCACGTCTTTCCAGCTGTCCCTGCCCTCCCACTCACATGACATTGCCAGGGTTATTTTGGGCTAAAGGACTTTATTTATGCTATGAAGAGCAAAGAGAGTAGACAACCCCCTGATAAGCATCATGTCCCAGATCACATGCCTGTGATCAGGGTTCTAGGGCTGAAAAACATTTGCAGGATGAACAACCACAGTACCACCACATGATTTCTGTGTGTCATTTGTAGCAGCTGTGGGACAGGCAGCTGGAGATGTGTCCTGCAGCAACCTTTGTAAAGCCAGGAAAAGTGAGGAAGAGTTTAATACATCTTGTAAGAGAGTTGTTAAGTTATTTGTGTTGGGTTGAAACAAGAACCTGCTTGTTGCAGTAACACTGGCAGATGGGATGCCAAGAACAGAATCTGAGGAGTAAAAGAGGGTACAAGAACAGGGAATAAGATTGGGATATTTCCTGTGCTGGGGACACTGCCTGTTCTTAAAAAGTACATCTGTCAGATACACAGCTGTCTGAGCATTTTGTAGCAAATCTATGTCATGGTAATTAATTTTGAGTTTCTTATAAGAAAAGAAAACTGATAAGCAAAACGAGACATCCGATGGATATGTCATTTTTCACACCTTATTACAAAGGCCCATTCCGGTCCCCTCTAAATTTATTCAGATTACAAAAAACCCACCGAAACCAAACCAACCAACCAACAAACAAAACCTCCAAAGTTTCATTTTCCTTATGAAAAGAAAGCCACTAGGTCAAGATTGCCATACACTTTCAGAGATGAAGCTCATCTGGTCTCAGCTTCCAGGGTTTTACACTAGCGGCAAGGGAATTGGGGCAAAGTAGTGCAATGTGGAAAACTCCTTCCCCATATTCTCATTCTGTTGCCAGCATGATGAGACAGGAACCACACTTGTAAGCAAGTCTGGGAGCAAATCTGTGTGCAAATCATATGGACTTTTATTAACTTTTGGGGAGCACCTCTTTACAGGTTTAAGCTCACTACTGAAGCTCAGCTAGCATACCAGGTTTGGCTAATTAAGGATTTTCAGTTATTTATCTTGGGTAAAATTTAAGGTTTAAAGAATAAAGGGAATACACAACACAGACTAACCATAATTAAATGCTTCCATGGCTTCAGATGGGATTAATCTTTAATTTGAAGTAGAAATGCTGAATTAATAGGAGGCTTATGAACATGCTCTAAACTCCAATGCTGTGCTCTTCCTGTTGAACCTCCTTCTGCTTCCAAATGCTTCTCCAAACCCTCTACATAAATTCAAACCTGTCCTAAGTCAGGGGGTGAAAATCAGCCCAAGACATGTGGTGTGTCCACTTCTCCAGTAAAGTTTTAATGAACCATGAAAGAAGATATTTGTGTTTGGAAATTGGTGTCACATCCAGTCACTGCATGGTTGGAACATTCCAGCTCAGAGGGAACACTAAGGGAAATGGAATAAGAAACTTAAAAACTGGACCGTGAGCAATCTGGGGAGGAACAGTTTCTCTGTGTGGTTTTGTCCTATGGGCTTTTATTGTAAGGTGACTCCACTGGGATTTCACAAGCAGTGACCGCTGCCTGTATTTCTTGAATTTTTCTAATCTTCAAAATAGAATTACTTGAAGCAGAGTCAATAGAAGTAAATAAATAATTCCAAAGCTGTAGTCATGTCAGAAGTAGCCTAGGTCTTCTATCTACAATACTTTGTTCCCTTCATGTGCAACAACTGCAAGTTTCAAATTCTTTGTGTCCAATATCTTTGAAGCCTTCATTTGCCTAACCTAGTTATGAGGAAATAATAGGGAAAACCTTGGCTTTGTTGTAATAAAACCAGATTCTGCCAAAAATTTCCAACCTGAGGCCTGATGAGCTAAGGTAACTCCCTGCTAAGTGGATCTCATGCTGTCCTAGATAGATTCCCAATAATGGCAAAGCATAATGAGTTGGGCCAAGCATCTTTCATCGAGTTATTTTACATTTATTTTACAGCATATTTTGCAGCATTTCTGTGCTGCCATGGCTCTGTTTTCACATCGGTACAGCTGAATGAACTTCCAGCATTCTAACTTACCCTTTTTTGTCAGCCTAAAGGCAAGAACATAAAGTCAGCAATGGATAACTTGCCTGGTGTCTTGGGACAAATTTCCTGGATCTTAATTCTGTCAGTGCAGAGAATGGATTTCCAAAGCACTGCTGAGAACCAGGCTTCTAAAGCAGCAGTTTCAGCTTCTGTGTTTTTATCACACGTCTCTGTGGGTTTGTTTATTCTCCCTCAGGCCTCAGCTGCCAGTTCTAAACAGGAAAATCTCCACTTCCGTTCTGAGGCTGACATCATTAATGTCTGCTGCTCCATTTTTTTTGTTATTATGGATTCCTATAAGTCTTCTGTACGGGACTTCTTTGGCTTATCAAGCAATGCTGAGAATGAAATTTTGGATTGAGAGGTTTGAGAGCTGTGACCTTAGGCTATATGATTTAACACTGCTATTAATTTTTGAAAGGCAGAGACGTCTATTTCTTTATTTCTTCACAATGGATTATTCCTTCAGCTCTTATCCATCAGTTTGCTAAGCTGGAAAGAAAGCACTGAAAACCCAAAGAAAATACAAATGTTACATCATCACAGCATTAAGTTCCATTAAGTTCTTAATTACGTCATTATTCTTAAGTTCTTAATTACATCAAATAATTAAATTTCTCTTGCCATTCTCCTGTACTTTTCATCAGTAAATCTCAAAGTACTTTATAAAGGAAGTTAGATCTTTATAGCATAGAACTGACATGTAGCAAAAATAGGTTCAAATTCCATTTTGTCCACTGCATTCTGGTTAATCCTCTTGAAACATATTTTTCTATATTTTAAAATTATTTCCCCTATTGGGAAATTGGACCTGAGCTAATCTTCAATTCTGTAAAAAAATTGTGTAGGTCCCCTCAAAAATGAATGCTAGGATATGCTTCTTTATGCTTGTTTCAGTTGAAAAGTTAACAAGATCTATTTAAGGCTATGAAGATTTGAGGAAAACAAAGCTGTAAATATTAAATAAGCTTTAATGAGCCAACAAATGGTTGCTATATCCTGCTCGTATTTTGCTTTGCAAATCCTTTTTGCAGTAGATATGTCTGTATCCAGGATTACTGCTGGAGCTGGAATCACTATAAAAGTTTACATCTCCTTCTATGACAAAACGATAATATATATCTTATTGAAGAAAACGGAATGCCTCAGGTAGAATGAGGGAGAGCATTCCAGTAGTGCCAGTTCCCAGCTGTTCAGGGGAAATGTCAGTGTACATGTGCCTTTCCTTACATTTTTTATCCTGGTTGTACCCACTAGCAAGCAGCAGGATTTGGTTGCTTTCTGTTCCTTAACCCTTCTCACATGGCTCCTGTAGAGAGCCTTGAACCTGTGGCTCCTCCCAGCAGCAGATACTGCTCACAACAGGCAAAGGAAAAGCACCTTTTTATTCAGAATTCATCCTTGCTTTTACCCAAACACAGGGAAGTTCACAATGCCACGGACAAAGCTATATCAGGACTTCCTGACAGAGCTAAGAATATTCATTCTTCAGCTGTAAATGTAAATAAATACTGGACAATCACAAATTAGCTTTTTCCTTGCTGGAAAGTAAATGCACAAATTTCTCCATGGTTCTATGTAAGCAGCTAGCTCCTCTTTCAGCCTCAAGGAAACCTCCATACTCCACTGAAAAAATGCAGAACCTGCAGAAGATGTAACTGAAGACTCCCAGGGAATAGCATTTTTATTTGCTCTTAGATCCTTCACCAAAACTTTGTATTAATACGGGAGTCTCTTTTGCACACAAGGGAGGAAAAGGGAATTCTGCTGGTTGTCTTGATCTCATGGAAATTGATTGCTGTGCCAGAAGATAACACAAGGGTTCTCCTAGCCAGGTTTTAAAAATCAAATGCCAGTCTCGTGTTTCTTTCAGAGCACTCAAGGCATTGTGAAGTAAAACCTAAATTACAGAACAACTTGCAAAGATGCAGCACAAAAGGTAACTGAAAGATGCATTTGTCCAAGAGAGAAAAAACTTTTGATACAGGAACATGTAAAACTGATCATAATTTTGACAAGTTGCTGCAATTCTGCAGCAAAGCCATTCTTCAGAACCAAATCTTTCTTCGAAAAGTTTTTTACTGTTTGAAAGATATGGACAATGTAAATTTTTCTTTAGAGGACCTTACAATCAAATATTGACTGATGGTTTTGATTTGAGGCACAGAAAAGAAAAAACGATTTTTAAACTAATTGCTGTTTTAAAGCAACATTTCAATCAGAGTTTTGATTTCCATCTCAAGAAAATTGAAAGCTGCAAGCAAATACATTATTTTTTTTACCTATAAAAATAAGAGTGTATTATAAATAAAAAAATAACAATAAAAAGCAGCCCAAAGTTAAGTCTTATCAATTTTCAGTAGCACTTAATTTTATTATCCTTATTTAATACATTTGCCTGGTTTAATAAGATATTTTGGATAGAGGGAGTAAAAAATGAACTAACTCTGTCTCGGTTTTCTGCAATGTAATTGGTGATTTTAGCATTCATATTTGTCCTGTTGTTTTTCCTAACTGAATGTGGTGCCTATGCAGATTGTATCTTACACAGTCAATCATGAATCATAAATCATAAATATAGATAGTATTTCATAATTGTCTTTAAATTAATCATTTTTAAATGCCATATAATTGGTGATCCTTTTTTCCTAGAAAGTCACATAGTCAGGCCTAGGAAACTGAGAACATGCCTTAAGAATATATGCTGGAACCAAGACCTCAAATAAAGAATATGTTAAAAATAAATTATGTTAAATGTTAAAAATACATGTATAAGAATATGTGTAAAAATTACATATCTTAGGAATATGTATAAAACTAACATATTTTAATACTTCTATCTGTGCATACAAACAGAATAATCTTTTTACACTGAGATGTCTGCAGCTTGCATGGACACATTTTTTTTTCCACCATTTTGTGAAAATATTGTAACATCAGCAGCATTTTTTTCAAAAGAGTTCATAGCAAAGGGGACATAATTTATCTCTGAATTACATGTCTCCTGTTCTGCATGCCAAAATGCTTGGAAATGGGCTCTCCAGTTGACATCTTTTTCTACTCATCATTACACTTGAATGAAATCCTAAATGCAATGCAATAAAAAAGAGAAGAAAATAACTGGGTGATGCAAAACAGGTAACCATGGTCTGAAAATCTGCAGAAATCTTCAGAAAGCATTTATGGTTGACCAAACACAATCACAGAAGAAAAATGAGAATGCTTAAATATGTACCTTAAAGGCACAGGACATTAATTTTGTGTGTCCATATGGATAATAATGATATGGCCATAGTGATATCCGTATTTCAGCTGGTCAGGATCAGAAACAGAGCAAAATATTGCCACTGTGATGTGATGCCGGTGGGAGACAAATATTCTTACATGTTTTAAAAATAAACTTGCAGATAAATCTCCTTCCAATTTTTCTTTTTCATTGTGTATATTGGACAAGGATGAGCAAAACCTTGGCAGTTAAAATAGTGAAGACTTAAAATGCAGCATAAGTGATGTATTTGTTCCTGCCACCCTGTAATTAAAAAGCATACTGAAATAATTTGGGGATTTAAACGGAAAAAGTACACGGAAAATAATTATGCAAAATCCACTCACAGACCATGTGGCGTTACAGCTGGAGATATATATATCTATGTATAGATTATATAGGTATAGCTATAGCTATAGCTAAAGGTATAGATATAAATATAGATGTGTGTATATGTGTATGTGTACATATATGTGTGTGTGTATGTGTACATATATGTGTGTGTGTATGCATTTCTAAAATGAACTTTACAGCATTTCTGGATATATGTGAAAAAAAAGAAGAACTTGCACGGTGAGCAGGATTTGGTATTAAAAAAACCAAAAAGCTCCACATATTCTTAAAAAGCCTGAAAAGCCCAAACTTTAATTCAAGATATGTGCTGTGATGTAAGGGAAACAGCAAGGAAACCAGCCCTGGGGTCAGCTATTTGCTTATCTCAGTATTTTTATTACTGAGTATCAAGATTCCTATTCTGGGATTTGAAAGTGTGTGTTACTCACAGATTTTTTGGAAAAGAAGCAATCAAA
>VXBN01001830.1:112043-137082 GCA_013397395.1 Sinosuthora webbiana
AAATGTATCTGTGATATAATAATAATAATAATAATAATAATAATAATAATAGTACCACCAACAACCATAATGTAATAACATAGTGAAGATATTTACTGTTGAGCTTGGGAATAGAACATCATCTCTCTGCAGGAGCCATGCCTACAATACATAGCAATAGAGAAAAACCTCTCTTTTGCTTGCCTTATCTGTGCTACCACTTAGCCAGGGCTTCAGAAGATGTGCTGGCTGTCACTCTCACAGGCAGGGTTCTTTCTGCAACACCTCTGCTTTCTGTGATAGCTGACATCACCAGAGGATGTGACATTTCAGACCACCAGCAAAAAAATTCTCAACAAACCTCAATAATTGAGATTCATCACAAACTGATTGCATAAACAGCCTCTTAGAAATCTGTGTTCAGCATTAGCACTGAAATCTTGTCAAGATGCAGCAGCAGCTAAACCGTGAGATTTGACCTCCATTCCTGGGTCCCTGCATCAGCCCCAGTGCAGAGGGGAAAGTGGGGCAGCAAAGGAAACTGAAGGGCAGGTTTCTCTTGGCAGGGCTGTCCAGTGGAGATTTGGCCTGAGGATGCCTCCGGATGCAAGAGAACATTCTGGGGCCTCCGGTGGAGGTTTTGGTGACTCACCCAGATCTCAGCACCTTCAGCAGTGCCCCGGTGCTGACTCAGCCCTGACTCAGAGGGCAGAGACGCCTCTCTGAGTCACCACCACCACCACCACATGTTTTCCTTTGAGTTCCTCAAACAGGATATGCCCCGTGTGTGCCTATTTCTCCCGTGGGAAATCTGATATCAGACCTCAGCTGGAATGGCATACCTATTTAGAGAGGGCTTTTTCCTCAAGTAACCTTGCTCAGTAAAGAATTCTCTCTGGAGAAGATGCTGGGTTGAGATCTTTCTATTACACAGGGGAAATGTGTGTGCAACCCTATTATAGGACTAGTTTATTCTCAACTAAAAGTTTAGAATGATAAAATGCTTTTCTACAGGAAATAAAAAAAAATCTGTACTGAACTCCAGAGGAATGATGGTAAGAATATGGTTCTTTTCATATAGCCATCCATCTGGAGTAATATTTATGAGATCCCATTTATCAGACTGTTTCTACTCAAAATACGTGATAGAGGTGACCATGTTTTTTCTGTTTCTGCTTACAAACTATTGTATTTCATCACACTTGAGAGACAATTATTACTTCTCCAAAAGCACAGCCTTGCAGATTGTCCATAAATTTAATCTGACAGTTTTCAAAGGATTGTGTGTGCAGGCAACTTGAGTTGTGTGCACACACACACATACATTCACAATCCAAAATTAGACTCACACACACATATTTATATATGTAATACAAATAAAGCAGTGAACATAGAAGCAAATTTACTGTTACTTAAAATGATAACCTATAGCATTAAAGGAGGCTAAATACATAAAATGAGTATAAGTGTGAGAGAAAGTGTTTATAGTTACACATTTATGTGTATGTATGAAGTTCAAAGGAAGAGCAAAGAGCCAAATAATATCACTGACCTGTAATCCAAAATATTCAAACTCATATTCCAAAGCAAGAGATAGCAGTATGTGGAGTTGTAATTGGAAAGGCCTAATCCATGGAAGGTAATAGGTTATAAATAACATGAAGTAGACTTATAAACCTTGGGTTAAATAGCTTTAGGTTGTACAGGTCAGGATAAAAAAAAAACACAACAACTTCCTAATTTGAAGACTGAAAGAATGTGGAAGATATTATTTGTAAGAATGAAAAAAAGAAGCCCCATGCCTGTATGAGAGACAAAAGCAAGGATTCAGTACTTCTGCAAGTCTTCAGAACATTGGAGAAAGTCAACATATATGAAGAAACCCTTGGAACTACACAAGGCTGACTCAGTTTTCACACTGACAGTTGCAAGCTCTTGAAGCTCTTGGCCCAAGGCTGTTCTGAATCATCCCCAGACATTTTTTTTTTTATCCCCATATATAACGCAGCCAAACAACAGCAACTACAACCTGGGGAGTAGAAGCTGTAACTGGTGATGCTGCTCACATGACAGAACAGAAAACACTCCAAAAATTGGCACCTCCAGTTTTCTCCGTGCAGCAGAGCACCACTCGGAGCAGCTGGATGAGTTTTTGGCTCTATTATAGCTACTGGGCAGTGACATAGCCTGCCTCCTCCTCTGTGGCTTCACTGCCCTGTGGCTTCTGCCTGGAAGATTGAGAGTTCCAGCTATTCCCAGGATTGAGCCTGAGGGCCAGTGGACCTGGAGAGAAACTGCAAATGAAGTCTTTCCAGTGCATAGGTGGGAAAGCCAGGGGCAGGAAACCATTGCAGGAGACTGGGAAGGGAAGGGCACAACCCTTTTGCATGGAGAAACCTCGTGGGAAAGCAGAGGGGTGTGAAGATCAGTGCCTGACACCGTGCTGGCTGCTCCCAGGCACTGCCAGCAGTCAGTCCTGCAGCTCTCTTCCCTCAGTAAAACAGCCAAAACTGTTTTACTGAGGCGTTTCCAAGCAAAATTGGATGCCATGGGAAGTGACTCTGCAGCTCTCTTCCCTCTGAATCAGTGCTGGAGCTGTCAGGCACCTCACAGTGGGACCTACCACAGAAGATGTTAAGTCATTTGTGGTCAATTAGCAACCGTGTGCCTTTTCCAGCCTGCAGCTCTGGCTTGGCTCCAGGAGCTGTCATTCTTACACCTAGTGCTTGCCCTAAAGACTTGATGTGTTTTCTGTCTCATTTCTCTGTCCTGAAGCCTTTGCTGCCCCAGGACTCCAGCCACAGATGTAAATGCAAGGGGTGTAGTCATGATTTATGCTAGAAACACATACCCTGCTCTAAGCACAGAGAAATAAAGAGTTGCTTCACAATACAAGCAGAGCTCTTTGCTATTCCAAAGCTATTGCAGTAGGATAGGAGATAGGCATGGATTTTCTTTCCCATATATCACTGAATGAATGAGAGTTTTGAAGTTAGTGCAGCTCCAATGCCTTGTGGATGGAGAGCAGAGAAGGAATCCCAAATAAATCACTGGCCCTGAGCTCAGGTTTGGAGCCCATCCCAGGTCTGATTCAGAACACATGAGAGTCTTCTGCAGGTTGCTCAATCCCTGAATGTTTCAGAGCCCTGAAGCAGTAAAACATAGCAGTTAGAGGAGTAAAAAAGCTGTAATGAGATCTTTTAAAGGAATATCAGGGCTGTATAAAGAAAATAGTAATCAGTAGATGTTGCAGTAATTATTCACTATTGCAATGTCATGGTTTCCTTGGATTAGAAAAAATTGACATATTTTTAACATTCACCTGTGAGTTTTATTTAAAGCAGAGCATATGCAAGAGGCAAGAACTGCACTTTAAGTTTTCCCTTCCAAACAAGGGACTGAAGCCTTTAAAAACTATCAGCCATATATGATGCACAGCCATGGCTTGAACAAGGTGTTTTTTCTTTCTAATTCATCATATGAATTATATGTTCTTTATATGTTAAATGCTGTGGCAAATTTGGATTGACAATAAACCCTTCGGGACTGTAATGATTTGGATTCAGTAAATAGTCTTGTGCTCAGAATGATAGGCAGGGAAAAACCAAAGATACCAAATTAGTGGTTTTGCACCCAAGTAATAGTTTAAAGAGGGACTATGATCTGGAGCTGAAGTATAGCATCACTGTGTCTTAAAGAAACAGTGGGACAAAACTGGGGTGAATTTTTTCTTGCTCATTGCCTTCACTCATACAAATATAGCATGAATTTAAAATCAACAGGTGATTTTATCACTAGACTCAGGATGTTGCCTTCAACTTGCCTTATAATAGCTATTTCTAAATGAAAAAATTACATGAGTGTAATAGTAATGATGAAAATAATGATAAGAATGATAAAGAGAATAATAATAACAATAATAATATTATTGTTATTATTATTAATAATAATAATAATTATATTCTATCCATAAAATAGCAATTCTATTCCAAGTCTATACAATCACTGAACATTCATTAATTCAATTCATTTATGCTGAATATCAAAAATATACTTGTTTCAGGCTGGAGTCTGCTACACCCTGAACTGTTACATCCTGTTCTAATGAAATTTTGCATCTTTAGTAATATTTTGTGAAATAATAAAGACCCTCACAACAAACACATCACAGTTTACCATACTACACAGGGTCTGTGGATAAATGGGTCACCATTTTTGTCTTCTCATAATCAGTCTTAAAGAAAAAAGTCCCCACTGTAAATTGCCAAAACTAAAAAAGAAAAAGGAGAAAGTGTCTCCTGGTATTTGCAACTACAAGTGTTTTATAAATAAAGAGTGACACAGTTTCCCTTTATATTGCTTTAGAAGCTCAAGTCTTCACCCCACAAATTCAAGTTCCCCTTCCAAGAGTTCTGCTTATCAAGCTGCATCTTACAAACACTTTCATTCCTAGCCCTGTTCTGAAGACCTTTCCAGATCTCCAGCATTTGGGTGGTTAGAAAATTTCTCTTAAAATTCCAGTCTAAACTCATACACGACCAATTTACAACTATCTGATGTGCTGCCAGTATTAGTTTAAGATAATTTCCCCCCTCTCTTGATGTGTAGCCAGCTTCAATATATTTATAAAAAGCTACTGCATTGCCTTTTTTTAGCACACTGAACCAAAACACACTTTCTAATTTGTTCTCTAATGCAGAGACTGCGCTTTTATCATCATCTGAGTAACCCTACCCCACATTCACTGCAGTTCAAGATCACACTCTTTCTCAAAGGGCACAACAGAAAATAAACACTTCAGAACAGGAAAGTTATTGACACATTGCTCCCTCGATTTCATATCAAATGACAAGACCCCATTTATAAATAATTAGTTGAATGGCTTTGCTCTCTTTACACTACTCAAGGTAGACTTCAGGCAGTGGTTTTTCCTAATTTTTTTCTTTTATCATCTTGTATCATTTTCTTTTATTATCATCTAGTCTTGAATTGGGAATACCTATCAACTCCTTATTTTAACAATTGATATAAATAAAAATGTTTGTAAACCAATCCCTTTCATTACTTTCATTTGACAAGAACAGCTCTTCCTTATCTCTGAAAGATTCTTTGTCTTTGGTCAGAAAATCGACCAGTATTTCTGCCAGCTTAGATCTGTCCCACAATGCCAAAGAAAAAATTAAAAAAGGAAACAAAAATCCCAAAACAAAACCAACCCCCCCCCCCCCCGCCCCGCCCCAAAATCTTAAACCTTGCAAGGTATTTGGGTGCTCTAATAATGGCAGAGGAAAGACAGAGGAAAGAAGAGGTGAGAGACAGACATTTCTGAAAATGAGCCTGTGATTTCAATTCTGGAAACCTTAGCAGTATCTTATGTGTTCTGCAAAATCTTCAGGCTATCACAAGCTGCCTTTTAGGGTCAAATTAGTGTAGAGTCCAAAGTTTCACCATAAGCAGGTGTTCCAGAGTTCCAGGTGTGGATTTTCTCCTGTCTGGGTCACATTCCTGTGATCTCTGCAAGGTTTGAGCATGGGTATCAGAAAGGCAAGGTCTGTGAAATGTGAAATGTGCAGCAGGAAAAGGGAATGACCTTGGAAATTTTAATAATTTGTTTGATATGGACTTCACTGAAGATGCCATTATCTTCCTCTCCATTTTCCTCAATACAGCCACGGGCCACCTCTCCTTGCCTTTAACAGTCAACTCTCCCTCAGGCTTAAAGCTTAGTTGTTTGTCTTCTTTAAATTATTTTTTAACTAAAAAATAAATATTTTAGCAAATTATCAATACTCAATCCCATTCCATAAAATTGGTTATGAGAAAATTTCACAAGAGAAAATTGAACAGGAGCCATGGTCCACTCGATTGAGCAAGGGATGCCTAGCAGTGAGGAATAATTGTGTCTTCTGGAAGAAAAATTATGCCAATGAATCCTACTTTTTTGTTTCAAAATAAATCTTATTTCTCTCTCTTCTTAAGAGGAAGCAGGGATTTAGTTTGATTTTTGTCGTCCGGTAGAAATTATTACAAAAACTTTTTTTTTTTTTCTTTGTGTTACTTATAAATTGCTTCCAAGGGTCAGTCTGTTCTTTAAACCAGGTTTTGCACAAGGGAACTATTGGAATGATAACCCATGAACCTGATAGCCTGAAAGACTAAAAAAAAATCTGCAGAGATTTTCCCCTTTGGGTATAATTTCAACTCTCTGAGAGTTTTGTGGAGACATCTTTGCTGGTAGGTGTCTGAATAAATAATACTCCTTTTAATTGGGATCTCTAGAATAGGTGCAAATGCTGTTTGGCTCATACACTGAAACACAGAACAAAGGGAATTTATTGAATTCATTTATGTCTTTTCCCTCTAGGAAATAAATTGGTTATACCTGGTGAATGTAGCAAGAGCCTGGAATAGGATTAGGTGGGAGGAGAGTTAGGGCAATGTTTTTTTCTTAAGAACAGGCTGAAAAATGGATGTAGGTGAACAGAAACTACAAGAAAGAGACAGGGTTAAAATCAAGTATTTGTATTTCTACTGAAATTAAGACATTGTGAAATAAACCTGATGGCTACTTCCTTGAAGATGCCTTGTTTTTTGAGCAGTAGGTTTGGAAATGCTGGCTGGGGGAGAGTAGCACAGCCAGCCGCAAACCCCAGCACCTGAGTCCTCAACAAGACAAACTTATAAACTGTCAAGTCATGGATTTTCCAACGAGTCAGCCCCAAGAACCTGTGAGCACCCCAGACCTTCCTCAGTGGCTGAAGCTTGCAAGTGCTGTCCTTTGGTCTCTTCTACCCTTACTTTTTTTCAATATTAACTGTAAAATAGCTTCAGAACAGCTGAACTCCATGGGTTATGCAGCTCACAGTCAAGAAAATTAAAGATTTTTTTTTTTTTTTTAATCAGCAGGAGATAAGTTGATGGCACACAAAATGCAGCTTTCACAGGCTGATGCTGTGAAATCCATGGCACCTCTTGCTACATAACATCATCCATCATGCTGCAGCACTTCTACCAGGGAGAGAAGAAAATACAAAAGGACTAAGCAATTACTTGGAGTTAAATACAAATGCAGAATCAAAGACAGACTGCTTCTTTTCACTCCCTCTTCACAACGTTCTTATCCAGTCCACAACACCTTCAAAACACCATCATAACTAGGAAAGTAAATGAAACATTCACTCAGCTGTGAACAAGAAGCCGACACCCACAGGGACTGGGGACTCAGACAACTGGATTGAAACCCAGATTGCATAATTCACTTGGAGCTAAAAACTAACCACCCTTACCAGCTGTGGCCCTTTCTGCTCCTGCCTGTTTTCATCACCTTTTCTTGGGGATTTTTTTTGACGACTGGAGAAGACAATCAGCTTCCTGGAGACTCTGGGCCAAAACACTGGGCCAAAGACAGGGTGCTCTGTGTGGAGATTTTGAGGGCTTCTGGTGTCAGGTGCCTGATTCTGGTTTCAGAGCAATGAGTCTCTCTGTACTGAGCATCAAGCAAGACATTTTCTGTCTCTGCAGAACCAGATAATTTCTCCCTCAAGTTCTTACATCAGCTGAACGTCAGAGCATCCTGACAAAGTTTAGTCCTACCTCTATAACAGGTGGGGGAGTACAAAAAAGCATCAGGGTGGTGCAATTAGTGGAAATCACTACTCACAGGTATTATGTTAATCCATTCACTTTGGTACTGAATCCTAAATTCTGTTGACATGAGTGGTTTAGTCAGGTGGAGCACTCTGCAACTGTGTTAACACATGTAGCATAAGACTCTTTTCAGAGAGGAATTTCATACATTTTTATATAGTCAGGGATTCTGAATTCTGGCTTTTCTCTTTCATGTGAAAAAGTAATAATGCATGAACATTAATACTATAACTTCTTTACAGGACTTCACAGGTAATTTCTGTGGGTACAACAACCCCTAAATACTCTTACCTTTTGAACAGAGAGGAGAAGTTGTTCATGATTTTTTATCTTCTCTCCCTGTTTTTATGCATTTTTAAATATATTTTTTATTCTTCTAATCTGAAGACTCTAGCACTCAAGATCACTGTGTTCTGTGGGGCAGAGATTCTATTTATACTGTCAGTGCCTAAATCTGAGTTTTGTTTTTTCTGTTGCACAATGCTTCAGTGAATGTACCTGACATAGCTGTGCCTTTGTTGAAGAATGTGTTGCAATCCTTTTTCAGCTCTACTTTAACAGCAGCAGGACACTCCTCTGTGAGACCTAAGCTGCTTGTGTACAGCTGGCTCCCTGCCCAAGGCATGTCCTAGGATTCTTGTTCCAGAATGTTTTGCTTTGCTCTCTTTTCTGCTCAAGGTGCCTTTGAGTGATTGTGCTCACATCTTTCCTTTCTCAAATCTTTGTGTCCTTCAGTCTGAGAGCAGCCTGATGGATCTTCTTGGATGCTCCCTCTTCCCTTCTACCGGATTTTGTCAAGGCTGGATGAGAGAAATAAGCCAAATGATCTTTTTTTCCTTTGGGAATTAAGGGAGAAAAGACTAAACACCATGGGATTCCCTACGGACTGTCTGACTGCTCCAGCATCTCATCTCACAGGGTCACTGGCACAATGCTACTCTGAGAAGAGAGAAAAAGCCTGCAGAGAGCAAGGATGGGTAGTCAGATCACAAAAATAAAGATCTTATTCATCTCCATTAGTCAAGCATTCACTGAGGAACCTCCCCAAAGGATAGAACTTTTTGTTCACTGTTCTATTTTTAAAATGCATAATTCATGAATTGTGTATATTCTTGGTGGGGTTTTTTTTTGTTGTTGTTGGATTTTTTTTGCTTTTTTTTTTGTCTTGGGAAGATAAATGAAACACAATTATGGCACCTCTGTATCCTGTATTTGATGTCTTCCACCCTTAAATTAGAGCCATTTCATAATCTATTTTCAATGTGCTGCTTTTTGAAATAGAAGAGATAACACTCAGCAAACTTTTAAATTTTGGTAATGAGGCACATCTACTCTCTATCTGCTCTGAAATACAGTAGGAATTGAGTTGCTGCTTTCAAGTCTGCTCTTCATCTATCCAAAATACCATTCTCATTTATGCAGACCCTCTTCTACACTGCTGTTTGCATTTTTTTAACATGTGCTGCCCCGGGGAAAAATTATATTTGCTGATCACAATGTCTTAATTATCTTGTTGGCAGTTATTTTCTCTTGAGCGATGTATAGATTTAATAAGAAGAGGTTGCCTTCAAATTCTACTACATTTCAGAAGTTCATCTGAGTTACTTCTGATAGGAAGGCAAACATCACAATTCTTTAGAAATTTTTTCAGCTTTTTCTGTAAAAGAAGTAAACATTTATTTTACAACCAGTGTTTTTTCAGAGGAATGAGGGAAGACCACAGTGTTTAATAAGCTTGTGAGGCATTGACTGAAGTCACATTATGCTCATTAAAATACTTAC
The DNA here is from genome assembly GCA_013397395.1 of Sinosuthora webbiana. Lineage (NCBI taxonomy): Eukaryota > Metazoa > Chordata > Aves > Passeriformes > Sylviidae > Sinosuthora > Sinosuthora webbiana. Next base: position 121,452 of record VXBN01001830.1, read on the forward strand.
CTGTCCCAAAACTTTGGCTGTTGGGACCAAGTAGTATCAGAGCTCCCATCTGAAAGTCAGTGAATGGGGAGAGAAGAACCTCAGTGCCAATGAATAGCAGTGGACTTAATTAAAAACTTGCCCCTCTGATGGAAAAATTAGAGTTTAACTAAACATAAATCCTCAAGGGAAAGTCTCCAATTTAAATTAGTGGCAAAAAATAGTCCTGGCACTTTTTTCATCCCCAAAGGAAAAGTTTTGATTGTTTTGAGCTTGTTGGTGTTCCTTTTTAGTTTCTAACCTTGGCAATTTACAAGACGCAATCTTTGCCAAAATGTTAGTACTTTGAAACTAAAATATTTCCTGCGGAAATGCCTCCTTTTCAGTATTGTTCCATTTGTATTTGTTCTTTTCCTCTTTGCCTTTCCCTTTGCTTCAGAATTTTTAGTTTCTGAATTCTTGTCTGGGAAAGACACTTCCACTTCAAAGGTGTGAAATCACAGAAAAAGAGGACTTTCTAAAACAGCAGGGCTTTTTCTTGAAATTCTACAAGTACTGAAAATATCTCCAGTATCTCAGATATTCGGTGTTGGTACCATTTTTGTTTGAAATTAAGTTATTTTGTGTGGAACATCCTGCACTAAACCCTCTTAACACCGAGTCTGGCAAACTGAAGATGGTGTGAATGGTTGACAGTTTTAGAAACTTCCCAATCCATGGGTCTGTTAGATGGAAAAGAAAAAAAATAAAACCAAGAACAAAACTAAACACAAAAACCCAGCAGTGGTCTAAACACAACACAAAAGCTAAAATTGGGATTAAATTTAATTATTCATTTTAAACAAAGGGCAAAATCCTTCTGAGAATACACTGAATAATCCTCTCTATTGGGACTTCTGCAGTAGCTCTGGATCCTTCACTGATTATTATTAAATCAACTTGCTTAAAGCCTCAGTTGTATTGCAAGAAGACAAAAGTGAATTGTATCCTCTAGTTAGAGGGCACAGGTGTTTTCCACTTGGGACAATAATCCTTTACCAGTGAATTAGTACTTTGTGCAGACTTTTGAACATTGCGATGAGCAACCAGGAACAAATACGAGAAGGAAATCTCAAACCTGACCAATGGCAGTATCCATAATTAAGCAGTCAGCTTACTTTTGATCCACAAAGTCCTTCTGCTGTCTGCTAATTGAGGTTTCTGTTCTCCTGTGTGCAATCAAGTAGCAAGGGAAAAGGCTTCCACTGTGGTGTGTGGAGCTGGCTGTAGCCAGCCCCAAATTCTCCTGTACTTTCCTCTCCAAGAGGGAAACTTCAGATTAGCAAAATTCCACTTGGGTTTCTTCCTCAGCAAAACTTCATAAATAAATTAAAGCCACTAGACAGGAAGACTGAAATTAACTACTCCAGCCATTTGGAGATACATCTGCAATATCAAAAGGACGTGTGAATTATCACAGATTGAATCCCTGGTTGAGTATGTTTTTCCTCTTATTTTTATTTCAAAAATTTTGGAATTTTTTTGAGTAGCTGATAAAGTAGACTAGAGGTTATGTTTCAAATATGCAGTTATGAAATACTAGGAGCTTTTGCAACAATTTATAAACATGAAAATTAAGAAAACAGAGCTTGTTAGTATTGACTGGGAAAAATAATTGTTTCTTGCAAACAGTAATTTTTACTTATGGTGGTGTTCTGGTTTTCTCTTGGCTGATTCAGGCTGAAGACATTTATCCAGTGGCTATCCAAAATTATCTCCGGAGTTATTTCTCTTTAGAATTAATTGTGTGTGTGGTTTTTTTTTTGTTTTGTTTTGGTTTTTTGGTTTTTTTTNATCTTCCTGGTAAGTTCATCACTGAAATTGTTCTTCCTTAAAGACATTCTAGAGGGAAAGTCACATTTATTAAGTGTGGATTATATGAACAAAACTAATGACTACAGAGACTAATGCTCAAGAAAATTTGTCAGCCTTAAACTCTGGTGGAAAAACTTGATGTCTTCTAGCACAAAGTAGAAAATTTGATAGCAAGAAGAGAAATTGAGTTATTCCAAGTTTACCTGGCTCATGCTGAAAGATGACTCAGGCAATGGTAGTAGAAATTCCATGAGTAATTTCACTGGAAAGAGGATGCTTCCCCAATAAAATGGCTGCAGAAAAATCAAGCTCACCTCTCAGAGACTGAGATATTGGGATGAATAATGGTGTCAGGAAATGAGCCTTATTTAGCAAGTCCAAAAAGAGAAAGGAAGAAAAGTATCTTTTCTTTTGTTTTGTTCTTGCTTTTTGAGGGACAGAGAACAAATCTGTGGATGAAGATACAGCTATTTCCAGCTCAGGAACAGAACTGTTGTGGATATTTTGACATCAAAGCCTGATGACTTCCTGTCCCCTTGAGAATCTTAATCGTGTACACCAAACTGGTCAAAGAAGAGAAACATGATTCTTCAATTAAGCACCTAAAGAAAGGGATGATAAAAAAAAAATTGCAAGGCATAAAAATTTCTTTTTTTTTTAATGGAACAACTTGTAGACCTTGTCTACATAGTTTTTGTTGAATCAGTTGCCTTGGAGATTGAAGAAATGCTGTTGATTATGCCTTTTCCTATTGAATAAATGTATTTAAATCCAAAGGATTATGTACATATTATGTTATATTGCATGAGGGTTGTTTATATAGCGCTTATTTTATATGGTGGAAATATTTCAGATGAAGAGAAAGATTAATGAATAGGACCTTTATTTATTTCATTGAGTTTTTCTGAAAAACTAAACTGAAGTTTCTGTAACTTATGTCTTTCTTTATGCTTTCTTCAGTGAGTCTGCCGCTCTAAAAGGCATCTGTGCTCTCTTGCAATGCAAAAAAGCAGGTAATAAGTGACATTTCCAGAGAGAGAAAAGTTAAAAGGAGTGACATTTGTTCCTGTAGTGAGATTTAGGTTCAGGAGGATTGTCAGGAGATCTCCTTTGTGAGCCTGAATGACACAAGTCTGCTCCTACCAAAGACTACCAGGCACCTCAGATATCAGCTCTTCAGCATCACCCCTGCCCACAGCTTGGCCAAAGCCTACAACTTTTCAAGCATCATTTTTGAAGACCAAATGCCTTTGAGACATAAATAATTAATGCAGAAAAGGCAAAAGTAGAAATGAAACGTAGCCATAGAAATTCAGGAGTATTTAACCAAAACCTGTTTCTGTTGCTGTTGTAACACAATTGTTTTGCTTTCTTACAAATTTAAGTGTTTTCAGTAAAACTCATAAGCCTGATTGATGCTGGTGATAAATCACCCAAGAATGCACAGCTGCACCAGGAGAAAAAAGGTCCTAAAATAAATATACTGTTTATTTTTGTAGCTGTTACTTGTTCCTAAGCTCTTTCAAGAAATCACTCAACTTTCCGAGCCAGCAGAATTTACCAGATTCTGCAGTAATGACAGGACAGAGAGAAAAGGAAGTTGCCTTTTTTTTCTCAAGATAAAGACAACAGGACATTCTTTGAGTACCTTGGCTTCAACATGATAATATTCAAGTCTTTATCAGCCCATAACACATTTTACAATAAGAGAAAAAAAAGGTGATGGAGCTGAACCTGTGAAATTGTCTCCATTATTTCATAATTATGTGGTGGCTAATTCTAGGAACACTTCTGTGGGCATACAGGTACCTAGTCTGAATTTCAGGATGGTCCTGACCAAGATTTCACCTTAACCCAGGACACCACATCAGTCAGGGAAGAATTCTCTATGTAGGTCTGGACTTTCAATTGTTCATTTTCACTGACACAAGAAATTTGGGCCAAATAGGTTTGTTGCTCTCCTGGTGGGAAAACAAGCCTTTCCTGAAGAATGTGGTGTGTTAATTCACAGTCAGTTTAGGAACATGGTTTCTAAAGTTCTTGAAAATGTACATAATTATGTAGCTAATTTTGCTCCTCTGAGCTCCTTTTTCATGCACATAATTTCCATATTGCTATAAAATTTGTTAAAATGACGCATCATACATTTCTTATTTTTATTGAAACCCATATTTTCCCCTCTATAAAGCTGAAGGCAAGAAATGATTCTGAATTTTGGAACAAACTGCACATTTGGAAATGGCCATTTATCCAGGTAGCTTTGTAGAAAATTTAGATAGACTGTAGTTTAATTATGTCTTATGTGTGTCTTGCCTGACCCCTGAACGGAAACAACTGTGGTTTGATGAAGCATTTACTTCCAAAACCCTTGACCTGGTTCCCTGAAATAGGAATTAGTTCTGAAAGTAGCATAAATTAGTATTTAATGCTAAAGTAATATTTAATTTGTACTTGTAAGGAAGCTTTAACTAGTATCATTATAATGAGAGGAATGATCATAACTCACATCAGCTTTACTAGATGCTAGTAAATTCAGCCTGAGCAGTTCAAAACTCCTGGAAAGACTGAGTTGGGAGGTGGTAGAGAAGGAAGTGTGGAAGGAAAGGTAAAAAAAAGAGAAGGTACTGCCTGGCTAATGTAATAAAAAATGTAATCATTTTATCTGTCTCAAAAAACCAGCTTTTTCCCCTCTCTAAGCAAGGATGACATCTTTTCTGTGCTACACTGACTGCTGAGGCCTCCTTAAAGAGCAACCCTGAAAAGTCAGATTTTCATTAAATGAGATCTATCCAGTTATTAAAATGAGATAATGCAGCACACACAGCTGTGAGGTTTGGACTGTTGTGCTCTCTAAATCACAGCATTTTGTTCCTCACTCTCTCTGCTGCTGCAAAACTGGAGCTGCCCTAAAAGCAGCTGTGCCTGGCCTCTCCTTCACACTCCTGCTGCAGCCAGGTGTCCAGTGTGGGCATTTGCAGTATCTGCAGAGACTCCTCTCCACTTTAGGGTCAGCTCTGTGATGCCAGGGGAGACACATGGGAGGGGGAAGATCTTTTCAGGCAGAATTAACCTGCTGGGAATGCATCTTGGCACCCAGGTTGGTGAAGAGGTTAGACCTACACACACCCACAAAATCTCACCCATGCACACCTTCACGTGCTCTCCTCAAACCCAATCTACATGTTTGCCTTAGGCTATCACTCTTATGACTTTAGGGATTCTAAGCACTGGTTAGTAGTATTTTCAGAAGCAAAAATGAAAGGGTACTTCTCTCAGAAAGGTACTTCTCTTCATATGTATCTGTTCTGGGGGGATCTTTTGTTATGTTTGTGCGCTTGAACTCCTATGAAGAATCCCTCACATGACAGGGTTCTGGCTGGTAAAATGTGGAAGTTTTCTTAGTGTCCTGGGATCCCTGGACTGCCTCCTGTGCTGGATAGAGCTGCTGTCCATGTCTGGTATAAGCACATTCTGCCACCCGTTGAGCAGAAGAAATCCAAAGGGAAAAAGGTCCAGCCTAACTGTTTGCAACTCTGTCCCTCAAACTGAAAAGAAACCACCTCCAGCTTTTCTGTAAATCCATCTCTCAGGAAAAAGCTTATGACAAATCCTCCCATTTATCTGAGAGCCCCAAAAAGAGCCGAGAGCTTTCAAAAAACTGTTGTGAAACAGGTCTCATCATGACACAGATCTGTACATTTCCAGATTATCCTGTGCTTGTACTGGAGTGGAATCAGACATTAAGGACTCAGTCAGCAAGTTTACTTGGACTCCATGGGAAACTTGTCATGACAAGACAAGCCATTATCAACCATTATTAGAGAAAGGACACTGTCTTCCATCCCTGGGTAGGGTTTTTTTTGTTAACTCCTCCTCACTGAGTATTCTTAGTAACAGCACTTAAACCAACAGCGAGCAAGCACCATCACAGACAGCAAGGGCCAGATCATGCACAGGTTTAAATTGGATTAGTGTCTCTGTACTTGGAGTTTCTCCAAACGGCACTGGCTGAAACAGCAATGAATAACCACTTGAGGAGCCAGTGATGGGCTTTCCTGCAGAATGAAAAGCATTTTGTCTTCCTTTGTCCTCTCTCTTGTTCCTCCTTTAAAAGTGACGGAAAGTGTGCTCTTACCTTTAGTGAAATCAGCAATGTGCTTTCATTATGGGTGGTGAAGGATTTTATAAGTGCAATTCCTGTGTTTTTATAAACCCTAAAACAGTCTCTGAAAGCTATCTAACATCTCAATTTCCAGCTGCTAATAAGTAGTAAAATATATTGATCATTGGGTCCTTTGCAACGTTATAAATATCATAACCCTATTTTAGAAAAATTTACACAGCACAGCCTGAAGTTTTCCCTGATCCCCTGGCAGTGAAGGCAGGCAGTGATGTGTCTGTCTGGCGTGGGCCAACTCCAAACCTCTGTGATATTCAGGAGCCTCCATATGCCATTTATTCCAGGCACAGTGCACTTTTTACCTGGTCAGACTGTGGTTTTAATATAAGCAGAAAATGATGTGGCACAATGACAGACCTTTCTGTCTGTCAGCAGCTAACATCTTTAGACCAGGCTGTAGTCCACATCATAATGAAAAGGCAAAAATTCCTTACATTTTGTATAAAGTCTGAGCCATTATTTTCACTCTGAGAATACCCACAATAAAAGCCATACAAAGAATGTTTGAAAGATTGCATTGAATTTAAAGTTCAAAGCAAAAATATCGAAGATGGTATAATTTTTATTTTTCTAAACAAGGAGGGTTCCAATCCTAAAGTATGCTGGAACTACTGCCTTTGAAAGAGGAGATATTTTCCTCTAATGAGAGCACTAATTGGCAGCAGCACTGTTCATGTAGCAAAAATTACTGAACAAAAAAAGCCTATGTCTTTTCTTAGTAGCAATGTCAAGAGTAGATCTAAACAATCAGTTCAAAACAAATGGTCCTAAATTTCTAAAATTAGAAGTGACTTTCTTTTTGAGATAGGGTTTTTTTTTTCTCTCTCTGTTTCTATAGATTCAGAGTACATCCCACCTCAATAAACTCCTTAAAAAGTCTCCATTTTTATGAAAATTTTTTAATCCCATAAGGATGTAAAGGTTTAAGATAAATACTTCACGATTTTTGTTTGCACAATCGGCTTTTTGGAGCAGGGGCTGTGTTTCTGTGTATTTTAGCCTGTTCTAGCAGGATGGATACAGGTGTGTGATGGGGCCTCCTGAATATTACAGCAATATTATCAAATACTAATATAAATGTAATAGAATTGCATTCAGGGAAATAAGCATGTCTTGCAAAGACTTTTGATATTCAAAGGAAAAGGGAGAATCAGGGGACAAGACAGAGCCACCCATCCCGTGGCAGAACCTGGTTAGGGATGGAGTTTCTGTTTCTCCGGTTTGAGTGCCTGTCTAGCCTAACTTAAATCCAGCGTTTGTGGGAAGTTCAGAACCAATGCAATTACATCTGTTTTGTGTTGGCCTTTAAATTTTTGAGAGCAATGAGAGAGCTTTCTTTCCAAGAGTCCAAGGTGCTCTCTCTTCGGCACAGTTTCCTGGCTTTCTGACCTGGAGGTATGGTGAAATGTTATTTGGCCTACTTTGTGGATGTTTGTTAATAGATATGGTTTATTTATAATTTTTTTTTTATGATTTATTATTATTATTTATGATTGATTTTACATCAAATTATAATTGCTGGTAACATTGTTAGCTGTCATTTTAATGACCTTTCAATTACCTCTGTGCTTTTATGAGGTAAGGCCTCTGAATTTGGAGTTAAATTGGGCCACCCAGGTGGTTTTCCACTTTGGTGTTAATCTTCACTTGTGCTGTCCAAAACTGGTAGGTTTCTTTGTGTGAGAAGAGAACTATACTTCATGTTCTCAGATTTAATTTATAGATCACCAGTATAGGGAATTTTTGGTGATCCCATGGATCTCAGACAGGTAGCACTGTGGACACAAGGCAAAAGTATTTTCCCTTCTGGTATATACAGGATTTATGTTCCAAAGGCTCTCAAATGTTAACTCAAACTACATTTGATTGCAGTTCTCATGTCTCTGAGAGGCTTCAGTCCTAAATAAATGTGTGCCTGTGTTCTTCAGGAGCTACAAGGATGCTCAGCTCACAACAAATGAAGAAAGAGACACTTGGAGTTTGTGGCATCCACAAAACTCTTGGGGTAGGGGGTGAGGGGTGGGAAAAAAAAGTTTAAGTCTTGTTTAGGTTTATGAGTTCTTTGCAGACCTCTAAACACAGTCTGTCGTTTGGTTTGTTCACCATATACTGCTGTGGTGCAAGGCATTCAACTTTTCATTCCTACCTATTCCTAGATAACATTAAATCACATTTTTCAATGGTAGTTTCTTCACAGTTTCATTGTTAGTAGAGCACGCTTAGGGAAAAAAAAAGGTGGCATACCTTGCTGAAGTGGAAAGCTAAACATTTAAAAAATTGGTTTTTTTCTCTCTTTATCACAATTGCCTTGTTATAATGAACTAGTAGAAAAAGAACTACCATGGAAGCATTTTAGTCTGTCTTTTTTAAAAATAGATATCCCCTTCTTTGCTCTTCCACTGAAACGTAACAGGTTTATCTGATAGGATCATACCTATCAGATGCATGGTCTGATGGGAAAAAAAGCAATTGCAAAAGGGAAAAAAAAATTCTCCACTTTTTTTTGCAAGAGGAAGATACCCCTCTTCATGACCATCTGAACAGAGTGGCTTCCAGATATTCAGTGAAAGAATAAAAATCTCCTTTGCCTGTTTTATGGGAAAAGAAAAAAAAGTTTAGCGGTCTTTTTAGTGCACAACAGAGACAAATTTCATCATCTGTTCTGCCCATCAATCTAGGGGAGGATTTCCCTACTTCCTGCATAGGTTGAAGAATTTTCCAAGCCTTCCCTTTATTAATTTGTGCTGCAGGAACAGACCTCTTCCAAATGCCAGCCCACAAATAAAAGCCTCCTTATCAAGAAAGTAAAAGACAACTGAAAGGCAGAATTCTGCTTAAACTTAGAAAAAACCCACCTTGTCCTTTGTCATGATGGATTAATACATACATGTGTATGTAAAGGAGAAATGTGGTATGGGAGGTAAAAAAGAAAATCCCTTCTGATTTTCATTCAACAATGAAGATCAACAACACTTTTAGTGAGGAACTTCTGTCTTGGGGGGAGGCAGTTTTTTGAAACTTTTCTACCTTGTGGATGCAGAAAATAAAATGTCAGCTTTACTCAGGCTGGACAGAAGACTTCAGCAGAGAGGTCCAGGCAGGAAACTTGGAAACTTCCCAAATCTCCTGCCCTTCAGGAGACAAGGAAGGGTAAAATCCCACTTTCACTTGGGAAGAACAAGAGAAGCATAGAGGACAAAAATAAGCACCCTGAAAGTGAAACTGAAATTGTCTTTAAAGGCATCTGAGAAGTCTATTAAAAAGCTTTCATATTTGTCATGTCTCAAGTTCCATGTAGTTTTGTTGCTTGATAACAGGCATTTGTTACCTTTCATGTTTTATTTTCCTCTTTATCCACTGCTTGTAAGTTATTTTTAACTGTGACACTAGAATCCCATCAGTGAATATCTGTCATGTAGTCTGTCTCAGAAATAAACACTCTTTAACCATCCCAACTTATCCAAAAATAGGTCAATATTTGATTTGTACTCAGAAGTACCAGGGTGTGGAAACACCTTTTGAAAAGCCTCCTTATCTCCCAGGAGTGCAGACACACCTGAAGCCATTGTAAGGAAAGGCAGAATCATGGAGAGAATGAGGGGAAAAATAAAGAAAACAGGACACAACACCAGAGAAAAACCCCTCATCTCAAAAACTGCCAAATGTTCTTTGCAAACGGCCTCACATGGAAAACCTAGGTTAAAAAAAGTAAAAAGAAAATGCATTTTGAATTTGCATTGTGGAAACTAAATGTCTCTATGGAAAAGGCTACTTGCCTGAAATGCCTTCTCTGCCTCCTGCCAGACTCAAAAAAATGTCAAGCTTTCAGCAACAGCACTTTCATGTGTCCTAGTCCTTCTAAAGCTTTTTCTGAGTTGCTGTGAAGGAAGTCTGGAAAAATAATTTTGTTTTGTTGGAAAAAATGCTCCTCCGAAACTCAGAGATTACCAGTTGTAAAAATGTATTTTAAAAAGCTTTTCCTAAACAGCTGGTGAATAAAAAACCTTTGCTGTTCATTTGTTTTACCTTTTCAAACAAATGTCGTCATTTGTCATGGACCTTTATGTTTCCTGCAACTCACAGTCTGTAGAGAGCAGCACCAAGCTATGACCTGGGGCAGGCAGAAGAATTTTCTCAGTTTTGATGAACATATTACAAACCAAATATTGTTTCATGGTGCCTGTGATTTGACTGAAAAATCATTCAATGGAAACTGGTTTGTTCCTCCTTAATGTTACTGTGGATGTCTTGCTAGGCATTTTTGTGGCCAACAGCATTGCCGAATTTATGGACTGTATGTTTTACATCCTTTGTTATTAAAACAATAACACTGGACGTCTCCCATTGTTGCATGTGATAAAGTAGGATGAACCAGGGTCAGGCTGCAGAGGACCATGTCCAGTAGTATTTTGAATATCTCTGAGGATGGAGCCTCCACAACTTCTTTGGGCAGCTTGGTCCTGTAGCTGACCAAGCTATAAACACAAGGAGGAACTTGGAAATTTTTCAGGAATCACTGGAAAGAAGCAGGCGGTGATGACAATATCAATCCAGAGTCTTCTCCAGGGTTTCTTACATCAATAAGAGCCAAGTTGTCGGTAGTCTGACTCGACACTCAATGTCAACAGTGCCATTTCTCCTTGTATAATCTCCATTTCATCCATGCTGCTGAATGCAGAAAGTGCATACATTAAAATTCTGAATGTAAGTTAGAACTTCCAGGTAAAAATGTGAGACTCCCAACCCTTAATTTCAGCTACCTTCTCCTTCAACACAGTCACCACATCAGTCTTTGGAGCTGTGTATTTCCTTCTGAAAAAACCCCAAAGATACACATGCAAGTGTTGAAAGAAAAGATGAATAATGAGAGAAATGTTTCAAGAATGCAGATTTTTTCAACAAGTTCTTAAGCACTGCTGAATTATTAGCACCTCCTAGAGAATTTGGGATTTCGTCTTTAGTCTTTGTCTCCCTGGCAACAAAAGTTTAGTGTAACAGTACTGTTAAAATATGATGTATTTTGTTTCCCCCATGCCTTAACAAAGAGACATTACCAGAAAGAATCATGCTGGAATAGTGACTTTATTGCAAATAATTTCAAAACCATTTCCTTTGAATCTCTAGACTCACTCAGCTTTCAATAAATTTTACAAGAAATTTCACATTGCAAAAAAGTGATAATTATGTGTATGGTATACGTATGAAACCTAACAGAAGAGGATTAGGAGATATAAAATTCTTACAAAAGAATACATTTTGGAGTTGATATCTGTCTTCTAGAAAAAGAAACCAAAGCAAAAATCAAACCACATTTGAATGAAATAGCAGAGCTGTAGTTAAGAGGATCTGAGTTAGGATTTCCAATTATAACTTTTACAGCAACACTGAAATCAGTCTGCTTTGCTGAGTTCCACTTGCTGGCCATCTGTTGTTTTGCCTGTTAAAATGCCTTTCTGGAATTTTATCAGACTTTCTCTTACATACGAGCCCTGGAAAAGCCAATTATCTTCCCTGTATTTGCAGAGCACTGCACAGAAAGGTACAGATGTGACTGGTCATTAGGTAAAAGGAATGTGGAAGCTAGAAGTATAATTATACTGTTAAACTCTCTGGAAAACTGTGGAGTTATAGATGGACTTTTTTTTTGGTTGTTTTTGTTTTTTGNTTTTAATATACAGAATTAACTGGCCACAAAATCACAACATGCTCTCCATGCACAAACCTGGTTCTGTAAAAATTATAAAGTTGGAGTTGTCAGGAACCTGTGGAGGCCCAAGCACAGCTCCAGATTTCAGGGGTTTTGATTATTCTTGATGTATCTCTCTTTCAGTTACTATTTAAACATTCTTGAGCACTTGCCTCTATAAGATCAATTCAGCCTCAAATATTTTATGTATTTTGTCACCATGTTAACCTCCTTCTTTGTTAATATGAACATGTGTACTGCACAGATCTGTTTCGGAAGAGCAAAGATCAATCCTGGCCAAAAATCAAATCTCAGGAGCTTTGTTTGATTCCTAAAGTATCATTAATGACAAAAAGTGAGAATGGAAGCTGTCTCCATTCATCACATCTGGAGCTTTCTGTTTACCTTCCTCTTCAGTATCACCCTGTGTCAGGCACACGTAAAATATTGGGTATTCTCATATGCTTGGTGTCCTCATTGGGCCCCACAACCACTAAGGAATTAAGCAGAGATGAATATTGACTTTTCCAGACATGTTTTACACACAAATCACACCCAGTGCTCTGACAAACTTCAGTCTGTAGATTTATACTCAGAGCTTCACCACAGTCTCACTGAAGCCAAGGTATCTCAAACCTTGCTTCTTTCCCATTTCAGCAGCTTTTCAGCTTAGTAGTCAGATGTTCTTGGCCACTCGGATTCCCTTACAAAAAGGCTACAAAGTGTGGTGTCAGTGTAACTCACAGCTAATAACTCTAGCTGGGGAGATGGATATCTAAAGGCCTCCCAAGTGGTTTGTGAGTCAATGCTGCCTGCCTTTCCTACTGCCTGCCTTCTGTCACCAGTGTGGCCTCTGCACTCAGCCCTGCTAAATGAGATTTGATTTCTCTAGCACAAAAAAAACAGAGAGACTGCAGAACTCTCAAAATCTGATCTATTTTCTGTTCACACATTCCCCAAGAATTACTAGACTACCCACCCAGCCTCTGACGGGTACAAAGCTTCCAACAGTTCCTGCAAGGCCTGTTGTGCTGTACTGGCAGGTGGAATATGAGGGGATGGGTAAAGATCATTTTTTCAGAATATGTCTTCCTTGAACTGTCATGATTAAGAAAGAAATTTTGTGTTAATAGGCAAAGAGTGAAGAAATGATCAGGACCATGGGGATGGAAGGGGATCTGATAAGTTCTGGAGGAAGCCTTTTCTGCCATAAAAGCAGAAAATCTGTGCCCCAGAATGACCCCAGCTGAAAAAGGAAGGAGATGATGGAGGCTGTATGGTACATGACAGACATAATATCCATATATAACTCCAGTTTCTTTTCATGTCAAGCTAGAAGACTTCAAATGAAATCCATGTACTTTAGCCTCCAAAACAGGGAAAAGATGCTCAACACCACACAACTAATCTGTGAAACCTCTGGCTCCAGTGCACTTGCTGTGACAACAGGTTCAAAAGGGGAGTCCTTACATTAATAGGAGAAAAATCTTTTAAGGACTGTTGAACTCAGACAAACAGCCTCTGGTTCAGGGGCATCCCTAAACTCTAATTTCAAAGCCCAGCTGCTTTGGGATGTCCACCTCATGCTCCTTCTGCTCTGTGTTCTCTTGGCACCTGCTGCTGACCACTGCAAACCAGAAGGTTTCATGGCTGAAACTCATGACTCATTTACATCCTTATGGAACTTTCTGAAACCACAACACTTGGACCAGGCTGGAAATTCTTCAGGCTCTGTGGAGAAAATCTGTCAGCATCCTAGGATCATGAATAATAGTACTTGCTGCCTAATTTCCGTGAATGGCCTGACTGTTTTCTGCCAAAAACTTGTCAAGGTGAATTATTATGTATGAGGAATATAATCTTGTCCTGGTTTTGTCTGGGATAGGGCAAGATGCTGTGAGATTTTGAAACCAGTCTAGTATAGATCTAGTGTAGATGAACACAGCCAAATTAATCTCAAAGGATGGATATAGCTGAAGATTATTTTTATCAGCAGCTAATAATATTTTATGCCATATCCTAAGAGAAAAAAACCCCAACAAACCAACATTGCACAATCTTTATTTTCCAACAAATCTGGCCAAGTAATTTTCTTATCTATAACATTGCATTTACTGGCTTGATTGATTGTTCGTGTTCTCTGCCTCAATAAATACATTTTAAAATATGTATAAAACATGTTATGATATCCAGGTTTTGATAAGATCCAACAGGTTACTATGGAAATGCAGAGGTTCAGCTGAAAAATATTTGGGTTTCTTTATTTGTGGATGATTTTTTTTTTCTCCACCATCATTCATACTGCACTTGGGGAAGTTTATATTTCTTACTTGAATGTGTCAGGCTTTGAGAAAAGCTTTGTGAGTCCCTAATAATTCTGAATCAGCTTTCCTTTAAAAATCTTAGCCCTGTTAATACTTCATTCTCTGTGTAACACTCCATTTTCTGTGTGGAAATGCTGTGCAGATGACATGGATGTCTCTGCACTTTCTCAGATTCAACATACTTTTTAGTCACAAATTACTTGAGGACTTAAAAAATCTTTTTATACATTTATCTACTTTTGCAGAAGAGGAAGTTCCAAATGTTCCCGGATTTGAATCTTCACAAGATTTTAAAAGAAATCCACCTAAATCATGTTTATCACCACTACTCTAAAAGTTGCCAACTGCAGAAATGAACAGAATACTTAACAAAATTTCAGAATTATGTTGTATTCTCCCTGCCATTCACCCTGTCTTCACATTGTTTGGATTCCTGATGCTTGTATTCTCTTCCTGCCAGTAGAAGAGACATCTTCTGTGAAGCCAGGCGCTTCACAGCACCTTGCAGCCTAAGGTAAAAACACAGGATTACCTCATGGGAAGGATTATAGAAAAGAGAATCCTTCAGCGAGACCACAAAAATGAAAAATAGAGATACAAACAATAGCTGCCATATGGCATTACAGTGCTTGCTAATGTGGCACTATGTTTCCAGTAAGGGAGAAAACAGAAATATTTAGGTCAGCTCTACAGAAGCAGAACTCCTATCAGCCTTACCCTAAGGATAAATAATGGAACAAACTAAAACCAAACTCACAGGTTAGCAACCGCTGCACATGGTTGTTGTTGAACTGAAAGAAGCCTTTGAGAAAAGACCTGTTTCCAGGCCTGCTATGAAACTCTGTGATTTAAGAAATAATTGTTTCCATGTTTGGAGTTTGAAAGTTTGAGGCTCACACAGATGTTACAGCTGAGGGAGAGAAGCAGAAATTGCATCAGTTTTGCTGCGAGGATTCCTCTGAGCTGCACTCTGTGTTGGGGATCCTCCTTCCATGGTTCTTCCATGCCTTTCCCTTTCCATCCTCCTTCTCTTCCATTTCCTGCCTTCCACCTCTCTCTTTCCCATCCCATGGCACCCAGCTGTAGCAGGAAAAAGAACTCTGTGGTTTCAGAGGTGATAGCAAAGATCACAGAAGGTATTTTCCCCCACTCTAAACAACACTCCAAACTGGTGACCGGGGATGGGGAGAAGCCTGAGGTACCCAGGAGCTTTTTTGCCTCAGTCTCCAACGGCAACATCTCCTCCCAGCCCTCCCGAGTGGGTGGAGAGAGGATGGACACTGGGGGAGCAAAGGCTCTGCCACTGAAAGGAAAGATCCTACCCAGGACCAGCTGAGGAACCTGGATATGCACAGCTCTGTGGGACTCATTGAGATGCATCCCAGAGTGCCAGTTCATTTGTATTTTTTTCAAGTGGGTGTTTTACAATTTAGATTTTTTTTTCTTTTTCTTTTTCTTCTTTTTCTTTTTCTTTTTCTTTTTCTTTTTCTTTTTCTTTTTCTTTTTCTTTTTCTTTTTCTTTTTCTTTTTCTTTTTCTTTTTCTTTTTTTTTTTCTTTTTCTTTTTCTTTTTCTTTTTCTTTTTCTTTTTCTTTTTCTTTTTCTTTTT
>VXBN01001830.1:139966-164982 GCA_013397395.1 Sinosuthora webbiana
ATTTCATCAAGTTGAACATTCACACAACAGTATTGTTGCTTTTAACTATTACCTGAAGAGTGTTTATCCAGTTTTTGCTACAACTGCTAAAATATTATTCCCAGAAGGATTTTTCTTCCTTTTCTTCCATTTTCATATTCCCAAGAAAATACGATCTATTCATCAAAAGTAGTTTTTTTTTTTATCTTATCCTATTTTTTTTCCAATTAAAACATGGCTTATTTTCAGAAAATATATTAGGAACCGATTAAAAAAAAAATCTCCAAATCATTTTTCTCTTCTCTGATCTCCTGGATATCCAATGCATCCTGACAATTTGAAAAAGTCCATCTTTTTCTTTTATGCTTTGCCCATGTTCCATCAGTTACTTTTTATTCTTTGTAGCTCCTCAATGTTACCATGACACATCTGAATTTTATAAAGATTTTATTCTGTGATCTGTGCTTCAGGCTTGAGTCATCTTCTGGAGGATTTAAAGAATATCCCACCCTGGCAGTGCCTTAGTGCCCTTTTGCTTCTTTCCCTGTTGAAGATGGTTAAGGAAGCCAACACTGAGACTTCATGTTTTTGTGAAATCAGAGTGAATTCTTTCAGCAAAACCAAAGATTTTATGTTCATCCCTGCATAAGATCACTGTTTAGGAGGCCCTGCTACAAACTGATAAATTTTCCAGTAGGCTACAGAGGCATCATTAGAGTCCTTGAAGCCAAAATAACTAGGATTATAAAGAAAATGATAACATTATTGTCAGTACAGTTGGTGTAAACACCTGAGTCTGAAAGGCAGCCAAATAAAAATACCCAGTTACCCTGGATGCAAATGTCAAGCAGCTGAGGTGACTAAAACTGAGAGAAGAACAGCAGCAGCCAGGGGTCCACACTTTTCACAAACATCTGGGGCAGGCAATGTGGGTAAAAATAATAATTTCATTATGTCCAGAAAGCCTTGAGGCCATCAGGAAAAATTATCTATAGGAACAGATTTGGGTGAATGCAAATCTTTCACTTCAGTGCCTTTGAAATTTTTTTTTTTCCACCAAAGGCACTTCCTAATTAAACAGTAACATTAAGCTTGTTACTTAAAACAGTTTTAATAGGAAAAAGTGTTGTTAAAGACCTTCTGAAGAAATGCAACTTTTGAGGGTTTGGCCGAGAAGGGTGGGTCAGCCTTGGATGAACAGGAAGGCACGTCCAGGCTCAGCTGCAGGCTAAACTGGAAACAAAAATCCTCCTTCAGCATCATAAAAATTTTTCTCAATTTTGACTTCAAGAACTTGTCCCTCTCTTAACTCCTCTAACATGAAAACACAAAATCCCTGCTCTGGGGAAGTGTCTTTCCAGACTGAGGGTGGAAAATAGAGAATAAGAAAGGCAGGTTCGGAATGGTGTGTGCTCCAGAGGTGACAGATCAACAGCTCTAATTTCTAGACTGGCTCTCAAAAGCAGGGCCACAAAGGAGAAAAAAACTGTTTCTCAGTAGTGTAATCAGAAAAACAAACAGAAAGTATGGAAAAGAGTTGTTTTAGCATACTAAAAATTTATTTAACTCCTTTATTCAGGCTTAAAAAACCCCCACCAAAACTCCCTCAGAATAAGAAAACGTGTGGTTTCCAATGAAAGAAATAATTTCCCCAAAGCCCAAATTAGTCCCTTCAATCAACTTAGAATCACATCTTTGAAAGTGTTTGTGTAGCATGGGGATGGGTGATGTCTCCAAACAAATATAAAATTACTGGCATATCTTGTTTTCTTATTGATGATGGGAAAAAAACCTGAAATATCTAACAAAAATTAAGAATGTCTGTGGAAAAAAAAATTCTTATGAGTTCTAGCAGCTAAGAGACCTCACACGTTGCAGGGAACTGAAGTGTAATATCAGAATTAAAATTAACATATTAAAAAAATACTCACATTTCTTTGTAATCCAGTCCAATCAAGTTCAATCAAACCAACACAGCAAAAGTTAAGTCTGAGATCAACATACTTTAATACATAATATATTAAACTACAGTATATATTCAAATTTTTTCATGTATAAAATACGTGAAAACATATAAAGCAAAATGTTTAATTATATTAATATGTGTTACAAAAATATGTCATATATTGTGTATCATGTCACAAATAATATATAATAGAAAATTTAAGTATATAAACCACCTATTGTAATGCGTACTGGCATTCAACAGGAAGCCTAAACCATCTTCCAAACCTAATACTTATATTTTATATATTATATAAAATTATTTCTATAGTTTGTTAAATATACAGATTATATAAAGTTGTGATAGATTTACATAATATATGTAAATTGTTTATTATACTATTATATAATAATAAACTAAAAAGCTACAGTTACCGCGGAGAGGGGTTGAGAGATGAACATGTGACTGCAATTTGGGGGCTGAAAATTTTGGTCTAGAATAGCCTCATGTTCCTCAAGAGCTGCCAGCTCCAAAACCATCCCCGCAGAAGGGGAGTGACAAACATGTATGAGCTCCAGGGTTCTGCCAAAAAACTGGGACCTCAGAAGGAGGACAAACCAAGCAGCCACCAAACTCAGCCTTTTATTGGTACCACTATGGTACCACTATGGTACCACTAGATGGTATCCATTCTCTAACTTTCCCCAGGTTTTTTTTTAAATTTCTTTTTCCCTGTCAGATGCTTTGTCAACCTGCCCTGACACAAAAATGTTTATACTGAGTATACTTAAACAAGTACTTAGGGAGTACTAGCAAGTGAATAATTTATTATTTTTTAGTAATGAATTTTATTTTTCTTTTCTTTTGTTAGACTTCATCCTCATGACAATTCACACAAGAGGAGTTAGATGAGCACATCCACCACCTCTGTTTCACCTGCTTGGAACAGAGATCACCAGGCAGGAAGAGAAATGTTTTTATAGTCAGCCAGTGGAGGGATTGAGGAGTTATCACTCAGCTGGTTTACATTACACTGCCTAGCTTGTGCTTTTTTGGCTGATCTAGAAACAGGTGGAATCTGTTTATTTTTACATTCTTTAAGGGGAGGTGCTGTTTGAAATTGACTGCAAATTGCATTAATGCATTCAGCTTCTCTGAATTTAATGATTTGACTTGGAAAGCAGCTCTTTAAAGCCCCTCACCACGAGCAGCACAAGGAAAAACTCTGTGTTTCTCAGAGATTACAGAAGTCTGTTTCCACTCCCAGAGTGTTTCTGCAGAACTTCACAAGAGCACTTGCCCACAAAATGATAGAGTGCACATTTTCTGCAAAATGCTAACCCGAGCTTCAGTAGCTCTTTTATCTTCTTGTAGCTGTATTTTTGATCTTTCTCTTCCCCATGCCCAGGAGTGATGGAGGAGTGATTTTTAACCTGTGCTTTGCTTCCCTTCATTAACGGGAAACCCTGCAGTCAGACAGTAATTTTCTTTAGAAATGTATGTTCCTCATAATAGACTCAATGGAAGGAGTTAATCTGTCAAGTATTCTGGCAATAAAATACAGGTTTTTTTACATGTTCACTGCATTTTCAGCTCTGTCACTGTCATCTGAGTTTTAGCAAGGAAAAAAGGAAAGTAACTTAGGTAGAAAAATTTGTTTCAGCACTGCTACAGCCTCCCAATCCTGAGGACTGTACAGTCAACCACACTTCAATCTCCTTCTTTTTTTTTTCTTTCAAATACAGTTGCTGAGTGGAAGCATTTTTTTAATTCCTGAGAGCCAGTGTCACAGCCTACTCAGTATTTCTCTTGATCTCACTTGTTTACCCAACTGATTACTCTCTCCTGAATAATCAGCTTTTCCCAATGGATCTGTAAAACAATTTATGAAGCAAAGATTACTTCCAGTGTTCCAGCATAACCAGGTGTATGGTTATGCTAGAACACTGGAGGTGTGCAAACAGGTAAAGATTTTTTTTTTAACCTGCTGCTGATGGGAGAGAAAATGAGTATTAAAACAATTAATTTGTTGTATCAAAAAGTAGATGTCAGTTAACAAGGAGTTTTGCAAATAATTTTTACCAGAAGGGGTTTTTCATGTTTCATGAAAAGTACGATAAACTATCAGAAATACAATTTTTCTGTGAGGTGTCCAGGACACCATCACAGATCCATTATTAACCAGCTGAAATCATCATCGTTTGGACTCCTTTGAAGGACACAAACACCTCATCTCATCCTTCTCATGGAGGAAAAAATAAATAAAAATTAAACCGAAACAAATCAATATAAGATAATAACTTCTAAAGAGTTCTTTAGAAATCGAAAGACAAAATCTTTCTTTCTCTGTGCTTACGAGCCTCAGCTGATTTCCAACTGTCTAATAACATGCAGGCTGTAGCTAGACTTCTTCCTGCAGCTGTATTACATATGGAAAATGTAAAAAGTTTTTCTTGGACTTTATTTTCTGACACCTAAGTAGTACAACTACTTACTTTTGGAGGTAATATTTGTCACACTTGATTGCTCCTTCCAGCTTCAAAAAATTTTAAGTACTGTGCATCTGCAAGGCTTCCTTCTCTGCTCATCAAGTTCACCTGAAATTGGCCAATGGGTCCTGAAAATCATAAGGGTGTAAGTTGACACACAGTAAGAGAGACCGAGACATGCAATTGCACATTGCAATTTTTCCACTGGCTTCAGGATGAAATACTGAGGTCAGGCAGCAATTAGAGAGAACCTTACAAGTGACCCCCATTTTTTAAAGTTTTCAGCTTAATTAACACCCCAGCATAACAGAGAACTGCATGGCTGTGGTGGCTTGGAGCTGGCTGCTGGGCAGGTGTAAACATTTCCTTGGCATACGGGGCAAGGTTTTGGTGAAAATGTAGCCCAGATGATGCAGGGTCAAATATCATAAACTGCAGTTGATGCAAGGCAAGGAACATTCCTGACAAAAAAAAAGTCTTACAAGAAGAGAAGAACAAGAAGGAAGAAATTTCTCCTGGATAGGACAGCTATGCCTACATCTTTGTGTTGAACCACAGCTGGTCTCCTTCTGTTTCTCTAAACTCTGATTACCGACCTACCTCGGCTTCTACAAAAGGCATATTCATCTGGGCAGGTAAGTATTTTAAGTTCTGAATTCAATGCAAGTCACTCCAGAATATAACTAAGCAACTTCTTGAATACCTATGGAAATTACAGGATTTAGGAAAAGATGATATATAAGATTCTGCAATTTGGGATTAATTTTAGAGATCATTAAAAAAAATTGGAGAACTCTTTATCACTTAAAGTGAGGTTTGGGGTAAGCTATACTTCAAAGTAACCAAGTTGTTTCCTGCATCAGTAGGAGCTAAATTCATTCATTTGGTATTAATCTGACCTGTGGATTGCAAACTCTCATCCAGTAAATTTGCATCAAATCCAGCAGAAAGAGCAAAAACTATATCTGTTACTGCTCAGAATCCTCTCTTAGTTCCTTTTCCACCAGTAAGCTATGGCTAAAAAAATTGGAATTATACACAAGAAAGAGGAATTATGTAATTATTTTCTGATTCTTTAGTCCATATTTCCTTTGTGTGAAGATTCAAATTGTGCTCCACAATTATAGGTTCCAGTGCATTTTATAGATTTCTGAAAGTTTTTGTTAAATGACAAAGTATCAAAGTGCCCAGAGGAAGCCCTTGGCCACCTACCACTTGCATTTCTTGAGGGTAAATATTACTGCTGGGTGATCCAGGGCTTCCAACATGGAAACAGTTCATATGTTGTGCTTCGTCAGGGAGCTGAGTGCATGCCAGAAACAAATAATCTGTACTTATCTGATGTGTTACTCCTCCAATGGATAACCTGACACTGCTCAAAAAAAAAAAAAAAACCAACCAAAAAAAACCCCAAAAAAACCAAAAACCAAAAAACAAAACAAACAAAAAAAAACCCAAAAAACACAAACAAACAAACAAACAAAAAAAAATCACCACGGACCACACACAGGCTTTAAAAAGTCTGTCTGTACCCTTCCTCCCTCTGAACAAAGGTGGGATATCTCACCTCAAAATGTTTCAGCCCTGTGCCAAAATGTTTTATTTGGCCAAATTTGCGCTAAACATCTTGGGGTTGTCACCTTTGGGTCTTAATGAGAATATTCTCCCAGTGCTCACTTAGGTTGCTCATTATTACTGGGATAGAATGTCTAATCTGACCACAGCCAGGATTAGAGGCCAAACAGCCTGGAAAAGGTACATTTTGAAAATCTGCTAATGCCAGAGCAATATAAATTCCAAACTCCAGTCATGGTGTATGACACAGCCTACAACAAAAACCTGGAAGAGATCTGATACGTGTAATCCAATAAAAAAGAAGATTGAGAGGTAGTTTGGACCAGTTTTGTGAAAGAGGATATTATTTCTATTCCTGTTCAATTTTATTCAGAAACTGGTCAAGGTCTGATTTTATCTGACTTCTGTGTTGCTGCTACAACCCATACAATTGTATGTGAGTTCAGGTCTGTATTCTGTTCAAACACATTTGTTTACTAATCTCTCAAGTTTTCCTGAAGCATCATTTTGTTTTAGGCACTTTTGGCACCATTAGATTTTAATTTTGTGTCAAGAAACATAAAGACCACCAGAGTGTTTCAAGAAGCCTGATGACCTGAGTGGCAATGTAATATAATGGTACAAAAAAGAACAGGTTTAGTGCTTGATGTACCCTGGGCTGTGGTGGCTTGCCTTGGACATGTGACATAATCCCCCTTTCTCTTTATTCTCCTTGCATTTTCATGTTTAACTGCTTAAGAACATTTCAAGAAAGCTCTTTTCAGTAGCTGTGACAGTTTAAATTAGAAAAAAGAACCCAAGAGAAACCCACAACAAAACAAGCCCACAAAGTCTGCAAAAGGGGTGATATCTTTCATTTGCCAGCTTCCATCACTGGAAGCAAATAAATGAATTTTCAGGTGCAGAAATCTTTCACCTCCCATGTGTAGACAACATAAATGATGCCATTTGCCCGCAGTGAAAGAGATCTAGATACGAAGTCCCACACAAAACTCCTCTTGAATACTTTTCCTGAACATCATAAAATGGTTGGGAAAATAATTTTGTGTGGAAATGGTGAACTTGACAGAAAGAACCAGACCATCAATGGGCCTTACTCTCACTCTAAAATTTTATTACCAGTAACTGGGTACAAGATATTTACTCAGAGCTTCTTCATCAGGCCTCCCTGGACTGCTGAATGCATGTGGAGGTGTTTACATAACACTGCTCCAGTCTCTCCGAGGGAATATTCCGAATTAACTGCATCGACTTGTCCTAACAGAGCCCTTTAAAAACTCCAGGAAAGGTTTCCTGAAGAGTCACCACATAGTATTTCAGCTAGGCAGATTTTCTTTCTGTTAGAGGTGCTTTTATTTTCCAAAGTTTTTAATTTTCAGACACTTGTTATTGTTGGAATTACATCTTTAAATGTCATATTAATAAGCTTGACTTTCATGGAAACAACAGAACTTCTCTGTGGATTAAACTTTCCCTTTAAAGAACCACCACACTAGAAGAGAAGCCTAAAAACTGAAGTAAACAACTTTTATTATTCTTACAATGCAAGAACAGGGGTGATAGAAGTTCTGTGGGCTGTGTGCTGGTTCTTTGTGCATAGAAGGGAGGAGACAACAAAAAGGAAGCAAAAAGTCACTTTTTTTTTTGATCATATCTACTATATCACGTCCTGAGTGTTTTGTGGGTATCCAACCTAGCCTGTACTCCAAAGAACTGTAGTGTCTCAGTAGAATATGTACTTTTGTGATTTTTCCTGTGGAGAGCTCATCCTTTATTTTTTTCTAATGGGATTTTCCCTGCAGCAAGAAGTTGGTTTGTTTTGAAGGAATGAATTTCCTTCATTGCAACATAAGAAGAAACTGAATTCATTAATTTATGCTTTCCCCTGCTAGATTTCCTAGATCCATTTATAGTACTCTCTAAATGCAATTCTGTGAGGGTGAATTTCTACATTTGTATCCCATTAAGATGAACCATCACCACAGGGGTACATGAAGCTCTGGGGGAGCACCATGATTTTCTACCCACTTTGTTACAACACATGATAGTGTCTTCCTGAACAGCTGGGCTGATCAGGATGATCTGTGCAGAACCTGAGCAAAACGGCTCAAAATGCTCAGTGCTTGCATCTGCATCCATAAAAGGGTGATTCACAACTGACTATTTTATCTCATTTTTGCTGTTACACCAGATACTTATTTTCATCTGGCATCACTCTTGGCTGTCATTGCAGCAGCTGGGGCAGACTTCTGCTGCAAATTTAAGTCTGGTCAACCCATGTCCCACCGTCCCTGGAATTCCCATGTCCTTAAAACTCTTAGTACTACATCACTTCTTGGCTTTCTCTCAAACCCTACTTTCTTCTTCATGACTTAAGGGCCCACTGCTTTTCTTCGAAATATATGGGCAACGATCAAAGAGAAAATACCAATATACAAAACTTAAACAATTTTTGCTGCAGAATTTCAATGCTTCAGTTCTTATTTGGTTCTGGACCTCTTCCTCTCTTTGTTCTCCTTTCAAACACTGACCCCTCAGCAGCAGGAGTGAAGGTCCTTGCTCTTATCTTCCTGCTGCACTACTCCTTCTCTCAGGTCTGGGTGTTTCAAACAGTTCAGTTACATCCCATCTTCCAAGCACTGCCACAAGGACAAACAGAGCCTCTGGGCCACAAAGGCCAAGGTGGGGTTTGTACTCTACTTCCCAGCCGTGGAAGGGCTTTTGATTTAATTTTTGCTGTAACTCTTTCAAAAGGAGGGATGGAATTGGGAATGGCTGTGGCTGTAGGTCTTGGCCTGAATCCAACCCTCTGTTAAAGAACTAGAAGATGATTCCCTTGAGATTTTGGATATTTCTTCTGTACTCCCTTCCCATTCAGAGGTGTGTATTCTAGGAATGTAGCTAGCCTTGGTGGCAGCCAGGCAGGCAGCATTTTTATGTGTTTCTTCAGCCAAGCTAACCTGGTTCAAAACATCCTGCCTGGATCTGTGTTTCACATGTACACCCTAAATGTCCTCAGGACATGCTGAGCACTTACCACTCCTTCATAAAATAAAGTTTTTTCACTGAAAGCACTAAAGAAAGAATATTTTCCACGTGGTCTTTTCTTCCTCACCAGAGGGACCTCTACAATCTTCTCAGTGTGCATCCTTTCCTTTGTGTCTGCACTGCAAAATGAAGCCAGAATATATAGTCAGCTGCACTTCAGTAAAGAGAGCTTGTTTTAGTTGAGTTGGGTTTGGGGGTTTTTGTTATTGTTTGGTTGGGATTTTTTCTTTCTTTTCACAAAATGCGTTCTTTTACCAAAATCAGTTAACCGCTAATCACTGACAAAATTTCCAAGATATGCCTCCATTCTTTTTTTTTTTCTTTCACCACAGGTATTGAGCTCCTCCAGAGTATTCTTTTACCTGTCTGGAAGACATGGATATGGGAATTATGGCCAGCTCCAGAGACTGGTGTAGATGAGAAATTACACATCTGCCTATTTTAGTGGAATCCCAAACTTTTTTGTTTTGCATTTGGGTTTTTTTTTGTTTTGCATTCAGGTAGGTAGAGCCTGGCCCACCCACAGATAATTTTTCAGCTTGTGTCTAGAAGAACGCAAATTCTTTTTGCCAGAAAAATAGGTGAAAACGTGAAATGAAATATGTTGGGTGAAGGACTTCCCTGGAGGCTCCAGGCAACACAGGAGCTTGTATGTGCTTTTATCCACTCCCTTTGTCACCTGAGGCAACACTCACAGTGCCTTGCAGGGGCTGCTGTGGCCCCACACTGCTTTTTCTGATGTATTTTCTTTTAATTTAGGGTTATTTTTTAAATTTTATGTAGGGTTTGTGTCATGAGTACAAATGTGGGGGAAAAAGGGTCCATGTGTGTGTCAGGAATATGTGGCAAGAATTTATTAGTCTTCAACCATCCATTCACTCCTGTTGTTGTTGGGATATGTGGAGGCAGTCAGCTCTAAAACACAGCAGGTGATGCTCTTGCTCCTGAGAGAAATAAAGAGAATTTGGATAAAGAAAATATAGAGCTACACATAATTTTTTCTACTGTTGGCATTCCTCAAGCCACAAGGGTGAATTTAGGCTCCTCTGCAGTCTAGAGGCATTGCTTCAAGCTCACATGAGAGCCCAGTAAACTTGGTGTGTACTTCACACCCTGAAGGGCAGCCCCCGGCATAAAATGCTCTATTTCACTCACAAAATTCACAACATTCAGGGTCTAACACTGCATTGGTGAAACCCAGATCAGTAGGTTGGGACTGTGCAGCATAGGAAAGTAGGGGACAGCAAAATTCCAGCTGTGCTCAGAAGGAAAGGCACCATTCTGTTAAAGAAAGAGTAGTCAGGGTTTGTTTCCTAATAGAGCACAAAATAGAGGGGTGTGAGACCAGTGTGAGTTACTGTAAAAAGCAGTCTGTATAATCTCCACACTGACTCAAATTATTTTTTCAAAAGAGGACTTTAATTAATTTTCAAAGCAATCCAAGATCTTGCACTCACTTCCAGTTCTGTCACTTCCAAATAAATCAATGACTGACTGAGACTCTAAATCCTAACCCCAGCACAGAAAAGGAGCAAGAAAAAGTTTTCCTCCTTTTTCTCATATCCAAGGCAGGCTGCCTATATCCCATCAGCTACAGCTCAGCTTAGAAAGCTCTGGAAAACTCAGTCGAACACAAAACACAAAACAGAGCCTCCAGCGTTATTTCTTACAATGGCAAAATTCAGTTTCTAGGCTTTTTTCCCTTTTCTTTTCTTTTTGGATTTGTTTATTTTCGTAGCATTCCACTGTTTCAGAAATAGTCGTAAATTGTCATGCCCCAAAACCATGCCTGTGGCAGATTCCAGCCACAGAACATGAATGTCCACTTCTCCAAGCGCTGTGATTTCTCAGGAATGCTGCTCTTGTACTGGTCAATGATGGCTGTAGGGAAAGAAAAAAAAAAAAGAAAGACAAATTATAACCCAGAAGGACCCAAGCCTGGAAAAGCTAAATCTTTCATTCTTTTAAGCAAACAAATTACTTCCTTCCATGATGTTGACCTGTGTTGATTGCAATAGCCAGCAGACCATCCTCAAATATTTTTGAACAAATCATACATGGTTATGATGAAGCCATTGTTAAAAAAAAAGTGATAGAATTTACTCCCCTGGGATATAGTGCTAATTATTTCTGCTCATATGGATATCACAAAAATATACTTAATGTTAAAAATACATTTTGGATACAAGACATGATTACAGCTAAAAAAGTGTAAAGTAGGAGGAAGGAAACATGAGTGCATTGGCTGGTGTGAGAACATCATCTATCACAGGACTCACAGCCTAGCCAAGATATTTGTGCCAGCTATTCTGCTGCTTTATAATTAACAAAGGAAGAAATAGATTGAGGGTTTGGCTCAGAGTTGTTATCTTTCATATGTTAACAATTTCAGGGATTCTTTACTTTTTTTCTTCTTCTCTTTAGGGAATGGAGAGGGAAGGGATGCTAGAGCGTGGAGAAGGAAGCACTGTTCTCCAGACCAGCTCAGACCTCTGGAACCCATCCCAACAATATGAGTTTGGATCAGTGGGTGACTTTTCAAAAAGCACAGCCTTGACAGAATTTGGCAGGAACAAAATGCATTCAGCAGAGAACTTCTGGAACGTGTTGCCATTCCATCCTTGATGCCTAAGCCCCATCACAGTGAAATTCCAAATAATGGTAATGTGTTCATGGCCAATAAGATTGGCTTGTGGCATTTGGGAACATTGTGGGCAAGAGCACAACTTTGCATCCTCATGGTCGCTGAAGTAATTTCACACTAAATTACAATGTTTAAAAAAAAAAAAACTTATTTTGTGAACACAAAAGGAAAGTACATCTAAGTCCTTAGGGGCCAATGAAGTGTTCACAGAATGAACCCTTTGATACTTAAAGACATGAATTGTCTTTAAGCACAAGTCACTTAAAGGATTTTAAAATGATCAGTTGATGATAATGATTTCCTGAGGAGGAGTCTGTATTTTCTGAAACTTCAGATCTCTAGGCAAAGTAAAATTTTCATAAGTTTGTTGGGAAAGTTGATCTAGGAAATACAGGTCTCTGCATCGAGTAAATGTCCAGCTTGCTCAAATATAATACCCCAAAAAAGCACCTAACCAACAGAATATAGTGAATAATAAGATTTGTGGAATGTTATTATCATCCTAACAAACAAACCACTGAAGTTTAGGAATTGTTTCCAAAAAACAGGATTAGTTTGTGGACAGTTCACACAGATATTCTCTTTCATATGTAAACTGAGGATAATTTTTTTTCACTGATGTAGATAATCTGTTCTGTAAAACAATGAGATTATTAAAGATATAATTCTCCCTTTATCTGCATAAACTAGAATAGTCCCAGAATTCAAAGCCTATGCATCTCCCTGATCCCTGTTGCCTCACAGCCTCATGGATTTGTTGCCACAATGCTACTTGCATGCCAAAAGAAAGAATTTCACAGTTTTCAGTGAAAGGGGAAAATATAATGACGATTTTGTACAGAAAAATATTTGGTCTCTGATGTGAGGAGAGACATGGAGCTGCAGATAAAGAGGTCCCTTTTTCTTGGACTGATTAAGCCATACATAATAATGATAAATAACAACATTCTGTATAAAACCGACAGACCATTCTTTGCTTACATTGCATGTCTTTTGGAAGCACCCATAATATTATTCATGGGGACAAAACCCCGCAGTTTTGGGGGAAAAAAACCCAAGGCCACAGTAGGTGTGGCCTACTTTTGAACAAACAGCCTGATATTTACAGCTTTTGAACTTTTGATACCAGGTAAAGTAGGTTTGCTATTATATTCACTTCCTATTATGTCCTGAGACTGATCTGCTTATTTAAGCCCATATGGTAAGAGAGAACAAAACTTGTATAATTAGTTTTTAAATTTGTAGTCATCTGATTTCAACAGTGGTTGGGTGTTTTGGTTTGGGGATTTTTTTTTTTTTTTTTGTTTCTTTGTGGGTTTTCTTGTTTGTTTATTTGTTTGGGTTTTTGTTTTGGTTGTTGTTGTTGTTGTTGTTTTGGTGTGGGGTAAGACTTCTTTGGAGGAGTGTGAAAGGGGATTTGTATCAAATTGTTTCTCAAATTACCAGCAACTTCCTTAACACTATATTAAAATGTAATACAATGTTTATTTGCCTGGGTTGAAAGAGATGGTTTTTTCCTTACTGGGGGATGGAAACAGCTGCCCCGCTGTCAAAATGCTGTCTCCCTGGAAAGTGCTGAAAGTTTCATGTCTCAAAAAGCTGATACTATGATGCCCTTGAGCAGCCTTCTTTGTGTGCTAATGCTGCTTCTTGTCTTGAAGACAAAGATTCTTGAAGATCTTTGCATTTTAACGCAGTCCATTCTGAATCAAATTAATAGCTGTTACAAGCTTGACAAATGGCTCCTTTTCCTTTTCCTCTTCCTCTTCCTCTTCCTCCTCCTCTTCCTCTTCCCTTTCCCCCCTGCTTTAGTGGGAGTGAATTCACAATGATGTGCAGACCAGGATGGTTTTTTATCCTCTCTTCACTGACAGGCCACTCTGTCCCTTCAAACATACCTGGAGTGTCAACCCACCCACCCCCGCAACTAAACAAACCAACCAAACAAAAAACAAACAAAGAAAACAAACAAACAAAAAAACCCACCAGGAAATCTAGTTGACAAAGAAATCTATATTTAGTTATAGATTTAAATATAAATATAGATTTCACACACACACACATATATATATATCTCTGAAATCTAACACAGTCAATTTCAATGAACAATTAAGATGGTGGAAGATGTCAGGGGGCCAACAGAAGTAAAATGAGGAATGAATTACCAGCTGTGGGAAAAAAATATTCATTGGGCTAAGAGACATCCAAAGCAATGATTTGGACCTGTAGAACCAGGAAGTAAATTCTCTTTCACTTGGGATTAGGATAGCTTAAATATTAAAACCATTTTGTTTGGATGCAGCTGTGTTATCACTCAGGAGCAAGTGCAAAAAAGGGTTTTGTGGTAGTCCTCCTAAGTCATGGTGGCTGTTAATGAGGTAATATTTTATCTGGATCAGCTCTGGCTTTCAAGCACAACCAAGGCTTTTCTTCCTCATATTTTTAAATTTGAAAAATAGTACAAACACTCCTAAAATAAATTGGGGAATATTTAAATATACAACTAATGTGTCAACAACTTTTGTGGCTGTTTTTGCATGGTATGAAGAAAATAAGAGTAGGAAAGAATATTTTTTCTTTTTTTTTTTTTTTAAACATGAACATTGACTGCATTTATTTTTCTAGTCCTTTCTGTCCTTCTCTCTGCTGATTAAGTGTACCACTGTGCTCATAATGGGGAATGTTTTCTTCATATTTGGGTGGATAGAGAAATTAAGATGCCTTGTTCACTGTTGTGTTGGTTTAGTATTTTTATCAGCTAAATAGTCTCTGAAAATCAGTTATATTAAGCAACATTAAAAGAGGAGACAGATACATTAAAAAAAAAAAAAAAAAGTACAAAGGTACCAAAATTTGCAAGTTTTGCAAAACATAATTGAAAGTCCTGCTTTCATTATATCCTATCATTTCATTACATTTACTCCTCTGATCTGTTCTACAAAATTTGGCTTCAGTTAAAACATGAGATTAGCAGTGGGGAAACTAAGTGAAGAAAGAAACCAGGTACATTTGAAAACACCAATGCACAGAGCACAAGAAAATCTCAGTAGAATGGATGAAAGCCACAAAATTTTGAGCTTGTGTCTTCTTTTCAAGAGAAGCTCTGTGTTCCTGGTTTTGCTGTGTAGATTTAAGTCAGATTTGCTCTTATGTCAACTGCCCTGATTTATGCTCATGACATTACTTGGGAGTAATCTTGCTTGTATCAGTGATTATTCCAATGATCATTTGAATTATAGCAGGGAGATAAATATATCCCTGAAGATAATTTTCTTCCAGCTGGGTCTGTAAGGAGCAACTCACAGGTCTTGGGAATTTTATTAGAGAAATAAAGTAATTCACATGTGCCTCACACGGATTAAGAGACTGGATTTTGGATTTTAAAGGAATTTGGCCTATTTCATTAGCTTGCATAGCATAACAATTATAGATTTATAACAATAATGTTGATAAAAACACATTTCAACCATTAAAAAAAAAAATTAGTATAAAATCTGTGGACATATCCTAGCTACTCGTGGGAATAAAAACATTATCTAGAGTTTAAGGGAAAATCAGCCTTTTGATAATAGGGCCAGGAATGATCCCCCTAAATTTCCAAAGCTGTGTCATCAATCCACCCATCCAAGATACAAAACTTGTGCTGACACTGCAGTGCGGGATGGATTGCCAGGGACAGTTTGGTGTCCCTTTTGAAGGAATGATGGCTGTGTTGTCCCTGTGGAAAAAAAGGCAGAAAAACCCCAGCAAAAATGCAAATCTCCATCAGAGAACCAAAGACTGATCCCCACTGGTCAGAGAAGCACTTAGTTGACTTCTTTTATTGCTTTCTGTATTATCAGAGGGGCTTGAAGGTGGCTACTTGATGCAAACAAAAGTCAGGATATTTGGGTAATCTTACAATAGTTTAAAAAGGGCTCTCCCCAGCTTTGTGCTCTGTCTCAGTTGTTAGCTCTGTTTCTTTGGCTCCCACAGCATAGTCAGGGCCTATACAAACCTTGAATTAACTAGGAATGATGTCTGCACACGCTGAAGACTTAATACTTCTGCAGAATAACACCAGGTAGGCTGAGCTGCAGTCAAGATTACAACAGGAATGTGTTTACTTGGTTTGCCTGCACCTGCCAGACTTAAAAGACAGTTGTCTCTTCATCAATTTGGTCATTTTTAATGGCTCTGTAAAACTACTGAAATTTTAGCAGTCATGAGGGGCATGGGAGAGAAACATGAGAGGCATCTGTCATTCATGTTGAGTTACTTCCCGAAATGACTTGAGCTTCTGCATGGGGTAGTGGTGAATGTATACATAAAAATTATTCCAACCCTTTAAAGGCAGGTAGGTTTCTCTAAAACTTTATCAGCATTACTTGCCACTTGTGCTTCTGCTCTTATGTGGCTCCATGTTCTGTGGACCTTGCTTTCATTTTGGTTGGGAAATAAGGCTTGTGGTTAAGGTGGTTAAATTAAAAGGCATGAAAACCCAGTTTACTTCCCACAATCACCATTCACTGGCTTGGTGGATATCCAAGTTCCTCTAAACTCATTTATCTCATGCAGTAGCAGAGGGGATTGTTTATCTTCACCTCACAAAGGAGGGCTGTCTTTCATCTCCAAGATCACTGCCTTTGTAACACAAAATAACTGCAATTTCCTTTCCACCTTCTTCAGAGGCTTTTACTAATAGTGTATAAACCTGTACCCTTGTACACCAATGATGGTTTTAGAGGCTCACCCTTTGTCTGACCTGCAGAGAGGAGGAATCTGTGGTAGTCCTGCAAAGGGATCTCTTCACTCACAATCAATAGTCCATTAAATTTTTGATTCTGAGGTCCCCTGTTGAGTCATCAATGATAACTGGGGAAGGCAGCTATTTCACATTTATTTTACAGCTATTTTAGCTGTGCACATTTTTTTCCTCCTGCCATCTCTTCATTCGTAGGGATATTTTTGGTTTCTTGTCCTGGGAACAAACACATCAGGTAGTGGTGTTTTTTTTTTTTTTTTAATAAAATTGATTTTCTTTTTTAAAAGCATTGTTAAGGTCGTGTCAAGCTGCTATCTTGTACTTGTTATTTCACAAAATACAATCTCTGGACCATACAAAATAGTCTAAAAGCTTTCTGGTAGCTGGAAAATGGGAACATTCTGAGTGTTTTTTCCAAAACCATTCTACTAATGGTGCTGTTAGGTCTAGAAAATAATATCCATTTTCTTTTGCAAGAATCTGTGCTTACATAAAAGCCTGCTTCACTGTTTTTTTTTTTTCCTTCTTCTTTGTTGTTTTGTGGTTTTTTTTGTTTGTTTTTTTTTTTTTTTTACCCCAGAGGAAAGCCAGTGCTTCTGGGAGTTTTACAGTGAGACTTGCACTTGTACTCCTTGAACAATGCAGCAGAGATTTTAGGATGAGCATGAATACAAACTACTCACCAAAAAACATCCCAGCTTCATTTGTTACCTTGAGATTTTAATGGCATAAAGTCTCTTTCTTTTTTAAATGATTGTAAAATGTTGAAAAAAAAATATTAACTCCACTTTGAGAAAGATAGGAACGGTAAATTTTTTTGCTTACATGTATGACAAATTCTACAGAAATAGTTCTCTTCCTCCTCTTCCTCCTTTTAAAGGTGAAATAAACAAACGTGAATAGGAATTACCTCATCATCTGACATTTGGAGCTGGACACTGTTTCACAAGAGCAGACATTCCCTGTGCCAGACTGTGAGCTCAGTTTTGTGAAACAAGATCACGGTCACTGAGTCAGGAGAGTTGTTCTGGACTGGTTGGGACAGTCACAAACAGCAGTGCCACGTGCTGCTTTTGTGAAGATTTGGGCATCTGTGCCCTCACAAATAGCATTTTATTTGGATACCCCACCCCTGATGACCCAGCCATTCTTTCTCCTCTCTCTCCTTCTCCTGTCTCCCCCTCTCTGAAAAGACAGATCATGTCATTGGTCTATTGATTCCCTCTGCTGAAGCTGACAGTGCACACTGTTTGGATTAAGGGAGCTCAGAATCAGCCCTCCCCCACTCACCCCTCAAACACCTGAACCCAGCAGAGGTGTTTGGGGTGTTGTTTTTGGCATGTTTTTATTTTTCTTCTGTGTTCAGCCTATAGTGAGAGTCAATGTTGCAGATGTGATGGACAAACACACTTTCAGCAAGAGAAAGGAACAGAAAAAAAGTGACTCACTGGCTGCTCCACAGCCCTGGATGATGAAGGGGAAGGGAAAGAAGGCAAACACGTCCTTTTTCTGAAAAAAGAAATAAATGGCCTACGAGATTCACCCATTCTGTGCAGGCAAGGTTAGGCCAGAATCAATATTGGCATTAGGCAACCCAACCAGCTGTTCCTCATGGAACTGTGTTAGTTGAGGACTGGTAATGTATTACTTTATGGGTCATTGGTCAGAGAAGACAAATGACATAAACTCACTGAGGGTCATCAGCAAACAGCAATGAGTTTATTATAGCTCCCCTTTTTATAGGGGGTTTGACTTTCCCGGTAGATAGCTGTTTGGTTGGGATATCTCTCTCTGCCCAGATCTCTGGCCAGAGGTGTTTCTGCATCTAGGCTTCAACAGGGTTGGCTGAGATCTGTTTGAGTTCAAATCTATCCTATCATTGTTCACCCAGGGACTTGTTCTACTTCTTTTCTATAATGAACCAGGCTAGCCAAATTGGGTTTGTTTTATGGCCAATATTATCTTGTCCAGCTACAGACCAGCTGTACTGTGACAGTAATATCAAAATGTTGAAATTTGTGAACACACCAGTGTGCTGGAACTTGGTTTATTGTGACAGACTCCGTACCTGTTTGTATCCTTGGGCTTCCAACAGCAGGAAAAAGAGCTTTGCAACATTTCCCCCCTCCTCTCCTGTGGTATTCAAAATTTTCCCTTCACTGTGGTTTATTCTGTCACAAAAACCCCCTAAAATGCCTATGTGGGTTCTGTTTTTTGATGGTGATAGAACTGCGCGGAAAGAAAACAGCACCATCAGCCTTCAGCAGGACATCAGAGAGGAAGCAAGAAGCAAATACATTGTAAATACGTTGTGGAACTTTTTGAACACTCCAGTGGTACCGAGGTTGGTATCTCTTATCTCTATCACATTTCTTCTACACCACCAATGGTCTGGAGTGCAGCCTACCTACTTCTGTTTCCAAGCCCTCCCCACAGCTCAGGTGAGATGTATTTTGTGCTGCAGGGACTTTGGCTGACTGACATTTAGATGAGAATGGGAAACACCTTCAATACGGCGTTTATGAAGCACTTAGCCCTTCACACAAAGAGAAGAAACTGGGCTGTTTTTGTAGGAGAGGATGCAAAGTTCACTGTAATAACTCTTTCTCTCACAGAAGTTTAGGTCTGAGTAACCCCACAAACTTTATTTGAATTTTATTTTTTTTCCTTAGAGTGAGCTTTCTTTCACACAATGAGAGCCTTAGATGGGTGTTGCAACTCTTCTCGTCCGTTTCCAGCAGGATTAAGTGTTCTCTTCATACAAAACTCAAACTGAGGCCAAAAACAAATGAGAGGAACACCACCCCTATGAGCTACCCATGATGCAAGGTTTCTATTCGTTGTGTTGTGATCTCAGAAATCCCTTTCTTTCAGATACAGCAGGTCTCTCAATGGTGATCTTTCTTCAGTAGACAGATGCTTCATCCACTGGCCTTGTTAGGGGTGAAGAAAGCTTCTCTGAACCTAATCTCATAACTGATCTTGAGTTCAGCCAATGGGCAAAGACTTGGCTGTAGATTGGTCATTGTTTTAAATTTGCTATGGCCAACAATTTGACTGTAGTTGGGAAAAAAGACACTCTAGAATTTTCCATTTTCTTGTTCTACAAACATTTTCCATGAGCCTGGTGAAACCCACAGAATTTTTCTGAGCAGAGGACCGATCACCCTAAGTTCAGGCATGTTTCTGCCCTGGACAGGCTGAATTTTGGGATCACTCTGCTCACCCCAGGCCTGTGCAAAGGATTTGAGGATGAGGTAAGCCTGAGAGGCAGTCCCTGACCAGCATCACACCATGGAACACACTGATCCAACTTCTGGGAAGAGGAGGTTCTGCTGCTGTGGCATTCACCCACAGATCACATTCTGTCAGCCTGCTGAACAGGCCCTTCATCCCTGCTCAGCTCTGGGTGTTGCAATTGCATCTGTCATTTGTTCTTTCAGCTAATTAGCATTGGTTTACTTCAGGTCTAATGACCTTTCCCAAGCTGTTGCAACCAGTAGTAGAAAACTCATTAAACCCAGTCATTATTTTTACCACACACAGATTTATACATGCACACTGGTGTGCCTTCATGTAATAAAGCTTTCTGTTGCTGCTTGAATTAATTAATCCTTTTGTTTTTCTTTTATTATCATGTAGATAGAAATTACCATGTTATCTTCTCTCTGATTTAATTCAACCCATCAGTAAAACATGAAACTGAGGGCAGAATAATCCATTCTGGCAATAGAAAGCCAGATGTTGGCTTCTTTTCTTCTTTTGAAAATGGAGCAATGGTTTCAAGTAACTCTCAAAGGATGTCATATTTTAGAGGGAAACATTTTTCCATCAAAATATTTCACTTTTGAAACCAAAATATATTAGGAAAAAGACAGTAATTTCAATAAAACCTTCTGTAAATGTGTCTTTTGTTAAGGTGCATGGAAACAGCTTCTCTTCAACAACACAATTATTTTTTCTGTTGTTTTATGCTTAATTTTACAAGTATAATTTCTATGTATTTTTACAGTGTAATGCTATGAAGAGAGTCCAGCAATTAAATAAAATTAATTCATTAATTCAAGCAAAATAAAGCTATCTGATGAGATTTCAGAAAAAAATTAAAACCTCAATCCAGATGCAGTTGCTCTGATTCTTCATTTGAAGAAACGTGCTGTGCCTTAAAAACATATTAAAGCCTCAGGGCTAGGTCCTGGAGAGCTTCCAGAGATACTGGATGCTATTTTTAAATTTCTTTCTTCCTTCTATACCTGGATGCTGTTTCACAGGACACACATTGATCTGAGCCCTGTAAATATTTGATGAGAAATAGCACAGCTTTTCAGAAAACCACACCCCTAGACAAAAAGCTGTTTCCTAGATGTCCATTGCTCTTGCGTTCGAGCAGGACATGGAACAGTTTTAAGACTCAGCATTTTATCTTCTTCCCCCTACAAAACAGCAAAGAATTTTTATAGTGCAGGGTTTCAAAATAGTTTTTATTTGTTCCTATGTGAACTCTGACTAATTCTAAAAATTGGGGGAGTCATAGTCTTCTGAATACATTTGTATTGTTTTGAGGGATTATGGTAGACATGTCCCAAAAGTTCAAACAAATGTACATGTCAAGCCTCAGAGCTCTAGGAAAATAGATTTTATTATATATGCCACCAAATATTTAATCAGTAAGACAACATAAACACATACCTTATTTTCTCAAATTTGCACTGCAGCATTGGCCCTTTCTTTAGAGAAGTGCAAATAGAAACCCTCTTTGTACCTTAACAAAACGTTATCATTCATGGGAGAAATCACTCAGAGCAACTGCTAAAAATACATGCAACATCCACCTCCCAGCCACATGTCGTGGCCTGATTTTCTCTCTCCAGCAGAATTATGCACCTGCTGACCCCTGTTTTCACAAAAATCCAGTGTGTCTGATTCATACCCCAAGCCAAAGCGATCTGGGAGTTGAATCTGGGGAACTTGGCCCAACTTCCTTTAGTCTTCTCTGCCCTTAATCTGTAACCATCTCAGAGAAGAACAATGAATAATTTCCAAGGTTTCAAGACCTCAGGAACACAGAGCTGCTGTGCAGAGGCTACAGTTTCATCAGGGACACCAAAACCTGCAAAGAAGTCCCCAGTAGATCTTTCAAAGAAACACAACTCAACCTGGAGAGTGGAAGGGCTGCTGAAAATGTTGATCCTGACCCAGACTTAGCTTCTGCCTCCACTGAGTGCCCTCTGCCCCTCCACAGCACCAACTCATGCAAAGCCTTGCAAGCTGAAATGCTTTTATGAAGCTCAAAGGATGAAGGTGAATAAAACCAGGATTTTTTTTCAAAGGGGTAAAATGTTCAGTTGGGATTTAACTAGTTACTCCTGTCCCAGGGCATGGCACACATGAGAAAGTTAAAGAAACAACAGTCAATGGGCTTTGTATGTCACCTTTTCTGTTTCATGTGAAAATCAGCCCCTATTTCTGCATGCTGGATGCACCAGACCACCTATCCTCTTCCATGAACAGAAGATAAATCTGTAACGTGGCAGCTGCTACAAAACACACAGGCTGCTTGTGCCTGCCTTGCAGAGATATCAGCTTCAGGTTTGAACCTTACAAATTCCTTATCACTGCTGCTGCAAGCTCCTCATGGGGTTATTTTATCATCATGGCCAGTTAGAAAACAGTGACATTTGTACTTGTGGAATATGTATTGGGTTTGTGATTGGAAATAGGTGTATAAGCAGAATTAGGTTTATTTACAAAGGAAGTGCAGTGCTTAGGGGACATTGCTTTTCATTAAAATGTTTAGATCACCTGTTGTTTTGTTGGTTTGGTTTTAT
The DNA here is from genome assembly GCA_013397395.1 of Sinosuthora webbiana. NCBI lineage: Eukaryota > Metazoa > Chordata > Aves > Passeriformes > Sylviidae > Sinosuthora > Sinosuthora webbiana. Next base: position 162,219 of record VXBN01001830.1, read on the forward strand.
TTTTAGTATTGGTTTAAACATTAGGCTACAGTTATATCCTGGTAAGGAAAAGAAAAAGAAAAAAACAATGACAGAATAAACACACTGAAACTTTTAACTGCTCTTGATTGTAAGTCAAAGAGAGCCCTGGTGAGATGGGCTGCTCCATCTCTGCAGAGAAAACTTGTAAAAGGTGGAAAACCAGAGTTGTTCAGTGGGATCTGGTGTCTGTAGCAGGCTGATGCTCACCTGTGCTTACTGTGGATCCCAGCAGGTGGATGTACACAGCTACAGCACCTTCCAGCAGGCAGCTGGCACCTCCAATAAATACTTTGCAGCAGTGCACAAATACAGAAATGACCAGAAAAATGCACTGCATGTGATGTGCTGAGATCTGATTTAACTCTCTGAGGCCAAGGGAAGTTCCACAGAGCCTGCTGAGGACAGGCAGGGCATGAAACAGCTTTTGACTCCTCCTTGACTCAGAGGAAAACTGAGGACAGCCATTATGAACCGTAGAAAGGTCACTTCTGAAAACGGATTTCCCCACTCCATCTCCCACTTTTCTTTGTTGGTCAGCCTGCTGCAAGCTCTTCCTCTAACCTCAGTAGAGATTCTTCCTCCACCCCATGCCCCACATCACCCTGGTGCCTGGCCAGCCCCACTGGCAGGAATATCCCCTGACAGGCTGCACTCAGCATATCAGGGCTGTGAGGGAAGGTGATGCACTGACAGCAATTGTACAGTGTCCCAAAATGTCCCAAAACTAGCAGCCCAGCTATGGTTTCCATGCTAAGGCCATCTCCATGACAGAGCTGGACTAGGGCAGGAGCTGCTCTATACATCTGAACAGTATCTGCAAGGAAAAATGCTAAATGTGTATAAATCAAGAAACAGAGGCAGTGAATTGTCCATTCACTTATTCTATAAAGGATCTCTGTGATCCCTGGAAAACACACTAAGGTATGCATTTTGGGACTGGAGTTCCTGCCCTATGAATGTTTGGGTATAAATATATAATTGAGAAACTGGCTACATTTTTACCTAATCCTCCACTACTTTTTTTNTGCAAGTAAAAGGAAGAAGCAATCAGATCTGGATTAATCTTACCACTCTGCTCCTCCAGCTTTCTCCTTTTCTCACTAAACCCACTGCCTCTGGACAGTTTTCAGGGCTGCTCTCTAGCACAGTCAAGCTCAAGGCATCCAGGGCAATTTGTGTTACAGGAATTACACGCCAAGGAATTCCATCTGTGAGGAACTGAGGCAAGCAGCAGCCAAGAAGGCATTCTGCAAGGGAGGGATTGTAACCAGGACCAAAAATGTGCTTTTGACAGAGCACTCTTCTCATGCTTATGCTGTAACAGGAGCTGTGGGTGTGCTCCAGACATCTCCTCTAAGCACAATTGCTCTGTGCTCCCTTCTTGCACAGTTTTTTGCTGCAGAGCTGAACAGGTTTCATCATGGCAGGTGAAAATGGGCTCCAGGCTCTCATGGATGAGTACAGTGACAGCAGCAGGGCATTAGGGGTATCACTAAAACCTGCACTCAAGTCTGAGTGCTGGTCTCCTGTTCAGCTCCTGGGTAACAGTGGCCTCAGCCCTGCTCCTTTCTTGTCTTTTTGAGCCCTCTTCTGTCATTATCCAAAGTGGGTTTTGGCTCTGCTCTTGTTGAATTCTATATTCAGACTTGACTGGCCAGCAGAATAGGGGGTGAAGTGCTTTGTTATAAAAGAGAAGCTGCAAGAATCAGCGAATTTTAGTCAGTGATAAGGGTAACTTTGTTCCCCTCATACTGGGAGGCTGTAAATAAAATATTCTCAGATACCTCTCACCATCAAAAATACCATCCCTGAAGAAACTGACCTGCAAATTAAGGCTGAGGAGTAAAACACAGCAACTGTGGGGAGCCTTGTAGTCCATGGGACTGTGCATTATTTTTGTCAAGGAAACAAACTTGAGGAAGCTTGTAACTCGAAGAAAGGATTCCTCTTTCCTCTCTTTCAAAGCACACAGTAAAATCACTATGATCACAACACATAGATTTTTTTGGCTATATCTCAGATATTTGCTTTTTTTCTCAGAAAGTCATCAGATCATGGCAATGATATATTTAAAAGTCTGTTTTGAATAACATGCTCACAGTATGCCTCCAATGTTAGTCAAAGAAAGGAAAGAGATTTCTATATACCACTTATAGGTAGGCTGTGGGTTTTTGTCAGCACCACCAGAGTTATTTTCAGACCACAACCACCAAGTCTAGTGCACCATTTTAGACAGACCTCCAAACTCACAAAAAATGGCAGAACATCAGATTACAAATTCCATGGAGTTTCACCAGCTGAAGATCTCATGCAAATTCTACATGAATTGCAGCCTGTTTATCTGTCCACGATAGGTTACAGCTTGAAATAACCTTGCCAAGACTGTCAAGTATGTAATCTAAATGTTTTGACCAGGATGACTGGATTACCAACAAACATATCCTCACTTTCTAATAGTTTCTTGAATTTCATTATCTTAAATATATGCTGCAGGGAGTAATACTGCATTGTTAATGGAATTTACATGAGGAACAATTTCTTTAGGACCCTCTTCATCTCATATTTCTAATATTCCAAATGGCCATTGTTTTAATCTGTTGGAGACTCCATCTTGTGCTTTGTAATAGTAAACCTTGTGTTATTTTTGGTGGGGCCAAAAATCAAACAAACTAAATTCTTCCCAATTTGATATTATAACTTAATTTTCTAAATCTCGGGGGGGGGGGGGGGGGGGAAGAAAGAG
>VXBN01001830.1:165546-187652 GCA_013397395.1 Sinosuthora webbiana
TTTCCTCTGAAGGTCCAGTGGTGCTGTAGATGAGTCTGGTCCTCCTCTGGGAAACCAGAGGATACAGGCTGCTTCTGGTGTTTTCAATTTCAGATTATATCCAGGTAGGAATGTTTGGCTCCTCCTCCCTGTGTGGAGCATCTCATAATAGTACTATGTAATGTGTAATGTCATTGGTGAGCTTTAATGGTCCATTAGCAGAAGATATCCCCATGGGGGTAGTGGAACAATGAAGAGAGATAAGCAACACTCCACCATCTGATAAGTAACACTGACCCATTTGGGCAAAGATAAGCAACACTGCTCCACCTGGTTTCAACAGATGGAGTAGAATAACATGTTTTTGGTTTATTTCGGGTTACAAAACCCAAGTCAGTTTTAAAAGCAGGAGTTTTCAATTTCATGGCTTAATTCACTTGTAAATCAGGTAGACATTCTGGCTATTTTGACCAATTGGACCATGTAGCTACAGGCTCACTTGAGTCAGCTCAATATGTACTCTCAAATGAATATTTGTCACAATCAATGACCATTTCCTCAAGGCTAACACTCATCTCGAGCTGTGAACTTACTTTCCATAAGCAATATTTTCCAAGTCAGAAGTATAATTATAGCTGCAGAATTCAGTGGTCCTTCATTCATCTTGTTTAGGCAAGTGGAGGAAGAATTTGGCCAAAGCTTGCAATTACTGGCTAATTATTATTTCAGTTGGGTTTGGTGGTTTGGATGGTTATTGTGGTTGTTGTTTTGGTTTTTAATTTGTTTATCTTTATTTTGGTTCTTGGGGTTTTTCATTATTTTGTTTTGCGGTTTTTGGTAGTTGGGCCAGTTGGTTGGTGTTTTTTTTGTTTGTTTGTTGTTTTTGTTTTTGTTTTTAAATTTAATCTTGACATTACATGGAGTATTGTTGTGGCCTTCAGAGACAATATTAACAGTTAGCTTCACAACTTAAAGCTTCAAAAGACTGTGACCTGATTTCAAATGTCTGCAGATAAGCAAATGACATTTGCTAACCACCAGTCATTACCACTAATAACTTAACATTGTTGGGAAAAGTGCCTGGTTGTCTGGGTATTTTACTAAGGAGCTGGATACAAAAACTTATGCCTGGCTTAGCCCAGATTCTAGAAATCAATAAGCTACAGCAATATTTCTGCTCATTCTCCTTTGGAGGCTCAGATGGAAAAAATTAGCTGTTTTTTGAAAGCAGATGCTTGGGGAATTTTGTGTGAGCTTGTGTGTGGAGTAAATGTGTGGTTTTTGTTTGTTTTTTTCACTGATGTATAGGCAAATAGGAATATTGCACCAGTGTCTGCTGGAGAAAAGCAGACAATTTTTTTAATAATAGGCAGATATGACTATATGTAGAGTTGATTTGAGGGCGTGTATCCAATTTTTTTTTTTTTTCCTTTTTCTACACTGATTTTCTTATCTGCATTTTTCTTTTGAAAATTCAGATGTGAATGTATGCACAAAGACAAGGCAAAGAATATTTATATCAGACAAAAGAAACAGCAAAATAAGGTTTGCTTTCTCTTGCCACATATCACATATCAAAAAGAAAGAAAATGCCATAAGAAGAAAATCACAAACTGTAGAATGCAGAGACCCATTTTCATGTTGGCTCATTTTGGAGGCTCCATTGCAAAGACCAGAGATCTGATTTTTTTTTTGTTTTGTTTATATATGCCTTCTCCCCTGTAAACAGTCATTTTATTGATGTTTGCAATGACAGACTGGATCAAATAATTATAATAGCAGCTGGCTAGGTTTACATAAAATGTCATATACATTCACAGAAAACAAGGCAGTTCACTGTGACATTGTATTAACGAGCATGTTAAAAAAATCAGAATAATTTCAATGAAAAATCTCTGCTTTTCATCTTGACTATTCTTGTGTAATTGTATACAATTTTATTGTCTGTATATGTCTTGATTTTAAAGAAGGCACTATATATCAAAAGTATTTATATCACAATTTCAAGTGAAATGATAAAATAGTATAAAATATTGTAAGAAGATTTTTAATTCTTTACCAAGGCCTTTCTTTTCTGAAGCAATAGAGATCCAAAATACGATCCCAGCATTTTGTATTTTGGAAAGATGGCAACAAGCACATTAAAGTACAGCTAAATTTTGCCTCAAATATTAAAAAAAAACCCTGAAAGTGTGTATTATTGTTTTGGGGTTTATTACATATATTTCCCCTTCAACTCAATTACAATTCAATTCCCCTTCAATTACATTTTTAGCAGATGAACTTAATAATGAAAAAGAAAAAGAAGATTTTTAAAGGTGAGTTCATTCTGAACTGAATGAACTGAACGAATATCTGAAATGGAAACAAAATACCTGAATAAACTGATGTATTCAGATAGAAAACCCTTTGTCCAAAATCTCACAGCCATAAAACTCCCTCAAAAATTTTGCTCAAACACTTCAAAACTCCACACAGCACAACAGCTTTGGCTCCCACTAAAAAACCTGAATGTTTTCAAACATTTGTGTATCATGCTTTACACCATTTTCAAGAGATTACAGTGATGAGCAGAATTCGTTTCACTCCCTAAATGAATGGGTTACAGCTTTGTGACAACCACAATCATTGGTTTGAAAGGACATGGAAGAGGCATCTTTATCAATAGAATGAAATATAGGATGAACCTTTTGGTCATTTACTTTTACTCCTTTTAGTTATTTAAGCTGACTCTTTTGTTTATAAACTGTTATGAAAACAATTCTACATTTCAAGTAGTCAGATTAAAAAAATATGTTGGGAAGAAAGGAACAGAGAAACAAACAAAAGTGTTGGTCAAAAATACATTAATTTTAAGTCTTAAAAAATATGAAGAATTCACTAAAAGCGATATTACTTATGCCACATCTTGTTACAAAGACAGCATTTCCATCAGACAACAGTTTAGGGGATGATTCAGAGCAGCTTCAGTTTGAAGAAGCATTTCAAAAGCTGAGTTGCATCTCCTTGGTTGCAAATCTCATACAAACTTGCCTTGTTTTGTTGGGGTTCTTTGTTTGTTTTTTTAATGAAACATGAAATCTGCAAGTAGCCCCTCTCTACCAATAAGCACTTTGAAGAAAGTTCTGCAGACACCTTCTTTCCCACCTGACCACCTTGCCCACATGTAAAATGAGTTGTTTTTTTGTGTTTCCACAGAACCACAAACATGACCAAACTGGTCTGCAAGGATTTAACTCTTGAGGAAGGTGAGAAGCAACAGAAGGAAAAAGTCCTGTTGGAGGAATACCAGGACAGACACCAACTCCTGTGCCTATGGATCACCTGCACTCTAACCAAAGGGGTAGTGGTCACCTGGGGATATCGTGCACCCTGAGCTGCCACAGGCAAAACCCCTAAATTGCAGAAGAAAAAAAAAAGCTGGAGACACCAGCTGCAGACAGCTGCAGGTCCCACAGAGCAAAATCATTTGCATGCTTTTGAACAAGATGGAGCAGAAATAGTAGCAAAGTAGCACTGACTTATAGAAAATGCCTTTTTTTTCTTTTTTTTTTTTTGTTTTGTTTTTCTTTTTGTTTTTTGTTTTGTTTTTGTCATAATGAGCAAACATTAAAAATATTTCATGTGAGCTCGTGGAAGTGGGAATACAGGTCTGGAAGTGGAAGGTACAAGACAGGAAGGAAGGAAGGAAGGAAGGAAGGAAGGAAGGAAGGAAGGAAGGAAGGAAGGAAGGAAGGAAGATAAATAGGCAAAGGATGGAGAAAGCATGGGTGCAGGCCTTTTACTGGAAAGGGCTGGATGGGGAAGCAAAATCGGTAGGTTTCTAGCACATTTTTGGATAATGCTCCTAGGAATAAGCACAGAAGATTTGCCAGTTTGGTTCCCACACAGATATGAACCTGATTTGGAACACACCACTTGCCCTACCTGTTCCTGTGTTTTCCACATGCTTCAACAGCTCATTTCCTCAACACTGGTTGAAACCCTTTCAGCCTTCTTACTGGAACTAAACCAGGAAAATGAATGTGGAACTGGAAAGTTGCATTTTGAAGCAGGCAGAAGAGGGAAATGTCCCTGACCATAGCAGGGGGGATTGGTCATTAAGGTCCCTTCAGTCCAAACCATTCTATGATTCTATGAAAGATGGAAGCAAACTGGTAAAAGAAAAACAAATCATTACCCTTTAAAAATCAAAACCACAAATGCCGCACACTTACATGTTTTATAACTGAATAACGATTCTTTTAGGAATAATATATGTTCGTGATTTTCATGCCTGACTGGTAAAAAGAGCAAAGACTTTTTAACCCCACTCAAATTTATTTACAGGTCATGAACTCTAAAAATGTCATCAGCTGGCACTACACACTGGGATTTCCTCAAGGAAGAAGGAATACACAACATTTCCTCAGAGCTGCAATTTGTTTCACTTGGTACACAGCTAAACTTTACTGGAAATGAAAGTCACCATCTATCCCTTAAAAGTGTCTTGTTTTTTAGAGAAGGCATTATTTGATTTTGCATTTCTTTATCCATGAGGAAATTTTAGTCATTGTCAGGAAAATGGGAATAAATATTTCCCGTAGGAAATACTTCAATACACCAGCAAGTTACCAGCATGTATTGGGGATGATTCAAGATTCTGAACTAACAGATGTTAACAGTGGAGAAGAGCTAAAGAATGGATGCTGAGCACTGAACTTGACAGAGAGGAAGATAATCTTGATTCATATTTTCCTTTAGGGAATTTTAAAAAGTTTTCCATCATGTAACTCCACACTCTTTTAATTCAATTACTTACTGTAATGTTTTCTCTAAAACTAAATAAAAAGCACAGATGTGAATCTTCATGTACGATGACATTTGTAAACTAGAAATATTGACATTTTTACATTTCAGAAGTGACAATGGGGAAAGAAAGCTGAACCTGTCCTTCCATATCTATCAACACATATGAAACATGCACTTAATACCATTTTTTAAATTTTTTGACTAGCTGTTTTACTAGTGGTTGAGCAGGTGTGGCCCAGAAAAAAAATGAAACACAGAAAGTCGTTGGCCTCGGCAAGCAGTGATTTTGTGTTAACAATGATGAGATTAACAGCAAGAGAATCAGAGGTGGAGCTTTTTGAAATCTTGTCAGATTTTTGTTTCACATAAGCAAAACAATGTGTGGGTGGCAAAAAAATCATCCCTTGCTACGGGCGAACTTGAGAAATTCACCTTTGGATTTAGAGATCAGTTACCCGCACTTTTTTTTGTTGCAGCTGTAGTATTGTGATTGACTAAACAAGAGCAAGAGGCAGATAATCTGTTTGTGGATAAAGGATCCACTTGTGGCTTAAGTCGACAAGGAAATCCCAGGATATTACAAGCTGGCTTACACTGAGTGCCTACAAACTCACCAGCTCTTCCACAGCTCAACTCCCCAGGTTCTGTCAAAACATTAGGAAGGTCATGACATCACTGGTGTTCATGACATCACTAATGCTTGTTTAATTAAACAGAAGTAATCCTACCCTTAGACTCTACTGTATTTCAATTATTTTTTGTAATTCACAAAGATAATGCTGGAAGTATTTGCCAATGCTTTATTTCCTCAATGGAAATACTGAAGGTTTCCCAAACTGTTAACAGTGATCCATGGAATTGACACAGCTAATTATAAACTTAACCAGATTTCTCTAAAGCCAGTGGCTGAACATTTGTTTGAAACTGGACGTAAGAGTCTGTGGTGATTTTTATTTCTTCTGAAATTAACGACCCGACTTCAATCCATTTTCTCAATAGCTTTCTAGAGGTTTGATATCTTTAGTTCCAGTTGTAGATGCAGCTGGTTTCTGAGAGTTTTTCAAGTCCCTACACTTAAGTAATTCACTGGAACTCAGCAGCAACATTAGTGGGTCTTAATTTTGGCAAGAATTATTCCTGATACACTTTATCAATAAGCCAAATGATTTTATAAAGAGCCAAGAGACTGGTGGTTATGGTACTCTGCATCAAGACAGTGTTAAAAAGACTGACATTGTCCCAAACATCTCTTAAAAAAAGAATGTGTCCCCCAAACCCCAAACTACCTGCAGAGTAGCAGCTATTCCATGCAGACCTGAGACTTGAGACTTCATCTCTGCTATCACTACTCTCCACTCAGTATTGAATAGTTAATTAAATGGGGATGATCTAACAGTGCACTCACAGTAGCAGCTCAGTTTTTCTCCTTTAATCTTGTATCTCTGTTTCCTTGGGTGCAGCACAGGTACCAGGAAAAAGCAAACTCATCCAGGTCTGGTTTCTAGGCAGCAGAACCAGTTTATTCAATTAGAGCCACCACAGTGCCCATCAACAGCCTTACACATAACAGACCTGAATTACCTTACACGTGGCACTTCTGTGTAGAATTTGCCCAGGCTGTTCCATGTTCAATACAGCAAAATGTTAATCAACACATTTAATTAATTAGCATCTATACATAGGGCCTGAAGCCTTAATTAACATTCCTCTCTGATTAAATTGTTACTGACGATTCCAAGTCTCAGGTGAAACTGAGTGTCAGAAGTTTTAGTGCTTGATCTTCCACCCCCCTGTCTCCCAGGACTTCAAAGTGAACACGAGGTCAATTTCTCAAATCCAGTGGAGCTTTGCCATGCTCTTTTTCTTCCCTGGCATTATCTCCTGCAGCAGAAATCATACACTTAGAAGTTTTGCCTGTTTCCCAGTGCCTTGATATCACCATGCCACTGTGAGTTAGTTTCATAAAAGATTTAAGATCCTAGACCACTACTTTTCAAAGACAAAATGTCACTGGATTTATAAGTGTTCTGTTTCACAAACAAAGATAAGGAAAGAAAGCCTCAAACCAACTTGTGCAAACAATATTCATTGTAACTTCTTGCTATCCTGACTGTAAAAGTAATTTTCCTTTTCTTAAAAATGCCATTACTGTGTCATACAGTTTGTATCTCCTGTTGTATTTTTGCAACCTATCTCCCAAATGGTTCAACCTCTGAGAAGGCAAGTAGCTATAAATCCACCTAAATCTGTATTTCTAACAGGCTCTTTCCTCAAAATCAACATGGTTTCACACAGTTAGAAATGAAAAAAGCCTTCTAAATTACGACAGAAAATTACATTGTATGCAGTATACCGCATCTTGCTAAAACCTGGACATTACTTTTTAAAAGGCAGGTTAGATATAATCCTGCCCAGTCACCTCATGTGATAAAAATTGTGTCCAAGTATTGGAAAAACTGGAAAATTACCAGGCTGAGGTGATTTATTGTGATGAAAGAGATCTTCAGTCCTTTGTTATCAGACAAACTTCTTTCTATCTAAAAGAGCATGAAGGCTTGATAGCTCACCTCGAGCTCTAAACTCCAAGTGATTAATTTATTTTATTGCATAGTCACCTCCTCCAAGGGGATCAGCTTGGGATAAAACTCAACATATTTGGTCCCTCACATCAAACAATCAGAGATGCTGAAGTAATAAAAACATCCAGAGTTTTCTCAGTTTTATGAGGCCATATACAACACAAAAGTCTAATTTCAGCTATGCAAGCTGAAAAGATTGCCAGTACTAAAGTTTTCTTTTCTAAAAGGTAAAAGCCAAAAGCATATCTTTATCACTTAGATAAAATGTATGTTAAGAAATATGATTGGGTATTCACAGAGAATTAGTTACAGATATGCAAAGGTTTTTGTATGATAATGTGTGTTGACTTAGTAAATGATATATCATATAAAGAAAACTAATTTGGTATAGATATTAACTTCTGATGATTTGCAACTTGCTAATATTGAGATTTTGATTCTAGTCTTCGAAACTGTAAAAGGAAATGTTTCAAGATCTTGTAAATTTGCATAAGGTGCGGAAACAAATCTCCTCAACTTTGCTTATCTCTATCTCTAAGTCAATTGTCATTCACCTTTTAGCTCATCTTTGTTCTACATGTTTCTTTTTCATCTTTTTATAGGTCTTTACAGGTATCCAAGCTTAATAAATTTCGTCAGCCTGCAATGGCAGCTCTGTATCAAAAGGAAAACAAGTGTGTAGGTTTAGTAATTAGTAAATTGCATCAGAGAGAGGGAAAGTAGCAACTTATTGCAAAAGCTGGCTGAAAAACAAGACCATGCCTCCCTCTTGCTATGGTGTCAACGCAACTTGCAATTCAAAAATAAATAAAGGGTTTATTTTCTCAGAAAGTGTTTCATTTGTTTGTTTGTTTGTTTGTTTATTTTCTGGAAGAAGAAAGATTTTGAAAACCCAAGAACTTCTAGGAAAGGCAGGAGACTGAGTGTGTTTTGTACACTAGTTTAAATCTTCCTGAGGGATAAAAATAGCTTTCAAGCAAGCACTCTCCTCCACCCTTGGGTGGACCAGGAGGAGCACTTTCCACTGCTCACCTCCTGATTATGCTCTAGCATAAAAAATATTGTTTGGGAAGTAAATGTGGCAAAGGGGAGAGGACATGAAGTAGTTTCCCGAGGCAGGAGGGACAATGTGTGAAACAGATGGATGGTTCCTCATCACCAAGAAATTCTAATGCTGTTTTGTGGTCTGCGTTTGGCAAAGGATTGTGGTGTCAGGAGCAGATGGAGCATCCATCCCCTGTTTTTCATCTGTGGCCTGCCACACAGCCAGAAGCTACTGCTGCCACTCTGCAAGCAAAGACAAGCCTGGATGCTGATGCCTCCTTCATACAGACCTGAGATGTTTGACATTTGATATGAAAAAAAATGCTGGGCTAAAGAGAGTCAAATGAGCTTTCCCCAGTTGGTTTGGGCTGGTTAACCTCTTGTTTACAAGAGAGCTCTGCAGCTCTGACTGCTCTGTTTGGATAATACCCATCTATCAAGCATTCATGACTGATTTTTTAGTACAGCTAGAGCTATTTGTCACGATTATCCACCAATTTCTAGGGCAGAATGCAGTGAAACACCTCTTACAGTAAATATTTCTTTAAGAGGCTTGGGGTGCAAACCTAGACCTGTTTGACACGTTCAGGTAAAGCCTCTCTGTTGGTGAGGTTGATAGATGAGTCCTCAAAGAAGGGCACAGATCACTGCCCCTCCTTTAGGAGCACTGCCTACGTGATTGATAATTGAGTCAGTGTTATGCTAAAGAGTAAAGAGTTGCCGTAGCTACAGACCTTGGCTCAGAGAGGCTCATCCATCATTGACCAGGAGCATTTTGCTATCTATCTGTGGGTGTTTGAATGCAAAATACTCCTGCTTCATTGCCCTGGTTAATTCTGACTGCAGCCAAGGGCAGGCAGTAACTGTTATCATCAGAAATTGATTTATGCTTGCCTAACAGAGTCACAGCTGGGTTAGGGCAGTGCTGGAAAACTTCCTAATGAGAAAGCACCTAAAAAGCAATGTCAAGAAGACACAGGAAGCATCAGCAGTTAATGCAGGTGACTGAAATCAACAGAAGAATTCTCCAGCCACTTGTGGCTGAGAAGAAACATTAAACAAAGCAAAATATTGTCAGGCTCCATCTGTGGCAGTGTTGAAGTCACAGCACATCACGATAAAGGGGTGGCACCTCTGTCCATGGTGTGGGGGCTGGAACGGAATGATCTCTATGGCTCCTTCCAACTCAAGGTGTTCTATGATTCCATGATAAGACCACATATTCTTCATCCTCCTGTCTTGCTGTGGGGGGGTGGGGATGATGTCAGTGCACAGCTGCCAAATATCAGGTAGCCTTATGCTATGTCACAGTCACCGTGGGCAAGGTGGATACCCACAAGGAAAAGGAAAAAAAACAAACTCTGATCCTCTGATCTGTACCTTCCCTGCTGAGGTTGGTTTGACAGGAGCAGGCACTGATGAGATGCCGAAACACATCCACAAATGCCTTCTTAGCTGAGTAAATATTTCTTTTGGACACTGAGATGCAGCAATAGGATGGGTCCCATCTGTGACACCGTCCTTGCCTGTACACGGGCAAGTATGAGTTTAATCCAAGCCCTTGACAGGGACTCAGTCTTTTCAAATTCACACAATGTCTGAAAACAAGGAAATCTACGTGCCAGATCAACCAATCCAGAGTTTTCTGGAAGTCCCCAGGTTCCAGCCCTGAAAAGTTAATTTCCTTTTGCCCCTTAAGTCTCTCTTCCATGTTGCAACATGACCTGCATGCATATTCCCTCTGTTTTACCCTTTTATTTCTCTGTTCCTTTGCCACATATCTCAGATATTCCCCAGTTTATTACCAGGAAACCAACAGGTGTTTGACAGATGGCAATTTGCCTGGTATTAATTGCTGGGAAATTGCTCACTCAGAGATCTTATCCCTTCATATTCTACTCCTTATACTAATTGGCATTCTTGATAGGTGATAAGGGAAGAATAATAATTAGATATAGACTGAGCATTTTGACTGATGCAATTTGCACAGCAAATACCTGAGCAGCAGCAATCACAACTGCTCAGGAGCTGGCAGGAAGCTCTGCACAGAGGTTGGTGCATCACGTTCAGAGAGACAGAATGCTGGTAAATTATTGTCTGCCTTCCCAGAGCTTGGATATCCATGAAAGGCATAGATTTGGAAAGTGTTCATTAGTCCATTCTCCAGCAACTTTGGGAGAGGGAAGCCTACAAAGACCTTGAAGAAAATAAGCAGGCCATTCCTGGAGGCAGGTGACAAGCTTTTAGCAGCACGAGATCACAGCTCCCAGCACTTTTCTCTGGAGAGGAGCAGCCCCTAACATGCCCTGGGTGCTGTTTTGGTGCTGGCTCTGCAAGGGCTCTGCAGGGGCCAGCTCCTGGAACCTGCTCTGGGCTGTGCCTGGCAATCCCCAGTGGTGTTTCCGCCAGCAGTGACCAATTTCACAATCCCTGATGCACATCTGCTCTGCTCACACAAGTCACCACGGGACACTATAGCCGGGCAGGGCAACAGAAAAGGAGCAGATGGGCCTGTTCAGGAAAAGGAATGCTTCCCAACAAGAGCCATTCGAAATATTTAATCAACAAAGATTAATATCTTTAATTTGTTATGGAAAAAAAAATACCCCAGATAAATATTATTGTGCTGGGTAACTGTTTCAGACTTGTCTGTTGTGATTAATGAGTGATGAATAAATATCTGGAACTAGGCTGGCCTGACAAGAGAAGGTTCCTGAGTGTTGACCATTGGGAATTAAAATGGAAGTAGCAGGTATTTAAAGGTAACAACAATGTGAAAGTGGAATAGCCTCCAGGTCTGCAGGCTGAGAGGTCTACCTCAGGTGTGCTCCTTCACACTTTCAAATCAGTGTCCTTTTTGTATATTCACACCCCTTTTGTTTTGACTTATTGTGACTCATTCACCGGGCAGTATTGCTGACAGCAGCACCGCTGGCAGCAGCATCAATCCCCAAAAATCCCAAGCCAGTTGTGTGGGGGTTTCAGTAAAACACCAGTCCACATCCAGAAATACTCTCCAAAGAAGCCTGGGAGCATGCCTCAGCTCATTTAAAAACAGAAATATATGGTGTTATACACATGCTTTGTTCCCATCAAAGCAGCTGACATGGTACAGGCTAGATATCAAATATTGGAACATGTTTACAAACAAATTACACAGGAACAAAAACAAAACCAACCAAACAAAAAACCAACCAAAAACCAACCAAACAAAAAAATCAATCTGAATGAAATACATGACCATTTGAAAACAAATGAAAGGACAAAGTTCTTCTAGCTATTGATCTCCAGAGAAACCACTTAGGGACGATAACAACCCTTCATCTTCTTTCTTTGGCTGTTTTTTTTCCCTTCCCCTCTTTGCAGCCTTGAATCTGATGTGAGGAGCTGGTCTGAGTTCTGTAGTCATAGGCTCACTGCCAAAACAAGCAAGCAGTATGTTCACAAGATGTTATAATCAGCTGCAACAAGCAACCAATTTTTCTTGCAGCAATTGGACCTAACAGAGGGTGAGGATATGACTTACTTTGTGCCTCCTTATTTGTTTTTAGTGTTCTTTTTTCCTCCTTTGCGGTGCTTCCACAAAAATATATTCCATGCACTACTAAAAACTGAGTATTCTTTATTTTTTTTTTTTTTTCAAAATTGATTTATATATAAAAACAGTTTAGGTAAAAATGCCTATGCTTCTTTAGACCACATACAACCCACATTCTGAGACCACTACAGAGATGTCTGCTTGGATCTGACCTGTGCAGAAGTCTTTATGAGATGAGGACTTTTCTACTTGATAAGTCCTAACTTTGGGTCATATTTCATGTAGAAACCTCTGGAGGACTCATCCAGTCTCAAAGGTGATGGCAGAAGTCACATGGCTACTACTGAAAAACAAAAAAAGTTGAAAACAAAACAAAAGTTTGAAAAGAAATTAATAGTCCATCAGATAATGAAGTCCTATATCTGTGTGTGGTCCTGTGCTACGGAAGAGCCCAAAGTTT
Organism: Sinosuthora webbiana; assembly: GCA_013397395.1. NCBI lineage: Eukaryota > Metazoa > Chordata > Aves > Passeriformes > Sylviidae > Sinosuthora > Sinosuthora webbiana. The sequence continues at coordinate 177,938 of VXBN01001830.1, forward strand.
GACCTCTGTTATCTTAAAGGATTTAAACTAAAAACAGGCAGAAGAGAAATTCACAGTGAAGCAGATAGATGTGGAGATATGCAGTTCCTTTCAGGAGAAATAAATCCATTTGCTTAACTTCTTGTGATATCTTCATTTGGTCTCAGAAATTCTTACCTTCTTCTTGCATATACTCAGAATTCAACCTCACACCTTCTGTGGAAATCCATCTAAACTGGAGAGGAACCACTGACAGAAATACTGAGAGATGCATCCCCTCAGTGATAATGGGAGTGCTGCTACATCTGAAGTTTCTGATCTGAGTGCTTTTCCATCTTTTTTTGTGGGTCCCTTAATCCCATCCTTCATAACAGCTTCATCTTGCCTGATCAACATGAATATTCCAGCCAAATGTTTGTGCTTGGCCTTTCTGAATTCCATCTTTCCATGAAAAAGAAGACCACAGAAAAGAGAAAACCTTTTTATCCAGGTTTTTGCTGCTCAGGACGTGGCCCCTGCGCCAGGATACGAGTGGCATGGCTTGTTCTCCCAACAAACTCAAGGAAAGACAGTTTTTTCCCTTCCTGCTCATTCTTTATTGAATTCACTTCTTTACTTGGACAAGAGCTATCAATATCTTCTGTGTGCAATAGTACAAGGACTAGATTTTATTGCAGACCTCAAGCCACAGAAAAATCTAAACATTAGGAGTGCCCAAGGCCTTACAGAGTGAAGATTTATATATAACCCTGTATTTACTATTTCATACACACAGTGCTTCAGAGTTGGTTTCTTCTCCAGCTCAGTTCAGTCTTTAACTTAAACAGAGTTTTCAAAGAACCTGGCTCCTGGCCTAATGCTAGTCCAGGGGAAATGAGATGATCACAGTGGTAATAATTTGTACGTTGGGCTTTAAGTCAGATGTGGTTGTTCTATTCTCAGTTTATCTGTCCATATGGACTTTCAAAGAGGAGAAAGAAGTGTGGTAACAATTTGCTTGAAAAGGCCTCTGATTTCTTAGTCAGAAGGTTTAAGGGGATTGTTCAACTTTCATTTAAATTAAAAAAAAAAAAAGAAATTGCCAACCAGTGTAGTATTAATCACCTCCAACTGGATGCTGTATTGATGGTGTGGACAGGCACATGCTTGTATTGCCAGGTCCAGTTTTCTTTCAATTCCCTTTTGATTGCATAAGTCAGGACCCGTCCTCCCTCCAGCCTGTGCTGGCAGGAGCAGGCTTTTCAGGGAAAGCCTCCCTCCTGTTTGACCTGAGGATTATGACATGGAAACTCTTTTGCCAGACGAATAATCACACAACCCTCAGTCATCCTGTGCCCAGTGTCAAACCCAGGTCAGAGTGCAGGTGCTGGGGAGGATGACCCAGGATGTGGGATGGGGCTTGAACAGTGCAAGGAGATCCAGATTTATTTCTCCTCCCTCTCAAATTCTGCAGGGAGGAGTTCATCTGCTTTTAGAGGAGGAGAAGGGGCTTGGTCCTGCATGGCTGTGATTTGCCAGACTCAATTCTTTGTAGTGATGATGTGGTTCAAGTGCAGTGTGATGTACTTGCGTTGGCTTTTTCAACACAAAAAGTTGCTGTGTTGCTCCACTTTAGTCTCTGAATCACAGAATATTCTGAGCTGGAAATTGAAAGGGGCCCAGAACGATCATCAAGTCCAATTCTTAAATGAATGGCCCACACCATGCTGTGACCAATTCAGGCAAATCTGAAAGACCTTGAAGGAGAAACCAAGAATAACTGAACAATCAAGACGCAGTAATTCACTCCTTTACACCACTCTCTTGATTTTCAGCTATGAAAACACATTAAAGTGACAGAATTGACCCAAATTCCTTTTTGTTTTCCTGATCAAGAAATTTAATAAAATGGTAATTCTGATTTGTTTTCTCCCTCCCAAAATCTACTTTGTTCCCATATCTTCTGTGTTCACTTTCCACATGCACTCATGCTGATTAGCTTTACAGTCACAAGAAGGCATGGAAGATTTTGCAAGGTCTAAATCTGCAAGAAGTTTAACAATATTTTAAAAAGATCCTAATCACACACACCACTTTTCACCTTTTTGTGGAGAATCATTGTTTCTTGAAGTATTTCACCCTCAGTCTTGGAAACTATTTCATATCTGGAAGTCATTTCCTCATTTCATAATTATGTTTCCAGAGGAATTCTCGAGAATCTATTAAAATTCATAATTATCTTATTTTTTTAAATTTGGATATCCTTAATAATAAAACTCAGGAAGCATTTTCTGAATATATTCAGTATCCCTTTCTCACACAGATTTTCCATGGAACAGAAATTGCTGCTCTGCAAAGATCTCTGCTGACTACTGTGGTTATTTGCTACCATATTAATGAGATAAATATACAAGCACCATCAGGCAGCATTAAAATGATACTGAAAAAATTTAGTGATGATTTTGCCCCATGTTGTGGTTTCATTGACATCTGCACAATTTGCTGAACAGCTGCACTGGGGTCCTATTAAATAAGAGGGTTTTTTCCCCACTTTAGTGGAGCTGAAGGTACAAACCCAAAAATCAGATTTCCTGTGAAGAAACACCTGAAATGGCTTTGGGAATCCTTCCCTTTAGTATCAGAAGCGCAGCTCTGACCCAACAAGTACCAGCAGTCAGAGAATCTCATTAGGGCAGGCAATTAAAACAAAACATGTTTTCACTTTCCATGCATGAAACAAAATCACATCCATGGATTTAGTACTCTAAAGTACTAAAAATAGTGGTGGCTTTATTTTTGCTTTTTGGCGGATAGCATAATGTTCTGATTTAGTCAGGGAAGAACCTATGTATTAAATACAAATGCACAGAATATGAAGGAGAGTGGATCAAACCCATGCTGCTTTTAAAGCTCATTTATGGATGCATAAAAACATATATGTTTTATGCATATACATCATAAAAATGTCCTTCCTCCTCTCTTTGGTGTAGTTTTTCCATACCTTTGTCTCCAAGTCTTTGAAGTTTTGTCCAGATTAAAGCATATGTGAGATTAAACAGACCTTGTGTTACAAGAACCTTGGATGCTGGATTGTTTCATTTAAAAATATAATCATTAGGGGGTTCAACCCTTGAGCAAATCACTGATCCATTGCAAGACAAACTCACTTCAGCTAATCTAGCTGTTCTCTGAGCTTCACTGTTTTTTTCTTTTCTTTCAGTGAAAAAAAGAAAAAAGTTGGAAGAATATATTTTCTTCTACATATCAACTGAGAAAGAAGATGATTGCACCTGTCTCTAAGCTTTGTGGACAGCTCCTTTTTCTGATTGAATCCTATAGTTTAAAGAAATTGACTACTAGCCCCTTGAATGGCTTGTCTTCCAAAACCTTTTCTTCTTTTGTAGAAGTTATTAATCTGACAGATAAATAAAATATAGAAGAAATGAGGTTGGTGCTGATTAATTTACAGGCAGTAAAGCCACTGAACTTAAAACCCGGTAACAAAAGGATTTTTCTAACCCCACTCCCTGACATTCTCTGAAAAAATCCTATCAAGAAAGCAGTTGCCAATATCTTTAACACTACCTCAGATTTAGTTCAGTATTTTGGTAATTTATTTTATGTTTGTCACTGGTGACGTGTAACTGATCATGTGGGGATGAATCAAATGAGTATTTCTTCAGTGGATCAAATTACTACCCATTTTCATTCCATTTACAAATTTCAGTGGAAGTTGTGAAAGGTATTAATTTTGGAGGAAACCTGGGGATTCTTTTAAGGTTTTGCAGAACAGCTCCACATTTGCACTAGCAGCAGGAGATGGAGGGCAGGACAAGGTTGGACAGCAAACCAACCGCTGTCACTTTCTATGAAAGATTGCAAGTGCTTCAAGGTTTTTTCATTTTATCATTAGTAGTTACAGCCTCTCTCATTAAAATATCAAGATTATTTTAGAATTAAAGAAGAGCTAAGAAATTTAGGAAAATTCTTTCAACAGTGGACTAAATTCAGAACCTGTTCTTTAAACTGAGTAGATCAGGAGTCCTCCTCAGTCTGGAGACAGCAATGACTCAGAATGTTGCTTTGATCCCAAAACACAGGAAACAAAGGTGGGAGGAAGTGTTTTGCTCTTGTGCTTCTTGTTTCCTAACCTGTCCAGGACTATGAAGTATGGAAAGAGGCATAGTGACAACAGATGCTTTAGCAAGTCTGCAAAAGCTACTCCCTCCTTTCAGGAGTTTTCCCCTCCCTCCATCTCCTGACTATTTATGTACCTGGCAAGTTATTCCATCTCTTCACAGGCCCATTAGGCTTTGCAATACCTGAAATTCGTCACACTCATGGAATTATCTGGTGAAATGAACTCTACATGCTGAAATGCAGGGAGAAGAGGCTTCCAGGTTGAGGCTTAGATCATGACAAAAGGAAAACACATTTATTGGCAAGGATGGAGTGGCTATGACATCGGAAAGGAATGAAGCATTGTAGCTGTCCAGTTTTATACTGTTTACCATAATGATATTCTCTGGACAGAAACTTAGCTTTATTGAAATCTCTGGCACAATTTATCAAGTGACCACAATCTAAATAATGTCTTCTCTTATTGCTGCAATGACACACAGAACTCACAGCTAATGCCTGTGATTTGTTATCATATGGGTGGACCTGGAAGTTTCTAAGGCTTCTCCTGTCTACAATTAATTTTTCCCATTGTGATAATCCCAATCCTCCCAAATACAAACAGTTTTGCACATAATTAATTTCAAGCCCTGGAGTTTACAGGCATCTCACTGTGCATGAAGTGAAGCACAAATGTAACTGTGGGGCTGGACCTGGGCCATTGATTCTTTGCCTAAAAATCCCTGACTTGCTGCAGAGGAGCCCAGAGCGAGACCACTTTGGTCAAAGCACAAATATTTTGGCTGCGAATGTGGGTGGATGTCCCCCAGCCTCCTCCTGCTCCCCTCTGGCACTGCAGCCTGGACTGGGGACTTCCATGTATGATCTGCTAGGAAGGGGTGAGGGGGCATTAGTGTTGGTGGTATCACTCCTGAATATCTGGAGAGAGCAAAGCCCAGCCCTGATGGAAAAGTGGCAGGATTGGGGGAGAGCAAACAACCAGTAAATTATGACAGCAGGACTAAGGAAAAAAGAAGTTAAATTTTAATAGTTTATTTTATTTACTTAATCAAACCCTTGATTTTGGCCAAAAATTTCAAAAACAAACCCCCCCCCCCAAAAAAAACCAAACAAAAAAAACAAACAAAAAACCCACCAAAACCCAAAAACAAATGAACAAACAAACAAACAAACAAAACCCAACCAACTAACCAAAAAAACAAAACCAAAAAAAACCCTAGAAATTAAATTTCTCTGTCTGGGGGCATGATTTTGATGCTGTTAAAACAGAAGGGAAACAGCAATGAAACCCCCCATTTGATTAAAACACTGTGCTCGGTCTGAAAACTAAAATGAGACCATATCTTAGAACTTTGTTTAGGCATGATTTCCTAGGCCTTTTCTAGGCCTGCTAGTTACTGCTGTTTGCACTCCAGTTATTTACATCATGTCACTAATCAGATAACTACAATATTTCATAAGAACAAGAAACAAGATTTAGGCCCCACCTAATCCAGACAGGTGATGTCAGTGGATGTGGTAATCTCAGGCCATCATCCACCATCCATCTGAATATTCAATTACCTAAGCCTACTACTGTGTCAGCTGGGTTTGTGCAACACATATCAAAACCTACTTGGAAAACAGAATCCATATGTGATTGAGGACTGGAATGTGGAAAATTGGGGATGTGGAAGGTGGATGGGCATGTTTGCAGGAGGAGGAAGGAAGCAGAGGATAAATGTGGGAGAGGGTGGCTGTGCTTTTGTTTGGATTCCAGGAAAGGTTTAGAGGTTTCTCTCTATCAGGTAAGTCAGGCAAAGATTTCTGCCAAGGGTGCCACCACTCTGAAAGGCAAGTGGTCACACTGTTGTCTCATATTCAGCAATGACAACAATCTCATTAGGAGAAATTCCAATTAATCCAGTCCTCCTCTTTTTTGTTATTTCTTAAAAGTTAGGCAGTTTACATGGCCAGGGAAACCCACATTGCATCTGCTTAAATTTAGCTTATGGCTCCTCCCCACCTTTTTTTTTTTTTTTTTTAGCTAAGGACAGCAACGATGTTATTTTATGTTCTCTTATAAGAAAGTCTGCATGGTAGAGCACAAGTTTGAGGCCAATTCTGAATCCTTCTGCTGTGCAGTCATAGGGCATAAGAGGTCCAGCCAAAGAAGTAGAATGCAAATGAAAAAACAGTGCGAACACTTCAGCTGGGATTTTTAAGTGAGGTAGAGAAAGTAGCAGGAGAAATTGTGGGAATCAGACTGATGACTATTTTTAAGCACCAAATTATTTGAAGAATAAGGAATAATAGTAATAATTTGCATAAATTGAGTGATTTACGTCACCATAGTAATGGGCAGAAGGAACAGCACTAGCAATGTCATTGTCTGTCTTATGTCTATAACTTACCTGCTTTTCATTGCTGTAGAGGAGACTTGAAAATGAGCAACAGGGACTCCTAAATCTTTTCAGGGTTGGGGCAGTCCTCCCAAAGTTAGTGGAAATAGAAACTGTGCATCAATTAATGCTCCAGCTCACAGGGACCAGACCTCTGGTCTTCCTGCACTGCACAGCTATGAGAAATTTGCAAAAAGGCACTAAGGGACTTGCCAGAAAGCAGTGATTTCCCAATGTGCTCAGCTGTAGCCTGGGAGTTGCATATCCTGGTCTATTATCAAAGCTTTAGCTCTGGGATTTGCTTTGCATGGAAATTCTCAAATGAAGAAAACCTGAACCACTACCCAGCAATAAATCAGGTTAGATTTATACATTTTAGATGATTAATAGCCAAAAAAGAACTTCAGTCCAGCCAAAACTGTAATGATTTCTGTTTTACAGTCACTGATAAAGCTGACTTGAATCTTCTAGCAAAGGAATATTTCTTAGCACTTCCCTACAGGAAATATGATAAACCCCCCAAACATTCCACCTAATCTCCAGCAGACACAAAAAAGGCTAAGTTTTTCCCAACACTGGAATGATCAGCTGTAAAGAAATGATTGGTGCCGCTGAAGGCTGCCAGTGCAAGGATGAGATCAGTCATCTGCCCTTCCCGCTTTGTGCTCTGTATGTAGGGAATCCATCCCTCCTCTCCCTGTGTTGAACAAGGGGGTTGTTCCAGATCACTCACAGATCGAAGACTGCCAGGATACCAGCATGTCTGTGAGTGGGTCAGCTCATCCTGAAACATTTTTAAACATAGTAGGATGCTGCTCCTCCTGAAAATCTTAGGTCTGTATCAAACATCTTGTGAGAGCAGGTGGATGGAAAATATTTGAGGCCTGTTTGAGAAATCTAACAACAAGGTATCCTGATAAGAGGATCTACTGCTCTGATGCAGGAGTACATTCTTAACATGTGAAATCTAGTAGATGCCTATTTATGTTGAAATTATTTGATTGTCTTGCAACTGGCTTCAGTGCCTTACAAAACACAGTAGATAGGTCTTGTCTCAGCCACAAAAATGAGTGTAGGCTCAGCTGAGATAACAATGCATATTTTCAAATGCTTATTCATGTTTCAAACAGTTCAAACATGGGAATTCTGTCAGTCATTACCTCTGCAGCTGTACCTTTCAAAATTGTAAAGCTTGGTAGAAATAGAAAAAGCAAAAAAAATGGAGAAATATGGCAACAGCACCTGGATTTTATTTGCTCAGACTAGTGTTATTTCTTCACCTTTGGTCAGCATTTTACTCTTCTAAACAGGTGAAATTTACAGAAGAAACAAGATCCATGTCCAGATTATTAATACACATTGTAAGCTGTCATTAATTGTTTTTTAAATAATAAACAGTTACATGAAAATGTAACTGTCAAAAAAATTCCAATGATATATTGATATTTGATTTTTTCTCCCTAACATAACAAATATTTTGTGTATTTTTGTGGCATTTTATTCAAACTTCCTTTAGACAAAAGAAAAGGGGGGAGGGGAAAGGCTACAGAAGAATACTACTAAACAAGGTCCTACTAAAATCAATAATAATAACAACAATAATAGTAATGCATTCCACAGTTATGATTGCTATGCCTGCTATGCCTGCATTGCTAAGTCTTGACATTTTCAGAAAGGAGGAGGAATGCAGATGAAATTTCTGGTGGGGCAGAGAGTGATTCTGGCACTGAAAGCATCTGGACTGACCTGAAATCTGAAGACACTTTGTTTAAAAACAGGAAAGGAACTGAAGGTTACAGTTCAGTTTCAGAGCTGTTGACTTTGCATGAAGAGCCCTCAGAAACAGGTTCAGAAATGAGCTGCAAACAGCACAATTTCTGCTGTTTTCAGAGAGGCTAGAGCATTTAAAAGATGGTTCTGGGATCTTGTAAATTTCAGAGGGGTAGCGTGTGGCTGAGGAAGGAGCCTCTGGTGATCTCAGGCCATCATCCACAACCCCATAGTCCCATCAGGGCCATGTTCAGATGGGTTTTGAATGAGAATTTCCATGGATGGAGGCTCCACAGCCTCTCTGGGGAAGCTGTTCCCATGTCCAGCCGGGTGGTCAGGTGTTTTGCACTCATGTGGAATTTTCTGTGTTACAGTTTGTGTCCGCTGCCTGTTGTCCTCCCCTGGACACCACTGAGAAGGATCTGGCTCTGCTTTGCACACTCCCACCTACTTTCACATGTGATTACATGTGTAAGTTTACATTTTATCCCCTACCACGACACAAAACCCCTTGTTGCTGCTCCTTCAACAAACGCCCACCAAAGGAGCAATATCTGAAGCTTTCCTGAGTACACTCAGTGAAGGAACACTTGCAGGAACAGATGGTTTTTATCATCCTACTTCTGGTAGGCTTTCACAGTGGGGGTTTTATCTCATGCACATGCTGGAATACCCCTGTGGATTGGTTTGTGTGGGCACAGTGAGCTGCCAATTCAAACAGCGTGCAGCAGAAATGCAGAGGTCTTTTTCCTAGGAATGATGAAGAACGTCCTGTGGCAGTCTGTCGGGCTTTGTTCCAGCAAGATGTTTCCACTCACAGAGTTAACCAAAAATTAAAAAGTCATGTAATCATATGGTGAGAACAAAGATGATCCAGGTGCTTTAAAGTGCAGTACTGGCAGAAGATATGGTTTTATTAAAGAAATTTGGTTTTGTCCAACCATCTTTTTCCTTTTCTTTTTCTTTTTCTTTTTCTTTTTCTTTTTCTTTTTCTTTTTCTTTTTCTTTTTCTTTTTCTTTTTCTTTTTCTTTTTCTTTTTCTTTTTCTTTTTCTTTTTCTTTTTCTTTTTCTTTTTCTTTTTCTTTTTCTTTTTCTTTTTCTTTTTCTTTTTCTTTTTCTTTTTCTTTTTCTTTTTCTTTTTCTTTTTCTTTTTCTTTTTCTTTTTCTTTTTCTTTTTCTTTTTCTTTTTCTTTTTCTTTTTCTTTTTCTTTTTCTTTTTCTTTTTCTTTTTCTTTTTCTTTTTCTTTTTCTTTTTCTTTTTCTTTTTCTTTTTCTTTTTCTTTTTCTTTTTCTTTTTCTTTTTCTTTTTCTTNTTTTCTTCTCCATACACAAAAAGAAGAAAGTATAATTAATCAAGTGTTTCCCCTTCCTTTCTCTGTCTCACTGATATTTATTGGTTTGTTATTTTTTTGTGTGTATGGGGTTTTTTTTGTTTTGTTTGTTTGTTTGTGGTTTTTTTTAATTT